>SMOB01000304.1:0-397428 GCA_007388105.1 Coniochaeta prunicola
CCCCCCCCCCCCCCCCCCCCCCCCCCGCCCCCCCCCCCCCCCCCCCCCCCCCGCCGCCCGCCCCCCCCCCGTGGCAGACGCTGCGCCTTACTTGAGTTGCCCGTGTTCCTGCCAAGAAAAAGACGACGAGCAGCACGAAGGGGAGGTTCCAAGGATGGACTGCATGGGCGAGAGCTGTGAGAAAGGCGGCGAATATTCCTCCTGGCGTCAGAGACTTCTTGGAGTAGGCGCGGTAGCACAGCAATGCTATTGCAGGTCCGGCGATGATGGGCTTCATGGTGGATTGATAGGGCCTCGCGTGGCGCGTCAGTCGGTTTGGTGGATTGAAGAGCGCAGGCTGTTAACTCATTAACGGGCTATATCATCTCGGGTTTGTCTTCAAGCACGGAGTTCGGGGTTCATGTTCGGTTCAACTCCAGATCTCGTACATTTTCTCACGCAGTAAGCCGCCAAGCTCGAAGCCTAGCCCACAGCTGACATCATCGGAGAAAGAAGCCACCCCAAGCCCAGGGACACAGAGCCGGCCCGGCGTTCATTGGCTCCCTAAATTGTCTGCCTGCCGCTTGCGGGGCCTTTAGCCTGGCATTTACCCCTGGGATGGATGCCAGTTATCAACAGACACTTTCCGCTTCACCATCATTTCGCGCATACGAACATTGGGTTTATTCTGCCATTTCGTGTCATTTCATATTGTTTTGGGGCTACACGTAGTGCCCAGTCCTAGAACTTGCGACAGAGCTATCTTCAAGCCAGTTGCGGGATTCACCAGCTTTCGACAGCACATAACGCCAGACAGGATAGGACCATCCGCGATGAGCTTTGTCAATCCCTGCCAACCGCCAAACGTGTGGGCATGCTTTTACCTCTTCAGATACATTAAGGTAAGGTACCTACTTATTCTTAACTCCATGAGTGAACTGCGGAAGGAGGCACTTAATCTCAACCGGAGGAAGAGCTGGGGGGAGGTGGGCCGGGGTTGGTTTGTAGTCTTGCTAAACTTGACCATATCGGAGTCAAAGGAAGGAGCGACAACTCCCAAGTCCTACTTCAGATTCTTCGCGTGAGAGAAGTCCTCATTCTCCTTATCTGCGGTGTTTCCGGTCATTCTGACACTGCCAGTGCAGTTCTTGCCTGTGTGTACCTTCCTGTTGAGGGGGAATACTTTGCCAAGGGTGTTGAGCTCTGCACACGGCTTCTACGACATGTATCCGACATCAGGCTGGGTGGCATCAGAATTTGTTGTGCTTAGCACTCCTGCCCGGGCAGGAAGGAGATCTCGTCCTTCGGCAATGTCCAAACTCCTGGTCGTTTCTTGCTCCTCCTCCCCGCATCTGATCTTTTCCTCCCTGTTGCCAACACGGGAGAACTTGAACTGCTGAGGAGGTCGCACCTGCACAAGTTGGTACGATGCCAATCTACAAGGTACCTATTCGGTAGGTACTGAGGTTGACACTCCATTAATCGGACCTTCCGAGTTGTTCAATCCCCCTTTTGTTGCTCGCTTGCTTGTCAATGCTTTGGCAGGCTCGTCGTCATGCGGTCTAGGTATGACTGAACTTTACGGATAGCGTCGGGATCGAGTTCTCGAGCCGAGGGCAAAGTACCTAAGGACGAGTTTATTGCCAGGGCGTCTCCTAGGATTCTCTCGAGTAACGTTCCTCGTCTGGCAAAGTCGTCGGCGATTGCTTTCGAGTGCTTCAACCTAACGATCGAACCACTGGAAGATCAAGCAAGGTGTGGACTGCCAAGCTCAACCCGAGATGTGGCTGGTGGTCCCAGAAGTGTCTCATGGATGGCATTGGTGACCTGTAGGACCACCAAAGGAGCCTCCTTTATGGCCCGATCCATCAAATGACTCTCCCCTCGCTTGTCCCCTTCTCCTCACATGACCAAAACACATTTCCCATATCACATCTCTTTCAGCTATGATGCCAAGTCTATCACATGTGTATCACGGACTTGGTCGTGTGTCATAGTACCAATCGTCAATGTCATAGTACGCGGATGACTCTGCTAGTTATCCGAGAAGGAGCCTGGGTTGGAAAGGCCCACATGGCCTTATAGCTCGAAACAGTTGGTTCTTTCGATCAACCATACGTGTTCTGCTCGATAGGTGTGTCTCGTCGAATCACAGGAAACGAGGTTCCAATACTCGGTGCTGAGGCTTTTCGAACTGTCCGTCTTTGTCGTTGCCCGCTCTCTGTACTGGGCGACCCTCACTCATCGTCCGATCTGTCCATCTGCCGTTGGCTCAGCCCGTATGTGAAGGCTCAGGGTCCGCGACCGGCTGAGGTGGCCCTTCAATCATTTCGATTTTCCGAAGGCTGAGGACCAGTCCGACTTCCTTTATCCTCAAACAGGGACATAGCATGGCTACTGGAAGTTGTTTCACCCGGCGACCTGTTCTCGTGTTGTCACAAGTCTTACCCCCATCGCCATGCCCTGTCGCATAGCCAGGCGCTCCACCCCTTCTTCCACCCACCACGTGGCATCTCTTCGTCTTCCAATTGTCCAGGATGGTTTGTGTGTGGTCGTCCGTTTCTCCTTCACATCTGAGCCCCCATAAAGTCAACCCAGCCTCTTCCCTGTATGGCTTGTAGCCTTGGGCATTCTCTTCCTCCTCTCCAGCACGTTGTCCGGTCCATTGTTGCGGCCGGGAACGAGGACCTGATACGATGAATGGAGGACGACCCAAGGTTCGGAGGATGAACGAGCTCCGTGCATCTTCTCAGGCCGACACACCACCAACTTATGATATGACATCGGGTCCTATCATGCTTTGATCGTTCTCCTGGGTGGTCATCCTGTCGGCATGCCTTGCGATGAAGGAAGCGAGTGGATTGCGCTTGGGGTGGGTTACTCAAGAGCTTCTTATACTTTTGTTCCGACCCTGGTGGAACAGGATGAGCAAAGTATAGTCTCTGGGGTTTCCCGGAATATATCGATGGCCTAGGACACCCGCTTGCCTGCTTGCGTTGTCTCAAGCCGAGGATTGGCCCTTGACCAAGAGTAACGATCCATTCGGACGGCAGATCAGAGTCATAGTTCATGGAGCTTGCCAACGCACGCGAAGCTATCTCAAGAATGCAACTCAATATAAGATAGCAACCGGGACCCCGATGCTGGGCCCGGTTCACTGTCCGGCCCTACTCCAGTCAGGATTCGAGGACCCACCTATGACAGCCCCGGACAAGAAAAATAGGGAGAGGGTAGGCATGAGGTTAGACGTATAGTTATGCTCCTCCTGTGCCCTGTATGTACGTCGAGTATGCACCGAGGCCGGTATAGGTCAAGCAAGCTCAATCCTGGCGTCCACCGCGTCAGTTTCCTACCATATCTTGCAACGGCCGGCTCGGTGACTTCGGTCTCAACACTTTTCTCGGTGCCGACAGTATTCACCCGATCGGTCTAGAGGGCCTATCGGATGTTTATTGGTTGGCTGGTCTTGGCGGTTACAGAGTTGCAGTCCTGCGACGATCACGGAGTTGCTTACGTGTATTCGGACAGTCACATACTCACATCGCAGGAAACAAAGCGTGGTGTCGACGGTGAACAATCACCTGTTTCAAGTTTGAGGTTCAGTCTTGTGTATCCGGCTGGTTGCACATCATGACACTCCAATCTGGCTCGGCCACCATGATGACTGTCCTTGGGACAAGACAGCGCATACCATGATCAACACAAGGCTGGTTAGCGCATTTCAGAGTCGATATACGTCTGTTGAAACACGCGAGAGATACTGTGCTACAAGAATACTGGTCGTACTGGCCAGCGAAGCGCAACAGTCCAAAGTATCTCTCTACGATGGATTTCGTATCCAGGTTCAGTGTCACCGAAAGGAAATGTTTCGCCCAATATACGGCGTACAATCGCAATGTCCGGACTACTACGGGCGAGGAAATTTATGCATAGCGCCGCATATGTGTTTTACGATGCTGTGACCGAGACACCGAGGTGGATGAAATTCCTTCTCTTGAAAGGGGATTTGGACATGCGAGGTTGTCCGGGGCGGGCGACCACAATATCCGTCCCGAGCCGCAAAAGTTCGTTGCCGTATGTTGTGATCGACAGCGGATATCACTTTCTACACAGCCCCAGCGAAAAGGACTTGCCCTTCCACGCCAACAGCCTTGCCCTGCTCAGCTTGGACAGGCGGCTGGTCAGGTCACCAGTCCATATGAGACCAGCGTAACGCTCTTGAAGACGGGACAGATAGACATTCAGAGGACCTTCGGTGCCGAAGCATCATTGTTCGGCATGCAGTTATCAGGCAAGCACCAACAGCTATCATCAGGACATGTCACGGGACTTGCATATGAGGTAATCTGAGTGACCTATGAGTGGGAAGGAGAGTGTAGGAGCAAGGCGTGAGGTCTCCGCTGGACTATCTTACTGTGGTAGACCAACCTATCCGTGAGTTGGCCGACAGTCCACCAGTATGGAGACCGAATTTCATACCGAAACACACTGTCTTCGGCATATTCCATCGTCTTTGTGGCCTCAACCATACCTCGGCCTAAATGCAACCCGTAATGTCCGAGAGGATATCATCTTATAAAGTCGACCCGTGCGATACCATCTTGTCTCCCAAGGTAACTCTCGCGGGATCAGCGGTAAATCGCAGTATGAGCGGATTACAGGGCGAGCGAAGCTCTGTAGAGTGTCCTAGTCTGAGCATCTCTACCAGGTTGAAAATGCATTGTATGGTGCGGCGACGGCTTTGTCCGGTCTACCTTGAGCGTTCTGCTAGAAGCCCAACACCTGTACAGGTAGTCATGCGGCCAAGTCGCGGTCTTTCAATTTCTGGTCGCCTGTATCAACCGTCAACGCGCAAGCGGATATGGATGAGAACTGACGAGCGCCAACACGGATGTCTACTTCTTCTGCCGCACGCACTTCGTATTTTCAAGAGTGAAAGTAAATCAATCAAAAAAACAAGGACGGCTAGAGAGGAACTGTTCATCATGCGCATGTCGGTCTTGGCCCGGATAAACAGATGAGGCGCATATTGCAGCCGTTCGGCCTCAATTTGGAGGTCGGTGTCCAAGAATAACGCACGGCTCGGACGTCCACAACTCGGCACCCATATCCTAGCCAATCTACCAGGCCTTTTTGAGCGCCGGGTGTGTTGGCCAGATTGTCCTGCTGTGTTTAATCATTGCCATAGTAACTTGCTTGGGGTTCCGGAACAGGATCCCCTCGCACTTCGATGTCAAGCCCATTGGTAGCAGATCCTTTGAGTGCGGCGTTGACCTTTAATAGAAAGAGGCAGCAGAATAGCTGCGGAAACACTTGTTTGCTACACCCTCATTAGTCAGATATGGCCATACGCCCTTCAGAGGGCGTTGAACAATTTTCGGCCAGCAAACACTGACCGAACCCGATCCAGAAGGCCATTTCGGAGTACAGATAGGGAACCTAATTCCAGCGGGCACGTAAGTCTAGTAGTAGAGGATTGATTAACGCAGTGACTGTAAGTATGCAGGTAGTGCCGTTCGGGTTGTCGGACAACACGGAACTGAATGGGGTCGACCCTCATGTAACCATCCAGACTCAAAATAGATGACAGAGGATACTCTGGACAGCGAGCAGATAGGCGGTATAACTATGGATCATGTCAAAATCAAGCTCGTATAAGATGGAGTTGGATCCGGCACTGGGCAAACCGATGAGGAGTTGCTTTTCGTCCGTACGACGGGCAACGACGGGCTTGAATTGTGCTCCTCAAGTACGAGCAGGTCGTGTTTCGTCGACCGACCGTTGGCCAGCTTACATGTAGCCAAGTAACACCAGCAGCATACCTATTGCTGAACGATCAGATGAAGAAGATGAGCGAGCAGCATCACGTCAAAGGCCCACGTACTGCGAGCACATAGACAAGACCCGTCTCGCAAGGACATGCTGCGATATAATGTCAATTTGAGTCTTCATTGGTGGTATCAGCGCCGAGTATTGCGAGCAGCTCATTGACGTAACGGAACAATACAGCTGCCGGTCAAACCGCGCCGCCCGGATGCGGCTCGTCAGTGGTGCACCATTGTTACCAATGAATTACGGACGCAGCGGCTAGCTATTGATGACGACACGCAATGAAGGGATTTGCAGAAAGAGTGAGTGGATCAGCTGCGGTGCAGATGTAGTCGCACAAACTCCTAAACAGCACCCGCCTCTTTGGTGATACTCGGCGATTTCATGTTATCTGGGAGCAAGCCTCGTGCACTGTTGTACGCAGTATTTGCATTTCCAATGGCCTAATGCTCCCGCGGTGTATCGGGCCAATGATCCAATGATATCCAAACTCTCATGCAAGGCTCGGCGCCTTCGAGGATAAGCTGCGCGCTGAAATGTATCGCTCGGCATTTGTGTATTCTCGGAACACGAGAATCGTAGCTCGAGCAGCTTCTCGTCTATAACACAAGACGGAGCAGGATCGACCCCATAGTAGACACGCTTAGTGTCCTCTCGTCCCAAGATATCAGGGGCATCTCGAACGTCGGTGGGGTGGTCAGAAAGTCTCCCAACGGACACTGGGCTTCCAAGGAAGAGAGCTGATGAAGCCCACGAGGAGGATGTGATTCAAGACTACATGTCCTGAGACCTTGGGTGTAAAAGCCAGAGCGAAAGGAAACTGTGAAACTGCAAGAGGGCTGCAGCTCTGTGCATCTTCTCATCTGACGTCAGAACTGTAACACAACCGTAGACCAAGCCAACCGTGCACCCGCACCAGCAGTATCAACAGGCCGTAGGTGGACAACCAAAAGCCACATATAGCATTTAAGTGACCCGACTAAGCTGTGGCTTCTCCCAGAATGGGAACGGGCGCTCTTTGCAAGGGATCATAAGCCTGCGGCTGACACCTTTTCTCCAATGTCTGGGTCGTCTGCCGGTAGATGCAATGGCACTGGTGTCTATCGTGTTTTTGAAATCCGGGACCTTTAATGTCGTCACCACTTCGAGCGTTCCCAATATGGTTTCTGCTACGCGTTCTGGTTTGGCTGGCGTGTTCATAGTTCGGTATGTGAGGTGAAAGGATCGAATAGAGGCGAATAACTAGATCTGGAGCATGGCTAGACGCCATGAAGCGCGAAGCTCTGAGGTAAATCTGACGCTAGTGCCAAGTACCGATGGGATCGGCCGAAATGGTGGGGCGTGAGGACGGAGCCGATCATGACAGGCTACTTGGTACCCACCGCTTATTATTGCTCCAGGCCAACGTACAGTAGAAGGCTATTCACGTCCTTCGGGCGATATGTGCTCGCCTCAAAGATATTGCCTGTTTGAAATTGAAGCTAGTTATCTAAGCCTGGCTTTGCTTTTCTCTATCAAATACACAATACCTCGCACGGGTGGTCAGTTGCTCAATTCGCCAATACGCCGCAGAGTTCACACTCTCTATGGTTGGCCAAGCGTCTTTCCTCATGCCCCGCGCCTTCTCGGCCATTATATTGTGCAAAGACACACCTTAGTTCAAGACGTTAGCATATATTGAGTCGCAGTGGTGCCGTGGTTCAGGCCGTCCAGCCGGCCGTAGCCCTATCTCCGTGTCGTGAACTTATTTTTATCACAGCCCTAATTTGGCCTATAATGACCCCATATATTTTGCGAGAGTACCGCCTAAACAATGAGTTCGTCCCTTGTGAAAATACCGCCTAATACGAAGAGAAAACTACTCAAAGAGTAACTTTGTGTACTTTTTGTTCCTGTGTAGCAGTGAAACTGAGATCAAGGCTTCCGAGCGCAATGATGCAACCCTAGCACTTCTCGTCCGTTAGAGGGGGCAGGGCAAAGACCCCTTCAGGTACGGTATCTTAAGCTTATCCGGCAGGGCCCGCTGCTTTACACTCACATCTTCCAAGGAACGTACTTTCCAGGTCCAACCGCCACGGTTGCAAGGACAAGGGCATTGGTGCCGAAATGGATTGCCCGCCACTCATACATAGTACGCTACCACGGCCCAGCTTCCGAGAGAGGTAGACACCTAGCATGGAGAAATCATGACGTAAGAACGAGCGTCGTCTATCTGGTTTTATGAAGCTGCCTGCCGCAAATACAGCATACTGCTTCAGCTTCTATTTTTCACATACTTTAGCTGATCAATTCATGACTTGGAGGTGAATCTCAGGCAGTACCTACCCACTTAATGTATTCTAGGTACAGTAGGACGCTAATCTCACATCCACGTGGGGCGGAAACCTTGAACTGGCCCGTGCACTAATGTCGGGAAGAATGGCTTGTTCCTGGAGAAAACAAGGGTCGTGAGGGGCCAAAGGCGCAGGGGTGTGACCCTAGCATTGCCGGTGATCTGGGTGATCGACAGGCTTTCTGCGACAACACCGAACCTTGCATACACTTAGTTCATACCTTCACACAACCTCTTTGACTACACCCGCTACCTAGGCCAGCAGCCCATATTGCGGGCCGCTTGTCGATGGCTGCTACTTCATGCCGCGTGAACGGCTCACTGGTACCGTCATCTTCATCTGCACAGTATGTACCAGCCGGTCACTTTGCTGCCGTCTCGCCATTGCTGGTAGCAGAGCCAGAGATCAAGAATGCCCTTTTCCCCATTTGGTCTCGGGAGCCGCGCCGCGTGACCATCTGGAGAGTTTTCTTCCTGGCTTGAACTCATTTTTGATACCTAAAAACACCCATGATTTTCTACATCGCACAAGTAACCCTAGCCTGATTCGTGAGCATCAATCCCATGGCAGCTTCCTCTTCCAGTAGTATACCCCTCTCTCCACAAGCCGTAAAGGTTGTTCCACTTATCTTAGTTCGATGCTGTTGACATCTATCAGCGTCAGTAATGGAGCTCGCTAGGTCGTCGACTGATATTTTGCTGAGAGACCTACATTGCTTCATGTACGAAACACTTGAGGGGTTTCTCACAGTGAAACTGATGAGAATGCTGGAACTCTGCTTTCCGTCTTTTCCAGTCCTTACGTACTCTTTTAGGTAGCTTTCCCGTGTATTTTCCTAAGATATGAATTGTAGGACAGGTCTCGTCCAATCCTTCTGGGCACACAAGCTTCGCAGGAAGGTTGTGCCGGCGCAGCAAATGGCCGCCTCTTGGCGGGTCCAGCGCCTCCCTGCCTTCTATTACGCTTTTTCTTTGCATCTTTGCTTTGGCTCTGACCTTGCAATCAAGCATCAGTGCTCCCTTTGAGCACCAATGCAAGCAAAAGCCCCCTCCCGTTTTGGACTCGATATGCAGGCCATCCACTCTCCCGCATTATCCGATTATGGGTGCTCCTTGCCACATAATACCACTAAACGGGTTCTGGTAACTTGTCGTTCCCAGATGGCTGTTTCGCGGCTGAAGACCTTCAACCAAACCTACGCATGTGTATTGTTGGGAGAGTGGGTACCTCGATCACATCCCGCCGTCCCTGTCCATCACCCTCACCTCTTGAGCACTCCTGTGATACATCCCTCTTGACTACCCGCCCAAGCTTATTTCCCCTATCGAGCACCTGAAAAGGTAGCTACCCCGGAGCTCAAGCCTAACAGCCCAGACAGGAATGGTGGTAACGCTATCGCCTTGGAAGTCGTAATTCTTCCGATATTGCAAAGTCAGCTCTGCCCGGGTCTACTTGAGGATCGTTCACGTAACCCTTGCTCGGAACGACAGCTTGTTTTGTGGGTGCAGACTATTTCATTTACTTCCCATATTCTATCAGTTGTCCCCCACTGCCGTTTATACCCTTCATGCACCCCTCGCCTATGTCCTTCTCTTCGACGCTTCCTCACACTTACATCTAAATTGCTACAACACAGCATACCCGTCTGCCAGACTCGACATCCGCACGCCGCTTACACGGCGCCGTCCACAACACTCTAGGTCCTCATCTACTACTCCTCCTGCCGACCTATTCCTGCGTCGACAACGATACATCCGCCGCACTGCTGATAGCCGGCCCCCCGCACGAAAGAACTGAGACTGTCTGACGTAGAGAGTCAAGGGGTGTAACGGCCTTCGTCGACACAATGCCGACAGAAACCACATCGGCGGCGAAGACCGTCTGGTGCTCCCACTGCGGCAAGGCATTTACACGCAAGGAGCACCTGGAGAGACATATACCGACTCGTAAGACCAGCTCTGCATATGGCCTTCTGTAGCATTCGACTGACAGCAAGGCAAGATACCAACGTCAAGCCCTATCGTTGCCAAGACTGCTACCTCGACTTCAACAGGAGGCAAGTACTTGTACATCTGCCATTCACTAGATGCCACCTGCTAACTGGCGTGATTCACAGGGACTTACTCAATAGGCACATTGCGACATATCACCAAGCAAAAGTTCCCGGTGATCTGTCCGCTGGTGGGCCCCAAGCCGTGTCCGGACGGACGCCTATAGCATGTTCAAGCTGTGCCAACGCAAAGACTGGCTGTGACAAGAGGGTGCCATGCCAGAGATGCAGGGAAAAGAACCTGGAATGCACTCCCCGCTTCGCTCGGCGTTCGTCCAAGATGGCAGCTCGTACATCTCAAGCCATGGGCGACTTCCATGAACAAGCCACGCAAGGGACACAGTCGCCTGCTCAACCGGATCCCCAGCAACAACAGCTTCAAGCTGCGGCAAATTCGATGTTGCTTGGAATCGACCATCAGTTGGCACAATCTCCAGGTTCCCTTCGTTCCCCTGTCGTGTTCAGCGGCATTGTGCAGACCTTGGACCCGCGCCTGCAAGATACCGCCTTACGTGGATACAGGTCTCCCGGTCATGCGCAAGTGAGCCCAGTGACAACGGGTTTCCAGATGGGAACACCGGATGACGCCAATTTTCTCCAAGACCTCGAGCATGTGGGACCGAGCTTCCCAGACTTCTCGCAGAGTTACTCGGGGTTCTTTCAACATTGGGGCCAGGAAGAAGGCACCTTTGACTTTCCCGGGCTCAACGCTCAGGCAGACATACTGATGAATGGGTACTCAGACCCAAATGGAAGCTCGCCATCGACTGCACCTCTGTCAACTCCATCGCTAGAGACCGCGCATACCCGGGGAACAAGCATCATCTCTGGTGATCTCGATTTACAACAGGTGCACAAGCCGTTAGAGCTACGCTTCGACACTGTTGCGAGCCGGAGCGTCATCCTTGAATTCGAGGATGTCGTCAAAGCCGAGGCTTCATGGCCTCTAGCCCGTTGCAACAAACCACTGTACTCCGCGAAGTGTCCTCGGACGGCTCTTACGCACCTGACGTTCTTCGAACGCAGTTCCAAAGGGCAGGACACATGGACACCACTGGAGAATTATGTCCGTGATCATGTCAATTGGGAAGATGAGGACCTTACTGCCGTTGTACCCCTCCAGTCGCATACTCGTGACAGCATGCTTGCCATCACCCAAAAGTTCTTGCATAAAGCGCTCGAGATACATGGAAGCTCAGGAGGTAGAGATGGCTATAGCGGCTTTGTGGTTCTCCCACCTTCGGATATCATTCAATATTTCTTACGCAGCTATGTCCGGAGCCTCTCAGTCTATTATCCTCTTGTGGTATCAGGCTGTGTGGACCCTAACTCCATGTTGGCTGACTGCCGGCCTTCGACTCTTTTGCTTCTACTGATGATTGCACAAGGAGCGGCTGCAATGCCCGTAGCTGAGGCCAGATATCTTTCCACTGGTCTGACTGAGACCTGCAGGATCTCCCTCTTTGATATCATTGAGAAGAATGTCGAGCTGTCCGCGGATCCAGTCGCTCTACGCTGTGCCCTTCTCTTCACACTTCTCGGTGCCTGGAGTGGCGATAAGTGGCTTATGGACATTGCAATGGGCCAGCGTGGCATGTACATGTCGGTAGGTTGAAGCAATCGCGTTTTTGAAAAGAATGGTACTAACTATGTGGCCAAGATGCTGAAACATGCGGGGATGCTGGAACCCCAGCTTCTCCCGGTCCCTGGCAGGGGCGAAGATACTATAAATGCCCAACGAGAAGCCTGGATCAGCCGGGAATCACGCAATAGGTATGTCAGAATCTATGATCGAGACCATTGAACGGCTACTGACCGTTTCCAAGACTCGTCTATAACTGGGTAATGCTTGACCACGAGTTGAGTTTGTTCCACGACAGTGTCCCACTGCTAGCTATCACTGAGCTTCAGTGCCCTCTTCCGGCACCGGAGGCTTTGTGGACAACTGTGGACGCTTCCAGCTGGGCTGCTGCTATGCAAGCGATATACCGCCTGCCACCGCACATGAATTCTCAATTGCTCTGCAGTCAAACGCAGACGCCTTCACTGTGTGATCTCTTCCAAAGCTTCCTACAAAACAATCTCTCCGGGAGACACACGACTCTGACCCCTCAGCAACTGCGGTTATTACTGCATCCAATCCAGGCCATGCTGTGCCACGTGAGACAGTTGCACTCGTGCCTGCCCGAGACGCTTGGAAACCGCCAAACAGGAACGCCAACGGTGAACAAAGACTCAACCCAACATAGGATACGGGAAATCCAGGGCCTTCTACAACAATGGCACGGCTTAACAATGGCATACAACGCCAAAGAACCACAGTGTGCCCTCTCACGCTGCAATCTAGTTCTGTACCATCTCATGTATCTGAACACAGTCACCAATTTCCCAGAGATTGAGCGACTGGCTCGCCGGGACGGGCTCGACGATAACAATTCGTTCCCACACCTGGAACTTTCCCTCCGACACAAACGCTGTGTCTTTGAGCGTGAGGAGGCTATACTCCACTGTGGCCAGGTATTGGGCCTGTTGCGGCAGATGCCTCGCAATCGGCGACCGAGCTGGTGGACAGCGGCGATGTACCGCGCCATCCTGATACTCTGGGCGGACAGCATCTCGAACATGGACAATGAGTTCAAAAACGAGGAGCTCGGTGACATGACCAGTGGCGCACCGCCTAGCAGTGGCATGAACTGGAAGCCAAGAGCTAAATTGGTCCCTATTGATCAGACTGGACGAGATGACCCGGCCCTCGTCGCCTGCATCTGGCAGCGCAACGGCATTCCTGTTCTCAGTCACCTGAACGGCTCAGCGGTGGGGCTGGACAATCCGTCAGAGATACTAGACTATGGCATCAAGACGGTCGACGAGGCGGATAGCTCCCGCATTGGAGACGGTATCCGGCGCAAACTGACCGATCTGATGAACAACTGGAAGGCTGCCAGCACTTCGATCATCACGGCTATGTGAGGCTCGTTCTCTCAGCTCTCATATGTCTGCTTTTCCAAACACAAATTCTGTCTTTTGATCGGCAGACACGACACATTTCCTGATAGCTTTTGTGATCAAAGTACGTTGCAGAAGTCACTACACAAGACTTGACATTACGTTACTGTTCATCGGCAATTCGATTTTATGTCTATGGCGTTGGGTTTTTCTCACTGGGTAGTAATGAACAGGCTACGCTAAGTTTGAGGATATCGCGGGGATACGGCGTTTGGTCTTGGACTCTATTGGGGCCCTATACATGGAAGGGCATGATTGATGGTCTGTTTTTGGTCGCGACGGGCAAAAGCTAATAGGGAGCAATGGGCTGTGGGTTTCCTTTTTTTTTTCTTTCTGGTTTTGTCAAACTCCATTATGACTCGGTCATAGGACTGGAGAATAACTTCAGCGAGAGCAGTCTTTGTACGCATTACGTAGATTGATAGCAGCACTGTAGACCGTTGATATTCCACCCTGATTACCTGGCAAGACTGTTGCAGCGCTGTATCTACGATGTGTGCTGGATCCGCTATTCTTTGACGTTTACACCCATCGAGCAGGACAATCAGCAGAAAATCAGACCCCTGGACTTCGTTGCGGATTGAATCAAGCCCTACCAGATCGAGGTGCTGCCTGACGTCGAACAGCAAACGTCAGTGTCTTGCGCTCAGAATAAGCTCTCGGCAGCCGCAAAATCGGCAATCCGCTAACCCCAGCCGGAACGACATGGTGACCAATCAGTTGCAGTGTTGGGGGCGTGTGAGATCGACTGTTCGCTAATTTTGGCTTTGCCGCCAAGCGGGAGTGTGTGGAAAGCTCTCACACAGGCGGGGCAAAAGAGGGTTGTCGGGAAATTTCCCAGCCTGTCCTGTCCTTGGCAGCCCACCAAATGCCGCCAAGCTTCTGGCCCCCAAACCCGGTTGAAGACCTCGATCAACAGCACACCTGCACGCGGCCTGTCAGGATTGTCAGGGGTTCTCGTCGTCGGAGGGTGTGCACTTCATATCAATGCCGCGGGGAGGACATTATCCAGAGATATTAAGCAGCGATAACCCCAGTCAAGTCTCAGTTTGATCGCTCTGCCCCGTCCTGCAGCCTACAGTGCATTTACCCCGGCCACAGCGATGGCTGCGGCTTGATAAGCTAACCAGCTTGTTGAGCTGCTTGGAGCTCCATATGTCCGGCAAGCAGGATCTACATGTCTCGGGAAATACTCGATCACGAGTAGTGTGGGCTTCTCATTTCTAGTACAAGACATAGACGAGTGACCGCTGCGCTGCTTCGCTCCAGCTTGGCATGCAGAGAGACAGGATAAGTCGGCATGTCTTGCGCCATGAGGCACGGAAACAAGAATGTTCGGGGAGATCTTTGCTGCGCCTGCTCCCTCTTCACTCTGAACCATTGACTTTCCACTAGCCAGACAATAGCATCATAGATTGATCTGCCGATACAGACTCAAGCTGGAGAGCAGATTCCTGTCTCGCATGCTAGAACAACCGCCTATCAGCCGAGGCACGCCATTTACATAGGGAAACAATCTTTATTTCCCACCAGCATCATGGACGGAAGAGGAAGGTGTTGCTCGAAGAGCGATGATGCCGTCGGATGTTGCCCAATCACCGTAAGGAGAGACGCATCCACCACGCTACCATCATGCACAACAGAGCTGTAGATGACTGAGCTCCAGCCCAAGATGTAGAGACACTCCATCTTTTCGGAAGTTAACTCTTGTGGTTCCAGATTGCACGGCACAGGAGGCATCGAAGGAAGAATAACGATGCCGCCGCGAAATAACCAGGAAAGAGCAGGTTTTGATATCTTGACTCAAGAGCTATGAGGGCATCATAACATGATTGACAGCCAAGGGGTTGGCTTAAGGCTGAGCTCAGATCGAAACTTCAAGTGCTAACAGAGTCTAACTTTGACGGTGTAACCAGCGCTCGAGGGCATGTGCAGTGGTCCCAAAGACGTGTCACCGGTGCGCAAAGTGCCAACAGAACGCAACGGCAGCTCGAACCAACAGGCCATGGGATTCTGGGGCAACCGACTTCGACTCCCCGGTTCTACACACTGTGCGCATGGCAAATATAGAGTGGCCAAAAGAAAATAAGACGCGGAGAGTTGGGTCTCTCCGTTCCCGAGCTCAGTCGCGATGTCGTGCTACGCAACCCGCGTGCAGGCCGGAAAGTCGGGAGTGATGTAATCTGTTCTTCATCAGAGTTGCAGGACCATTCCCATGGATCGCCTTTCAGGGGGGCGGGAAGCAATGGATCCTTGCGAAGGCGGGAAGAGAGGGCCATGCGCGACGCGTGCCGAGGCAACAGTTCGGTTGACGCGAGGTGGATGCAAGGTATAGGCTAAAACAACAGCATTATAAGATGCAGCGCATGCGCGTGTTGCTTAGGGCAGGAGGGCTATATGGTGCATATGAATAAGTTAGCTGCCAGTATGAACATCGCTTGCGGCCGAAGCGGAAGCGAAAGGGGCATTGAATCAAGAAAATCGAATGAAGCAAACACTTCGTTCAGCGGCGCGAACTTTTTGTATCTGTCCTTGAAGTCGGAAACAGACGAGGAGTTCGGGGAGGGAGAAGTGGGCTGTTCCTTCTCGCTTACCTAATCCCCCCCGGATAACGTTAACGTTACGTACTGGACCTTCGCCCCTCCAAGTTTGCACACCTGAATTAGCTAAGCAAGTAAGCACCTATCCAGCGTCGTCCTGCCCTGCGCGCCGTGCTCACCCTGCCCGCTTCTCCAGCGGGACGGAAGCTCCCGTCCCTTCTGTGTAAGCTACCGCGATTGGGAGCACAAGCAAGTTCAAGCCAGCTTGGTAATGCGGGCTAACATAAGAAAACGACCTTGCCGGCACCGGACCATCCTCTCGGATCCGCACATCAAGCGCCAAGTGCCGAAGCTGATCGAACTCCCGTCCAGGGTCCCGAGTTGTGTCCGTGGTGCTACAGCAGACCCTGTACCTGGCACGTGATTAAGTCTCGTTGGCACAATACCTAAGGTAGGGAGCGTTCTCTTGTTCGGACCTCCGTGGGGAAGCACACTCTCTTTATGACGGAATATGTGGGACGTAGAAAGGCCACTCCATATGTGTCTTCGTGCTACAATACCTCGGTAGTCCGGGCCATTGCGGGGCTTTCCCATGGTTGGTCCGTCTCGCAAACGTCCTTGATGTTTGGGACCATGTCTTCCATCGCAGAAAGACAATTACTGGCCTTAGTACGCCTTGTATCAGACTTTTTACTGATGAGCTATGCGAAGTGGCCGTACTGCATGGACATGGTATTAGTACCTCTGCGGTGATGTGAAGGAGAGCTATGTTAGTATCCGCTAAGGAGCTACATATGGTCCTGCCACAGACACCATCAGCTCATTCAGGTACAGCAAGACTCCGGTGTTCTAGAACTCTGCTGTTTCGCACTTCGTCCGGTCCGTACATCGGTTGTTGGCTCTCAGGGACATTGCAGTTTGGAGACGTCCGGTCACAACCCCTTGCACTGTCCGAAACTCTTCCCCATGCGAGGACTCCTGTCCTCCGGACATTAGATCTTGGGAGATTTGTTGATTCAGACTAAATATATAAAATAGCTTAGCTTGCGGCCAGCTGGACGTGCTCTGATAACCTTCAGTTCTCATCCCGATTCAAATCAGCTCTGCACCTCTGACGAAAGCTGAGCAGTGCGTTTATGGGAGCAGTTCTATCCAAGATCAAAGGAAGAGCAGCCAGTAAGGGAAGAGCCGCCAAAATGTCGCCAGCTGCCACCACAGATGTTTCCACTGAGCACGTCACAAGCTCTAGTGACCCGGTAGTCGACGCTCCGTATGACCCGAGCAAACCCCTCGCCGGCAAGGTGGCTCTCATCACCGGTGCTGGTCGCGGCATTGGAGCTGGAATTGCAATTGAACTTGGGCGCCGCGGCGCCTCTGTTGTCGTCAACTACGGTTCTTCCGCTAAGGCCGCCGAGTCGGTAGTGGCCGAGCTTGTCAAGCTCGGATCCAAAGCAATTGCTATCCAAGCCGACATCAGCGACCCCAAATCCGTCGAGGCTCTGTTCGACAAGGCACTTGAGAAGTTTGGTCGCATCGACATCGTCGTCTCCAATTCAGGCATGGAGGTCTGGTGCCCCGAGGTCGAAGTCACCCCTGAGCTCTTCGACAAGGTCTTTAATCTTAATTGCCGCGGCCAATTCTTTGTCGCTCAGCAGGGCTTGAAGCACTGCCAGCGAGGAGGCCGCATTATCTTGACCAGTAGTGTTGCCGCCACCTTGTCTGGAATCCCGAACCACGCTCTCTATGCAGGATCCAAGGCTGCCGTGGAAGGCTTTACGCGGGCCTTTGCCGTCGACTGCGGACACAAGGGTGTCACCGTCAACGCCATTGCTCCCGGCGGCGTTAAGACCGACATGTACGACGAGAACAGCTGGCATTATGCTCCTGGCGGCTACAAGGGAATGCCCCAGGAAATCATTGATCAGGGACTTGCTAAGGTATGCCCGCTGGGACGGGTCGGACTTCCGGCTGATATTGGCCGCGCCGTGTACGCCATTGTTGGCCCAGACGGAGAGTGGATCAACGGTAAGCATTCTAAACACAACTCTCATAACTCTTATTTGAGGAATTATGATTGCTGACATGGCATTTTCCATCTTTTCAGGTCAAGTCATTAAGTTGAGCGGAGGCTCGGCGGTCTGAAAGGCGGTGAAATGTCAGCGAAAGGACGTTGCATCATTCAGATGAAAATTGGTTGATGAAATGTCTGTTCCAATTCCGGCAGTAGGACCGGAACTTGTATATGCCTTTTCCTATTGTCCTGTTGCAAATTTTGAAATGTCTGGAAGTTCTTCTAGTGAATGTGGACATTGAAGCTCCTGTTTGTTGGATGTTCTCCCAACAGGGGATTCTGACCCCAAGTGCAGCGGTGATTCATATGAAGATCAAGTCGATGTCGTTTTCTACCATGCTACATTTGTAGTCACTCTACCTAGCTGCCTATTCCCACTCCCTAGCTGAAGCCACATTCTAGACCCGGTGGCTGGCCACGCAAGAGCAATAGGGGGTACCCCATACTTGAGGTGTAAAAAGGACTGGACTATACCGTATCGAGGAGTGCACACGAGAAGTGGTTCGATATAACCGAAGGGATCTGAAAGTTGAGAAACTTGAGCTGATGGCCAGGCAGAATGTACATGTACCACATAACTTGACTCGTATTGGGATCGGACTCTGAGTTGTGGTACGGTTTTTCAGTGAGGGAATTCGTTCGGAAACCACGAGTGACGTGATCAATCTGGCCACGCACCAGTACCTACTCAATTAGTCACGTCTCTCTACAAGGCTCGATATAGCCGCAGACCCCATCAAATCACAACACAGAATCCGCTGTCCGGATATTTGTTGGTGTGCATGCGTACCGTGAACCAGGCTGCAGTTGCAGACACAATGTCGTGAGGGTATGCAGGTTGTTGATGTTGAGATACTGATAATGCCGGGAGACAATTCGTTTGCATGCGAGCCTTGCTGACGGCGGTATCGGAATACAGGGTTGCCTTTGAGGTACATGTATGTTGGCTATACATATACCGTCAAGCTCTTCAATGTGCGTTATGTCTCTCCGTGTAACGCTCGTATGATTGTCAGACCTTTAAAGACATGTTCTGCAGATAAGCACGGAACGGATGCTGAGCGGCTGTGGCTTGGGGAGGCCAGCGATAGACTGCACATCGAGAGGATCCGACCCCCAATGCGACTCCCAGAGCTAATGACGGGATGTCAGCAAGATCTGCTGCACCGTCAGCACATGATGTGCACGGAAGGTTGCTGCGAGAGGTAATCTCTGCAGGGGGTGTAGCTATCCGTCATGCAGCTGGCCCGGATGTACAGTCTCGTGCAAAAGTATTTCCCAAAATAGATAGATGATCGAAAGTATTGGGAATCTGGAGACCTCTAGCAATGCTGCGATTGCAGCAGATTCGCGGACATATTATCACGTCCCTTAAGCGGGGCAAAGAGGACAAGAGGAGCTTGCAACCACATTTTTACTCAAGCTTCTCAAGTGATGTGCCCTTGCAAGCTAGTGGTAAGAGGAGGGCTAGGCCTTGCTAGCGTGAACAGGGGCACAATTTCTAACTTCCCATTGGCTGTAGATGAAAAGAGAATTCCTAATCGGGCAGGAACGATAGTGGGACCAACGCGTGGCAGGCCGGGGTGAGGCAAGCTTCGCGGCGGACTCTCGGCAGCGGTACCTACTGCACTGTAGTAGCTTTTCGCAATGGGGATGCGCTTCAGATTTTGGCTGCTACGGTTTGTCTCATACCCGATAGCTGTCACATTGCCAGCTTGTAATACGACTACCTAATCACCTACTAGGTACCAAAGACGGGTATCTTACGTAAGGTCTGGTTCCTGCCGAAGGAAACTCAGTAGATCAGAAACGTACCGAGGTGGATGCCATAACTTTGACCTCCGACGTGGAGTTTGTGCCTTACTAGGTAGGTAGGTACCATTTGTAGGGAGGCGAATACATGTATGAGCAACAAGTACCCTGCAGTCATTTGCCCAACAAGGTTGCATCGGGAGATCCGCGCCGCTATGGCCAACCGGTTGCGTCCTTTCTCTGGCGTCATTCCGCTAGTGTACCCTGGCCCTGCTCGGATCGCTCTTGCACGCTCAGTGGTAAGAAAGGTAGTCGACATGATTGGATAGGATCTTCCATATGCAACCAGTATTAGCCTCTCCAGGCGTGCACGCTCAAATCAGTTGGCGACAATGGATCCCGCACAGTCACTCAAACTTAAACGGCCTTTGGGGCCCGCTTGGCAAGCTTGGTAAAAGGGACGTGGGGTTAAAAAAAGAACCTACATATGAACTTACGGGGAGAGGACGGGACACATATTGCTGGAAGATTAGCTAAGTGCTTGATAATACGCGCTCAAGTATAACTGACCGGCTGCACTCAGATTGCGGGTGGTGGACTCAAATTGCAGAGTTGGTGACAGGTATCAGACGAAACGCCGTCGAAACTTTTGCGTTAGTTGTTTTGAGGCATCCATCACAGTGTCCCTCATCTCAGCACCTGCACGGGTACCCGATAAGAGCCTAAATCACTTTCCGATTAGCGTTGGAATCTTTGTGACTCAAGAACCCACTTGGTAATGGTGCCAGTGTGATGCACAAGAAAACTCATAGTAATATGCGGCTTCGACAATCGGCAACTTTACCCGTCAACCTGGTCTGAGGGACAAAGTAATAGCTATCTTTGGATTTGTTCATTGGCGTCCATATGAATGCCAGCTGATCCGGTAGCTTGAGTTGTGCGCAGAGCCCGCATCACGTCCTTAGGCCGAGCCTCATGCACTCCCGGACATTCCCCAGTCTCCCATCAAGAGGTAGGTGGCCCGTATGTAGCCCATATCAGTAGTTTAGTATGTTATGCTTGGCACGATAACCCGTCTATCGGGATGCCAGTCGAACCGGGTCCAAGATACGAGGACCTACACTCTCACGGTCACCATTGCGAGGTAGTCATGAAGATGAGGAAAGATGCGATAGTTGTGCGATACTGCAGCGAGCTTGCAATCTAATGTTACAAACGACAATGTTGCTTGCTGAGCTGATGTGTCAGCGTCCCTGTTATCGCCTTTTGTCCGCTGGAACGAACACCCAGAACATAGCTCCCCATGCGTTACATCAAGTCAGACCAACGGGAACCTGGTCAGACGGTGCGTCTTGCATTCAGTGTCCGAATGACTCCCGAGCGCCGGTCGCCCAGCATTTCGCAAACGATACAGATCGATCGACTTGAACCGTGCCTGACCCCGTACTAGATTTGCGCCACCAAGAAGCCAGCCCGAGTAGCAAAACAGCCGGGAAATGCAGAACAGCCCAGCCCCAGTAACCCAATCCGTGGAAATGCAAAAAGATGATACATAGAATAGAGAAACAGAGCAGACCAGGCTGGAACGGATTGAAGAGTGCAATACGGAGCCATAACTCGTGAAGCAAAGGATATGCCTGACATGTCCGCGAAGGTCGCAGGAGTGATTGCACCGCTAGCCGTTGTTGAAACAAAGTCTGCTGTTTAACATCCTCAAGATGGCGGACTTCAGGTAGTAAGAGGTCAAATATCCGAGAGATGAGATGCAAGGTCGAAGTTCAACGGAATTGGAAACCGAAATCGGCACCGCTCTCGCCCTTGATGTGTACATCCATCTCCGACTGTGGGGACGTAGCGAGAAGTTCATCAACCCAGTTCATACTGCTGTTGGCAAGGTTGACCAAGTGCGAACGTAGTTCGAGATGCTCTTGCGCGTTCATGCACTGCTCCGAGAAGTTTTGCCGTACGACCTGTAGTCGTGAAAGGTGTTGCGACACTACCAGCTCTCTCGAGTGCGACTCTGTGTACAGGAAGCCGTTAACACCGATGTCGAATAGGGCGAGACTGTGCTCGAGTACAAATCCGCATAACGAAGACACAGCGGCAATAATATGTGCAAGCGTTGATGCCGCGTCTGTGGCGATGGGGTCCGTACAGCGCGGGCAATTAAGCAAGTAGACACAACCTTCTATGGCTTTGTCGCTCAGCTTCATGATCATGTCGCCCGAATATGCATCCAGCTTTGACGAAGCAGTGCGAAGAGAGTCGAGGGAAAGCACGCAAGTCTTGAAGCAGCTGCATGTTCCCAAGGGCCCGCCAACTCCTGGTGATGCAGGCAATGATCGCTGAGCCACGAGTTGTTGCGTTTCCATCGCAAAATGGGTCATGCTGCTCTCCATATGTGCTGGTATGTCCTGATTTCCAACTGCTGGAAACGACGAAGGGCTGATCCCACTGTTTGGCGGCGTTGACAAAGGCGACAGGTTCAAATCTAACCTCTGCTGTACACCTCTGGCAGCTTGTATGTGATCCGGAGGGCTTGTCGTCATCAGCGGTTCGTACGAGCTGCTTCGGGTGCGACCTTGAGAGATATATTGACTGTCGGCAGACCCATTGAACTGGGAGAATGGCATTGAAAATTGATCATGGCTCGGGGTCCAGGCAGACATTGAAGAATGTCGTATTGAAGAATGTCGTATTGAAGAGGGCCGCATCGGAGACGATTGAATTGTAGGTCGACTTGAAATGGGACCAATACCCATCTCTCCTAGCTGGGTGACCCCGTATATGGGATCGCCAGCAGCATACTTCTCATTCCAGAAGACTTCCGCTCTCGGGCTCATATTCTGACCCATGTCCATCTGATTCTGCTGGGTATAGGGTATAGTTCTCTCCGTGGTATACATGCTCTGTGGTGCTTGGTTCGGAGAAGGCCTAGTCGAGTCTGCCCTGGGCTTGGGCTTTCCTGCCCTGCTCGATGGCGAATAGGTGCAAGGGCCGCCGTGACTACTACATCTGCTACACATGGGTCTCTCTTTCGAGCACTTGACCTTGGCCCCAAAGCAAACGTCGCAAGATAGCCTCATCCGTACGGCCTTGGCTTGCTTTCCAGGCACATTCTGAAGCACTTGCCCCTGCTGGTCTTGTTGTTCCATTGTCGTACGAAAACCGAGTGACTGCCGATTTGATGCCTAGGTGAAACGTTATTGTAGCGGGTGCAAGCGTGGTAGGGTCCCCGGCAGAAGAATGTATGCGCTCTTGAGGTCGTGTTCAGCAAGTCTGGCGAGGGGTAGAGCGCTATTGCCTAGCATGCGGTTGGTATCCTCTATCTGAAGACTTGGCAGCGAGAGGAACCCTTCGAACAGCAGAAGAGGAAACTCGAACATGAACTAGCGGATATAGACAGCAGCTATCAAGAGATTGGAAGAGTCCGGAGAAGTTGAGAGGAGAAGAATGTGCCCTCTGAGCGTTCGAGTTCGAGCAAGAAGGCGGGAGGGTGCGTGAACCGTGCGTGGGTTAGGGTGGGTGCCTTTATTATCGAGTGAGCTATCGGACTTCTTGGGGACACTTGACCAGGGACGAAGACGCAAGATGAATACGGCACAGGAATCCATATATGTGCTCCAATAGATACCTCTAGTCAAAATGCTTATTTCTTTCTCCAAAGGTTTGGAAGGAGGCACTACTAGCTTTATCAGAAGCCTCAACGTGGGTGATCGACTCCCGACAGTGATCTCAGATGAAACGATTTGTCGTTCATGGATCAGACACGCTTGCAAGCGAACCATCTGAACTACACAATTACATATGTCCAAAAGAATTTATACTTCATCTGAGGAGTTCTCGGCCAAGTTTCCAGTGTCATGTCGATCCAGCGTCGTAGGAGTTGGTTATGGACATCAGTGTTTATCGGGGTGTACCCAGGGAGTTTCGCGTCTCTGTGGTCTGGACGGAAAGTAAACGCCCATGTCAAGTTCTCGTTACAATACATGGTCGACGTACCTTAGGTAGAAGGTCCTGACAGGGAAAAACGTCCCCGCTTCTGAAGAACCCGGAAGAAGATGTGTACAGGGTACATCGGTCCAATCATACTGTACATCCAGATATGCACCTCTGAACAGACAGGTAGTCTGCCACTTCCATGCTGAGCGCATATGCAGGGATGTTCAAATTGACAAGGATGAGCCTCCACTGACCAGTTAGGTCGAGCGTCCTTGCTGAAGTAGACAGACATGTCCTTAACACCAGGGAAGCCTATTGTGAGAGGGCAGTACTACCTACCTCAAGTACTGAGCTACAAAGGCCGTCACTGGGAGACAGGCTATCTTTTTTCAACACTGCCGTGTGCAGGCTGGAATCCTGATTTAGCAAGCAAAGGGAAAGGAGAGCCAGCAGAAATAGCAGTACTTTGATCGCTTTAAGCCCTCACTGGTGGATTTGCTTATGCCTCATGTGTTCGATGTTCCCCCTGCGGGGAAGCTTCATCAGAGTCGTAGTAATCTGGAATGATGCCCACTGGCTCTCCCAGAATGGTGGAGTTGCCAAAAAAAGACACTCAATAAAATGCCAAACACTGATGATATACGCAGTCCAGCGCATACTCTATCCCGGCTGGCTGCACAATATTGATCAACTGCCCCAAGCTATCAGTTACCGGTCTTGACTGTCATCTCGTCTCGGGACACTACGTCGAACACAAGGTAGGTAGACTCGTGGCTTTTGGTGACACCAGGGTTAGGGCTCGAGTCACAAGTCAGCTTTTTTGGCGCGAACTCTCTGTCTGCAGGTCGGATAAAACTCTAGAATGCTATCGCGCACCTAGTTAGCATATGGTTAGTAGATGCTCTTGTCTTGTTGTGGGCTAGTTAGGTCGGCAGTTGCACACTTTTTGATGTTCAACGCAATAGGAAACGCCCGGGTGCTACAAGCTTGCGTATTCCCCTTGTCACCGAGTTCAGAATGCGTACGTAGTCGTTGGAAGGCTACAGTATTTTCAGTGGTGTACCTATTCCTCGCCCCAACAAAGTGTGGAAATTGCCTGGCCTCTTTTGGAGCCGGTCCAGTCCTCTAGACGCAATGTACTGCAAAAACCGATCCGACCTAACCGGTCAAGAGATCATGCAATTGCGATTTGCATAAGTGCTCTGCTGTCCGCGGTACGTAGGCAGGTCTCCAAATGTCGGTTATATGGTTAGTGTCTTCACTTTACTTCCCGTGTTTTCATGCCTTGTTTCGCTCCGCTCCGCAAGAACGTCGGGACAAGCGGTCATCGGCCAGCAACCTACATCTTCTACGGATGCTCTGCGTCTAGGTCGCCTTCTGAATGAGCCGAAAAGACGCCCGTCGTCACGCATATTCCCTTGGTGTGCATACTTACATCTCAGCGTGTCTCAACCGCAGCCCGCCACGCAATTATCGGGGAGACCTTTTTCGGACCCAAGAGTGGCAGTTCCGCATGCTTGAAGCGTACAAGGTGACACGTCTTCCTCCCAATTCGGAAAATTAGCACGATGCATACAGAGACCAATAGCGTGCCAGGAAATAAGCTTGTTTCCCCATACCCTGTGGTCCGGGCTGTACCTAGCCCACCTCCCGCCGTCTTTGCCAACAGTATGTACAGTACCAGCGACGGGTATAATTAAACTAAAACTGAGGGCAAGATGGCTGGACCTCTTCGTTCTCGCTACCGCTCAAAGCCGAACAGTTAACAGTCTTTGCGCCGTTCTTTGACATCTGTCTTCATGAACAGGCTATGTACAGTACATATGTGTACTGTTACTACCAATCATTTCCTCCGGCAATGCAGTGTCTTTCCTTCCCCGTTCACTCTGGAGTAAAGGAATTCAAGGGAAAGCAAAAAATGGAAGAGCGTTGTATTGTTCTTGCCGTCCTTCCGAAAAATAAAAGCGCTACGCCAAGCTCCCTAGAAACTTCTAAGTCTAGGTGTTGCTAATTGAACCCCTAAATCTCGCAACTATTGCTCTACAACTACCTAAGCTCCGCTTGTCTGCTTGGCTTGCGGGAGAGACTTAGGCGTGCCGAACCGGCGCGTTACAAGGAAACGTCAGCAGCTCTCTGAGAACCAGAATGGCCAGTAGCCAGCCCTGCCAACGGACAAGATGAATGTGTACTTCAGGTAGGTAGATAAGGATCTCCGCTTCCGAAGGCAAGTGCACAGGTACAGCGGGCGATGGATATCCCAACACCACCCCGGTCTTCACAGGTGGTAGGTGATCTCTCGAACACTTTTTGATCGCCACTAGGTGCTGTCTTTATCGATCGAACACCTTGTATAAGGGATGTATGGTGACTCACTTGGATGCCCCTATTTCGTCATGACCACGAGGCACTGGTTGTGTAACACTAGACCGACAGCCGTGGTGTAACGAGTCGAAATGGGGAAGTTGGAACATGCATGTGCCCTCTGAACGGAATAAGCAGACATCTTTATGATTGAACACACCGCCCCGTTTTCTAGGACACTGTAACCAAACCTCGTAAGGAGGACATATGATGTGGTTCGTTACTCTTCGATTTAAGAAGCATCTTCGGACTATAGTTTCCTAGAATGTCACGTTCCAGTGATCCCCTGCGCAGTCATTCTGATATCGCTCTCTGCAGTATGTGGCTTGTAGATAGACTGAGCCGTGGGAGTCCTTGTTTTCGCTTCTCTAGGTGTCATCTGCTTTCCGAGCGCCCAAAGAAGTGCATCATTCCCTGCGACCTACGGGTCAGTGCAGTCCCGCGCAGATCGCGGCGCATTCTGCTGCTTCATCATCCCAGAAATCAAGGATGAATCCTGAGTGATGGATGGCTACTACAAAGCGGTGCCGCTCCCAATTCTGACAAGGACAAAGACAAGGGCCATTGTAACACTGCAGATGGAATACATCTGGAAGTTCCACATATGCTTCGTACGTAGGCTCATCTGAGCCTTTGCTGCCTTTGGTCCAGACCCGTACTCACACACCACTTCGAGGTATATTATCGGAGAATAACCCGATACGCTGCCGACAACTGTTGCACAGCTGAAGATTACACCAGAGAAGACTTCATCTCAACTCTGTATCGCCTTGTCCAGCTGTCTAGGGCGTTCGCATCTTCGTCGCGCCTATTGAGGGCGCTGGGCTGGATGGCGCAAGGCCTGCCTCGATCTTCAGCAGATGTCGACTGACGTCAAGACGAAAACAAGGAATGCCTATCCATGGAACAGTAGCATGCTGCAGCTATTCCTGCCGACCGAGATCGCTGAGCACGGAGGTTGTCTGCAAATCGATCCCTCAGCGCCGTCGCACAACCACACAATACCCCTGGCATGTTCGGGAGACAACCGTCAACACGAGAGTTCCACGGCACGAGGCGTTCTTCTTTGCATGCCAGCTGCACATTCCTTCCACGGCAAATGGCTCAGAGACCGGGACAGCGGTCACTCGAGGCTTCGCTATCACGTTAGTTGTGCCTTGTAGATCAGCGTGTCATCGACCGGCCTGCAGGCAGGCCAGTTGCCAAGGCTCCACGACTGGTGATTTGCCCAGCTCTGTTCTGTAGCTTCTTCCTTACTCCGCCGATTGGGGCTGTAACGGAAGCTCATCGGCATCTGGAAGGCCGAAGAACACCTTCAGATGCTGCGTTGTGTCGGAAAAAGGTGGAAGTCAGCCTGAGTCAGATTGATCATGCTACCTGGCTAGCGTCTTGTATTCTCTCATGTCCTTATAGGCAAAGTTCCTTCGGTCAGCACACCTCTAAAAAATGTTTTCGATAAGGTAGCTTGACGAACTTCGGTTGGGCAAGGCATACGGGAGCACGGTCGATGTATCACAGGCGCTCATGTGCTAGATGTGGACTGAAGCGGCTGCGCAAGCAACATTCGCGCACATTCATTACAGCCCATGAGTCAATGAATGAAACGGGGGTTGTTGAGTAGTAAGTAAGTAAGCTTGAAGCCATCCAGATTCCTTTTCTGTTTTGCGAGGTGGCCCAGCGATGATTATTCTCAGTAGTTTCTAGCAAGGGAATAAATGAGTGACAGATACAAAAAGAGAGAGATTAAGCCGTTTCTTTCGAGGTAGATACAGTACTAATGGCCCGCTGTGGGAAAGAGAGAGTAGCTCTCCTCCATGCTAAAATGCTTATGAAAATTTGTCAATCTGTCTTTGCACAGTCTATTATATTCTTTTACAAGAGAGCTTCACGCAAGAAGCCACCGAGCTGCTTGGCCTGGAGAGAATATTAGTGACCCTGAACTGCAACTATGATGAGTAAGGATAGACATACCAGAGCGCCATGCATCATGGAGAAGTGATTGCCAGGCATGTGCCTCAGCGACATCTTATTCACATCAAGATACTCGTCCCACCTGTTGGGGCCAAAATCAGTCCTGTTGTCGAGCAAGAACAGAGCATGGCCCTTAGGATACGGTTCGGGTCGCGGATCCGTAGGCAGGTGGCACACGCCGTCCTCGCACCAAATTGCAGTGACCTTGGGGCATCGATCCTTTGGGATAGGTTCGGCGGTGTAATTGCTCAGTGCAGATACAGAAGCTGCAAAGTGTGGGAGAAGCCAAGGCGGGATCTTGGACGAGTCACCATCGCCCAGGAGGCCAATTGAAGCAAACCAGGCGTGCAGTCCTTTCGGAAGAGCCTCAATGGTAATCGGGCAGGGAGCGTCAATAATGACCAGGTGCTCCACCTGATCTCCGGCCTTGATAAGCTGGTTGACGATCTCAAAGGCGATGACACCGCCTGCCGACCAGCCTGAGAGACTATAGGGCCCGACAGGCTGACGCCTCTTCATTTCGTCAATGAACTTGGCCGCCATCCCGTAAACCCCGCAGTGATACTCCTCCGGGGTCTTCATGAAAGGCGAGAAGAGACCCCATACGACCCAGTTGCCACCGACATCTGCGATCTCCGTGTAGGAAGTAGCACAGCCACTACCATCTGGAATCATGAACAGATGTTTCGTAGCCGTCTTGTGGTTACCGGACAGGATGACCGAAGAAGCCTTGCGGTGGGGATAGCTGTCGACGATGTGGCTAGGCCTGGGAGGTTTAGGTGTCGGTGGTTCTTCTGGTTCAATCCTTGGGTGAATGGGCGCAGCAGGGGTGGGCGAGGGAGCAGCGGGCTGGGGCGCCTTGTTGGGCGCCGGCGTCACTTTCGGTGCTGGAGCGATGCCAAGTGCTCGCTCAACAGCCTTCAACGAGGGGTTAGAGACAAACAAGTCTGATGGGATGTTAAGACCAGTCTTCTCGCGCAGGGTACCAAGAATCGAGAGGCTCATCAGGGAATCCATGCCGAGGTTGGCGAGATCGGGGGCAGCCAATATCTCGTCGACTTCGACGCCCATCTCAGTAGCTATTGTCTCCCTGATAATCGTGCGTACGTCTTCAGCATGGTCTGAGCTCAGCCCTTTAACGGAGCCCGTGTCACTCTCGGCGAGAGGCGTCGTGACATCAGAGTCAGACTCAAGGTCTGGCGTCTCTGAGTCAGAGCTCGACGACTCGCCAGAGTCGCCCCCTGAAGAATCGATGCTCTCCTTGCGGCCCAGGGTCTCAAATTGAGCCAAATAGCCCTTGAAAGCCCCAATGGTTGGGTAATCAACGAATGCATTAGAGCTGAGGTCCAGCTCTAGTTCCTCGCGAATCCTACCACTCACGGTCAAAGACATGAGGGAGTCCACGCCGAGGTCGGTGAATGCGATATTATCAGCCAGCTCATCTTGAGTGACGCCCACCTCCTTCGCGAGGATATCCATAATCCCGGAAGTAACACTGAGCTTCACGTTAACCTTGGAGATGTTGGTCTTGGTGACAATCTTCGTCTCCTTCTTGGCAGGCGACCTTGCGGGCGCTGTCGCCTTTGCTGCTGCAGCAGGTGCGGAAGAAGCTGCGACGTTGACAGCCGCAGCTCCCCGGGGCGGCAACATCATATTTAGGACCTTCCGAGGAATGGCTTGGAACTTGAGATCACCTGTCATACCAATGATTTTCTCGCCATCAAAGATATAAGCGTCGCCAGCCATCACCTTACTACCCTTAACAGGTTGCATCCGGATATAGCTGCGGTACTCCTTTGCGGGATCGGGGATCTCGGTGAATCTCAGCGAACCCCATCCATGAGAGATATAGACTGTCTCTCGGGAATCGACAGCATCGGTACCGTTGATAATAAATCCGGAGATGTGACAGAGACTGTCAATATGGTACGGGCTCAAGAAGAAGTTGCCGTCTTTCTCTGTAGTCTGGAAACGAATCCTCGCAGTGGCCTCGCAGGTACTGCTGTCAAGAATGACCTCTTCCATGCCCCGATAGCGGCTATCGTAGTCGACAAGGGCAGCGAACAGTTTATAGGCAAGGCCACGGCCGATCTTGGAAGCTTGACCAGCCTTCTCGGCCGCCATCAGAGAGTCGATGCGTGATTTGATGAGGTAAGATACTCGGTCAAATTCACCTTGCCACACGTCGCGATCTCCGAAATAAACTTTGCACATGGCGTGCTCAGTCTTCTTGGGACCCTCGCCGGTGTGGAATACGAGGTCAGCCTCATTGGTTTTGGCATTGGCAGTAACGGTGAGCCTGAGAATATGACTCTTGCCCGAGTCGTCGAAGATCAGTGTCTTCGGTACCTCCATGTGTGCAACGTTGGTACAAATGTTCTTTGAATCAGGACGGAGAAGTTTGTACGCATAGTCGCACACAGTCATCGCCATATCGCCGTACAAGGATGACGGGCAGAGAGGGGCGCCGTTGACTAAATGGCCGGAGACAACGTTTCTCAGCTGCTCCTGACAGAGGTCCGACTCGATCTCAACAATAGCTATGTCGCCCTTGACTTCCTCACGTATAATCTTCTGCACCGTAGTAGTCGACAGCTTCGGCTTCGATGGCTCGATGAGCTTTGGTGAAGCACTGGCCACACGGTTCTTCGTGAGACACCAGTCACCCTCGTATTGCAACCAATAGTTTTTCTCGTCAAAAGAATAGCTTGGGAGGCCCAAGAGGCGGACAGACTTGCTGAAGTCCTTGTGGAACTCGTTGAAATCAATGTTGAGGCCAGCCGTGTGGAGTGTGCAAAGACTGGTAGTCAGGGTCTTGTAACACTCCTCCCTGCGACGTAGGGTTGGCACTGCAATGGTAGTTGCACCGAAAGCGGCCTTCACCATGCCAGCGCAGATTGGGTGAGGTCCAACCTCTATAAAGACGGTCTTGTCATCAATGGCGCCTTCCTTCTGAGCAGAAGCTAAGCCGCCGAGGAAGTTGACCGGTTCCCGGGCATGCTTGCTAAGGTATTTGGCATTGATTGTATCCCGGGTGACGAGCTCTCCCAGAAGTGGTGAAATGATAGGAATCTTAGGTGTTCCAAATTTGATTCCTCGTGCGAGTTTCTCAAAGTCCGCGAGGATGGGTTCGACCTGATCCGAGTGGAAAGCAAATGGAACCTTAAGCTGTGTGGTCTTGAACCCAGAATTGCTCAGGTGGTGAGCAACATCAGCAATCAGAGAACCATCACCGCTCAGGACAGTTTCCCGGGGCCCATTTACACAAGCAACATTCACAGCTTCATACTTAGGCCCCAGGGCCTCTTTCACCGTCTCGACAGAACCCTGAACCGCGAGCATGGCATGTGTGCCAGCGGTACATTTGTCGACTAAGAGCTTCGCACGAGCACCGACGAGATAGATTGTGTCGCTATCTGACAGGACAGCAGCGGCGTTAAGAGCAGCATACTCGCCGAGACTGTGGCCTAGAACAACCGCCGGCTTGATGCCCCATGATGTCCATAGACGGGCAAGAGCCATCTCGAAACAAGCGAGACCAAGCTGGACCACGACAGGGGATAGTTTAGAGACATCAGGCTCGGTTCCGTCGATGAGAGGCAGAAAAGAGGGGAAGCCGTGAATATGGGCGATATAATTGAACTGGTCGATAGCTTGACGGAACACAGAGTAGTGGGCGTAAAACTCCTTGCCCAAGCCAGCATAGTGAGAGCCTTGCCCTGTGAATATGAAAGCGACTTTTGGCTGCTCTGGAAGAACAGGCACAAAATTCTCCTTCAACCGCTCACTGATGGCTGTACTTGCCTCAGCAAGTCCTGAGGCGGCTACATTCATACGCCAGTAGTGTTGAATGTGGCGTGCTGTCGTAGAGTAGGCAACATGAGAGATCGGAGTTTCGGGGTTTTCTCTCATCCAAGACACTAGCCTCTCAGCATTTCGTATCATGGCTGACTTGGACTTTGCCGTGACAGTAATCATGTGGACAGGGCGAGGGTCATCCAATGCAGGCTCCAGAGGAGGAGCATCCTCTAACAACAGACCCGTGTTGCCACCAGCCGCGGAGAAGTTGTTGATGAAAACACGTCTCGGTTTGCCATCGAGCCTGCGAAATGGGGTCATGTGAAAGGCGATATTGACGTTGCGGTCCGACAGATCGGCTGGGAACCCTTTGTTCATCACGGATCCCTGTTTGATGCCAACATGCGGTGGGATAGCATTCTTCTTCAGCATCATCAGAACCTTGATGAGTGCGGTAATGCCTGAAGCTGCCTCTCCATGCCCAACATTAGCCTTGACCGCACCTAAATATAAAGGACGGTCTCGAGGGCGTTTCCTCTGGTCTCGTGTCTCTCGAGGAGCGAAGACACTGGTAACGCTTTCCATCTCCGTGCCATCACCAGCCTGGGTGCCAGTGCCATGCATTTCGACATAGTCAATGTCGAGAGGGTCAACGCCGGCCTCGTCAAGAATTGACCTTGACAATATGGACTGTGTTGGTCCATGGGGATGGGTGATGGAGATGGCATCCGCGGAGTGGTTGGTGGCTGTACCGAGGACGACAGCAAGAACATTGTCCTTGTCGGCAATAGCATCTTCGTAGCGCTTAACAATAACAGAAGCACAGCCGTCGCCTCGGCAGTAGCCGTCAGCTTCATTGTCAAAGGTAGCACAAGGACCCTTCTTAGATAAGAACTGTCCGCGACTAAGACCTGAGAAGATATCCGGATTCGTCATACATGACAAACCGCCGACTATAGCAGTATCACAATCCCTGGCCCAGAGGGCAGTGCAGGCTACTTGCATTGCGGCAGCGCTTGATGAGCACGCCGTGTCGATATTCAGGCTTGGCCCAGAGAAACCAAAATGGTAGTTGATCCTGCCAGGACCGAACGCGCGGACTCCTCCTGTGATAAAGTAGGTGTCCACCGCCTGTGCGGCGTTGATCTCACGCCAGTCATCGGATGTTTGGCCGTAGAAGGTACCGATCCTGTCAAGGCGCGTGGACGGTGTCCGATTCGGTACGTAACCTGACATCTCAAGTGCCTCGTATGCCGTCGTTAAGGCCATCCTCTGCATAGGATCTGTCTGGAAAGCCTCTCGTGGCGACATGTTGAAGAAACGCGGATCGAAGAAACCCGGATTCTCGATCCAGCAACCGTATGGAGTGTGGCTGGTGTTGATCGCTTTCCCAGTGGGGTCATAATGGGTATCGACGTTGAAGCGATCCGCTGGTACAACACGGTGCACGTCGAGACCTTTGGCGAGCAAATCCCAGAGGGCTTCATGACTGGCAGCATCTGGAAACCGACCGGCCATGCCAACGATTGCAAGTTTGCATTTCCCGCTGGAACCGTGGTTGCCGATCGTCGAGGCTGTGGCCCGGGGGTCGATGTGCGGTGGTTTCCTGACGGCGACATTGAGGTCCGTTTGGGATTTGATGAGATTCGCAAGCGTATTGGCATTCTGAGTAGGACCGAGGGCAAGAATGAGGCATTCGCTACCATTGAACTCCCGTGCAGCTCTGAGACAGCCGTCAAGAACGTTGTGGAACATGAGTGTCTCATTTAGAATCTCATATACCACAGCTTTGAGAAGTGCCGAGGTCTCGGTTTCTTGAAACCAAGTTCCAGAACTGCATGACATGACGGCAGATCGAGGTTTGGTGCCCATGAAAACGTCTAAGACCTTCTCATCATCGAGGTGGAGTATTCTCTCCACGTCTGCTCCGCTATGAAGATGAGCAGCATGGTATGGGCCATAGACCGGAATGGCAGTTGCCTTCGATGTGAACAGCCCACTGCTTGCCAAAGCCTTGAGGGTCGCCGGCGGACCAGAGATGGCAATGCTGCTTGCTGAAGTAGCACTGACATAGGCGCGGTTGACAGTGGCATATCCCTGTCTATGTTAGTCATTCGCAGCGAGAATCGTCAGTATGCGATTTTAGCTTACATCAGATTCGTGGAACTCTGCCAGCACCTTAGATGCCTGGGGTTCTTTCACACCGGGGTAAATGTGTGTCCAGCTTTCCGAAGCATCTGATGTCGGACTCAGCTTCTCCGCCAGACCGTGAACGTACATGCCGACTCTGAAGGCCATCAACACGACTTCAACGGCTACAGGAACCAAGGCAGAGAGAGACGGCGTAGACGCCACAGCGGTAGCCGCAAACAGCCCCGAGCAGAGACCAACATTGTACGTCTGCCGGTTCGTCACATCCTCCCAGTTCTTTTCAGCGTGGCTAGGAGCATTTGTTAGCGGGCGGTACAGGGTTGCATGCAAGGCATCAGCTTGCTCTACACATACTCGATATAGTGAGCCAGTTGAGCAACACAAAGTAAAGCTCCATCGACACCTGGATGCTTGAGAGACTGGGCGTGGTATCTCTCATTGAGCTGCGGTAGTGACCGGAACAACGGAAGTCGTGCTCGGTCTAGTGTAGGCAGCCCCTCAACTTCCTTCCGCAGAGCTTGGCCGGATTGCTCAAGGAAGGTTTTCGCCAGGATGCCCTGATCCCCCCGGCGGATGAAGTCGGCCAGAAAGCCGTGTGTGTCAAGGGACTGATCCCCGAAAAGGAGGAATGCAAGCCGGTCAGCCATCTTGACAAACTATCGGCGTGAAAGTCGGTGGATGGTATCCCATGGAAAGGTAAGGCCTGCGGACGAAGGTCCATAACTTATATAAAGAGCAATTAGGACGTGTCGACAAGGGGCCCAAAATAACACCGGATGTTGTTATCTCTCATGCAAGAGTTGCAACTTGAGGCCCGGTTCCAAGGATAGAACGAGTGACGGCTTGTAGATCCACCCCCCTCCATCCATGTATCCCAATTCCCTTCTGCCGATGGGGTCTGTGGCCGGGGTGCCGAACCTTCGGTCACCGAAGCTTATAAAGATAATCCTGGGATTACCCCATTGGGGAGCCTAGGGAAGAAGGTAGCGGGCCGCTCTCGGAAAATATGGTTTAGCGGGTTCCTCGCATGTAACGGAATATCCACACAGGGATCGCCAGGAGAAGATGGCACAACCAGAGCACAGGACATCTTCAGGGCGATATCATGACGTGGGTGGAACTGAGGTCCAATGCTATGCGCAAGCCAAAGAAATGGAGACGAAGACGCATATTGACGCATCAACACGAGAGGTGAACGAACAACGGGGCGTCGTATGCGGAATCAGTGCGCGCTGGGGTCGGGAGAGGACCGTTGAATTGGGCTAGAGGCTTCACAGAGACAACACTGAATGACCACAGAGCGACCATAAGGAGTCTCGGGCGATACGAGCGGCGCGCTTCCCGTCGATTTCAAGGCCTGAATTCACACCGTTGTCTGATTCACAATGCGCTGTGGTGGCTGTGGGTCGTTACTGATGGTCGTGCACTTTCTGAATATCGGACTTCCGGAGTTTCCCCAATGGCCCGCCAGATGAACAACCGCAACACATTGAACTCGCTTGAGTATGATTCCCCCTCTCGCATCACTCACAATTGATTTAGCCGCAATTCTCAGAATACCATACCAGACCACCTGAGAGAAAAGCATTCCCTGCTGAGAAGGCGGATTGCTGGTTGGGATCACACAAAACTTCTTGGGTGTGGTCGACAGGACCTTCTAGTATTGAAAGAGCCGCATCCGATGGATAGGGAAACGAAAGTCAATTCCGACCAATCAGTTCAGATGTTGTCAGATGCCAAGCGAAGCTCCCAGAAGATCTGATGACGTTCATCTACTGGCACTGTTGAACACCACCCTAAACACTCTAGGATATACCCGGACATGCATCAATGGAACGACTGGTTAGATAGGACAAGTTTTAACTCCATTTGGTTTAAGGAGACAAGGGATAAAACGCCGATCTTTAGAGGGCCCAACTTTAGGTAGTGGTGAGGCGGAGTATGTATGGATGTACCACCAGTTGCAGTCAACACTGGCAGAACACTGCAAGGCAGGCTCGAGTATTCGGCAAACAGGGCATGGAGGAGTGTTCCGCCGTCTTGGGGCGGGACAGCCGTTGTAGGACCTGATTTGACAGACATCATCCGGCATATATTGGCGAGACAGTCATGCTCAAGGTACCACAGGGTAATACCTGCACCGTGCCAGCTCCAAGCTCCGGAATCATGTACGATGCCGGTAGACAAGCAATACCAGGAGCCCAGGAAATAATCCCACATGCCTGCGGAGCGGGATTAGATGGGAATGATACCAGCCAAGAACCTAATGTTCAGTAATGCTTGCCATTTATCGAGATGCGGCAGGTAGGCGACCCGGCTGCGGGAATCCAAATGATACTCAACAGCAGAGAGCTCGCAGAAATATTATGCCAGGAACGCGTGATACGCTACCACCCGCTCGTCATGCCGCTCTGACCCGGGCATGGAGGACTACTCGCATATCCAGGTCACAGAGTTCGTCTCGTCTGTTAAAGTGAGAGCTTGTGCCACACGCTATAACGGACCGGCGAGGTACAAACTGTCAGGCACGGAGTGGCAATCCAGCCCGCTGAACCGGACATCGTCGCACGGCGTCAGAGCTTTGCCTTATGACCGCGTTGGGTGCTACGGGCAAAGCCAAGGCTGAGATAGATGCGTGACCGCAGCATTGACGGAGAAGGATCTCGTAGCCCGGCCACATACAACGTCCACAATCTCGGAGCAACACGAAGCCGCTTCGCTGGACGCAATGGGGATCAGTGGCACAGGCGGCAAGCCCCATGTTCGTTCCTGTATCACCCAGGTCTGGGGACAGTGCGAACAGGGGCCGATTAAATGACATTTGATATTGTAGACCGCGCCTTGGAATATTAGCGCCACCTCATAAAATCGGACTGAACATGATGAAGGCTCTGGGCTTACCTAACAGTTATCCCGCTTGTATGCATATCGTGTCGGCGAAGTCGAACGTTGGCTTTCGGCCGAACGCCCAGTGGACTGCGTACCCAAGAAAGCGGGGACCCAAGAAGTCACTAAGGTAGTGACAACGGACAGTGTTACCAGGAAATATATCAAGTTTGCATCCTAGCGTAACTGGTGCTGCGCATACCGAAGCAGGTGGTCACTTTGCTCAACGAGCCATCGCAACCTAGGTGGTAAAGAGTGGAAATGAGGTTCGGGCCTGGCAGGCTCGTCAGGCTCAAGTGGGGAGATGTGGCGTTTGGAAAAGAGTGGCGCAGGTGAAAAGTGGCGCACAGCTACATCACCTAATCCCAGGCTAGCTTTTCCCGGCAACCTGGAAAGTCCACAGCGGAAGCATGAAGTTAAGTACGTACTTCGTATCGGCATAAGGTATCGCAGCAGAGTCCTTGGCCAGCCTTTGCAATCATCCACACCGCGTAACTCATGACTGCTTTATTTCCACCCCTGCAGAAGGGGCGTGGCATAAGGAATGCACGGTTGAAGGGTACTTGAAGTACACTTTCCACCTATCGCTTCTTTACCGCACACAGGCTTGGATGTCATGGCTTGTGAAGTCTCGCAACACAGGGTCGAAGGGAATGATCCTTACCCAGATTTCATCCGAGATACCAGTGATCCATTTAGAATCCACACGCACAGATGTTGAATCAGGACTACGACTTTGAGGACATTCAAATCTGCTTAGGAGGTACCTTAGCTCTCTTCGTCTGTTTCTCAACCGCCTCGGCTGGCCATACCTTGGCATGACTGTAGAGAGACCATGTTAAGCTGGACTCCCGAGAATTTGGTGCTGCATCGCATGGGTAACTGATCCCCGTCACGTCAATCAAGACCCTGAAAGGCATCGCACCGATCATATACATCATCGTTCAACCCCCCCACCCAACCTTCAGGTTGCTGAGTGTTATCGGGGCCCTGTGTCCTTCGCACAACAGGACGCTCGCTAGCCTGAGAAGCCGCTTCTGCCGTATTCTACGCCGAGATACCTCTCACCCCGCGGGCAGCCCCGGACTTCCGGACCTGGGACCCTCCCTTAACTGCTGGCTAAACCAGTCCCCCTAGCCGGATGCTATTCTGGTGCGTTTCCTTGGTATTCTGGTGTTACACTCCCTTGGCCCACGTTGCCTTGTCTGGTGCTTCGTCGAATATTAACCATTCCCTCATGCTAGAAACTTCCACCCCTTAGAAATCTCGACGTTGTTTGAGCTCCGTCATTCCCGATAGCCCTGTCACCTACACAGGGCCTAAGCTAAGTTAGGTTGACTTGCTGGAGTATCTTGCACGCCCCGAACCCGAGCCTCTTACTCGCACTATATTGCGATGCAGGCAAGTAATGGGGGCTCATGGTCAATGACAGCCTTGCAGCTGTATCCCAATTGGCTAAGTCCACATGTAGCCATACACCTATGAGCATCGCTCCGCAAGACCTTATACTAAGTCTTCTTCAAGTGACCGGCGCCAATCCTATAGCGAGCGGCCTTTTCAATGGCACTTGTTCCCGAGTTTTGTTCACTCGTGTAGCTCGGGACTCTCCGCATGGGGACGCTAATCTGTCACTCGGAGAATGCAGGTATATCTCAGTCATATCGGCCCTTGCACTCACGATATCCGTTATCTAGCGGCTGATGACCTTGTCGGGCTCCGGCTGGTGGTCTCGACATTAGGAGTGCGCAGAGCGTATGTCGCCCGGACCTCTTGGGGAGGTACTAGCCATTTGATTACCACCCTGACCCGGAAAGGTAAGACGGCTCGCAAGGCCCATGAACGATAGGCAGCCGTTCCTTGTTGCTTACACCTCGGCTCTATCCTGGGCAGAATGCATGTGAGTGTAGACTTGAGGCGTCAGTGTTCTCAAGACAGCCCTCTTGATTCCTCTCTTGAGTTCCTTGGAGCTCCATACAGCAAAATTGACAAGAGAGTGGTGGGAGAGCATGATGTATGCTGCTTAAGCCATAAAAAGCTTCCCAAAAAAAAAAAACACTTATACCAAGGTCAAGTGATCATCATCCTTTCCCTGGTGTTGCTGTCAAGGAACGGCCTGTCTTTGAGCGACATAGTAACTGTCATCTGGTTCAAGGGAGATATCTCTGAAAGCGGAGGGAGGCATACTGAGGTCAACACGAGAAGGGTTGAACATTTATTCTCTCGAACTGGCAGTCCAATGACGATCAGGATGAGATTACCTCCATAACCTTCACCTGCAGAGCTGCAGGCTCTGCAAGTGTATCGCGAAGCACCATCACGGCACGGCGGAAGATCAACGTCCATAAAATGGTACATCAAACCACATTCCCCGAGAAGTACATGCATAGCATATCACAACAGCCCCAGGGCTCGCGTCCTACCCTCCCGTGCGTGGCTGGACCACATGGGGTCACGTTAGAGCCATATGTTTTTTTTTACCGACTACAACGCTTTCTCCCCACTGCGACATAGAGACGGCGCCTCTCGTTTTGCTTGCTTGTTTCACGTCTGTAACCACGGCAAAGATCAGACCGCGGCTGCAGAGGCCCATTTCCTGCCTGGCTTTACATCCCCTCGAGGCATTGTCCGGACAGAAGTCAGCAGCACCACCGAATCCGGCCCCACTATCGCTCAACGGCTCGACGCCATGCCGTCAGCTTGACCTCACGATAAGCACCCTCCAATCGGTCTGCGCCTGCACCAACGTGGATGTTAGCCTTACAGGAATGTACGACACTGTTCAACAGGAGACCGGATGCGGGGCTGGGCGTTGGGAGTGCCCAGCTTCGTCACCGAGCTGTGCTCTAGCCTCACAGCGCGACTCAGTCCGGCAGATCACTCACTCTTCTGGAATTTCTACATGGCGAACGCCAGCATACTATCGCTCTAAGAGGCTGCATAGGCCGTCGGAGGATATGTCGGATAACGCCAAGGAGGCTGCCACAGGCCAGTAGAAACCCAGCCCGACCCAGCGTGTCTTCTCGCTACCAGAAGAGCCGGTAGAGGCGATGGACCTGAGCGTGGGTTGTTTACCGACCAACGGGCTTCCCGAGTGCCACGAGAAAGAAGCGGTCAACAAGGTTGGGAACATCGGATAGATGGAATTGGTTGGGCAGTCAAGGACCGTGGAGTCCTTGAAACGTGCTCCCGAGTCGGATCCTATCAGCACCACATATACACAGTTTAAAAAGCCAGCTTTGTATAAGATATAATTATCCGTCATTTCGCGGTTCTCTTCAGCACTAGAGGCTACGAAACCCACCTCGTGCCTGCTCTAAAAACTCTACCAACTATGAATGAGCACAGTTTACATCACTGCAAGCGGCATCGATTAACAAGCAGCTGCCGTGTAGAACTGACTCCAGATCGGCGAATAACGTCTTCTCGAGAAATATTTACGTCACGCTGACAACACAGTCGCCAGAGTGCTCTACCGCTATTCTGCCGTGTCCTCTAATTCCAATTTGTTATCTCGACCACGGAAGAGATTCCGCTATTTGACTTTCTGTTGACATTGACTAGCACCGTACCGAGATAGCTTGGTTACAATTCATGTTCCCACAGCGGAACTGCTCGTCGAGACTCCACGGCGGAATCGAGCTTCCGCATCACCACGTACCCGCTCAGCTTTTACGCCCCCCAACAGACCAAAGCCCCCAGAGTCGTGGCAAGTAGCCCATGGAGCGCGAGCGAAGAGTCTACGTGCTTTCCTTTTACGATACGGCTGTATTGCGAACATGGAACTTAATTTTGCCTTGGTCTAACTTATACAGAGGCGTCCGCTGAAAGGCTCAGACAATTTTCTTCCAAGCCACACGACATTCTTCAATAACCTAGAGAGCCACTTCCTCGACAAGAACAATGAAGGAAAGCAAGTGCAGTCGCTTCTGAGAAGAAATGTGCACCGAAAAGATAGCGTGATGCAAGAAAGCAGATATCCAAGGGAGTTAGGAATGAGCTGAATATTGTTCGTCACAGATACCCTAACCTTCGCAAAGTTTCGACAAAATTTTTTATTTTGCACAGGCAAGCGATTACTCCCTCATTCTTTTTATCGGTCTCCAGGGGCAGCGACAGGCAGTTTAAACAAAAGGGTTCTCGAGAAGGTGCGCAAGTGCGCAGGTTGGTTGGCTTCGCCCACTGAGGGAGAGCTCAAGGATACACGGGTTGCATCGTGGAAGGGTGTTAGGCGAACAGTCGAGAGGCTATATGCTATGTCTCACGACCCGTGAGCGCTTGGAGGCTGGCGGGATGTACAGTGCACTGAAGGCACTCAAATCAGCAGAGGGAAGACTACGGGGAAGAGGGGGATGTCTAACTACCCACCCTGTGTAGTTCGGGTCCGGAACGGTGATGAAGCCGGTGGTGTCCGTGACATTGACCGTATTTCCCGCGGCATTTCCAGCAGTCGGAATATTCATCAGCTTGCAGTTGTTCAAGTGGTCGGCTGGGAACGTTTTGCCGCGGAGAAGCTCGGGCCCTTCGATGATGGTGGCCGTCAGACCCATCTCTGGAAGCTGTCAGTTAGCTCTGCACGGAAAGCTGCATCCCAGTGTCGCGGACCGGACATACCGACGTGCCACTCGATATGGCAATGGAAGAGGAATACCCCCGGGTTGTCGGCCTTGAACCGGAGGACGGCGTACGACTTGCCATTGACAGAGACAACGTCGCGCATGGGCGGGTTTGCGGCGAAGCCATTGGTGCGGCCCGGATAATCGCCTGTTCCGCTGCGCGGGCGATCCATCACCTGGAACTGATGTCCGTGGAGATGGAAAGGGTGGATGGCGTCGTCATGGTTGTTGATGACGATATCGACGATGTCACTGTGAGAAACGATGAACGGGTTGACATCGCCATAGATTATAGGATTGGTGTTGTCGTTGCCCGTCGTCGCAACGGTATACAGTGTCGGTACTTTCTGCGGAATGTTGGTTTGACCGTTGATACATGCGCTAACAGTTGTCAGCACGCCTTGGACACCACGTAGTTCACCAGCAATCCACGTCAAACCTACCGGCCGATACCATTTTGGTCTGTACAGAAGTCGAAGTTCATTGTCAGCGTTTTACTTACGGGCCCGAACGCTGCAGCACCATCATAGGGAGCGAAGTTTGAGTCGTCCTGGGGTCGGAAGGCGGTGACGACATCAGTGGTGAAGTTAAGAGTCTTGTCCATCACGAGCTGGCCGGTGAAGTTGTGAGGCCAAACCGGGTTTGCATCATTGGCGAAGTCCTTATTGATGTCTAAGGCAACCAGATACGGGTAGTTGCGGCGGTCTCTGTCGAGGGCAGAGACGAGGACGTCGTATCGCTGTGCCGGTGCAACGCGCAGTTGGTACGCCGAGTTGTTCTTGATGTAGGAACCGTCGTTCATGATGACACTCATGGTGTGAGAGTCAAAGTGAACGAAAGCGGATGCGAAAGCAGCGAAGCTAATTATGCGGACTCGATAGGTCTTCCCTTTGACAAAGTTGATTTGCCCGTCACCCCCTTCATTTACAATGATGTTGTCGGGGAATGGCGGACGGAAGCCATTTGCCGGCGTAAGCATGTTTTGCATGAGGGGGATGGTCTGAGAATGGTACCTAGGGTGTCTCTAAGCAAAGTTGTCGAACAGATCAGACTGTTGGATAAAACCTACCAATCGGACACCGTCAAAATGACCTCCTCGTCATATTTCCCCTGGTAGGGATCTTGTGGATCATGAACAATCAAAGGGCCACGAAGTCCGTCAGGGTATTGACCCATGTTGTGAGAGTGGTCTAGCAGTGTCAAAGTTAGTCGATATGCGCCAAGACGCATTGCAACCCAGTCTTAGACATACACCAATATGTGCCCGCAGCGTCGACCTGTTATCGATATGTTAGTCGTGCCAGAAGACATATAGGCCGCCGATGATCCGACATACCAAGAACTTGTACTGGATTGATGAGCCTGGAGGGACTGGGCACTGGGTGAAGGCACTGGGGCCATCCATCTCGATTGAGTTGATCTGGTTGACACCGTGGAAGTGAAGGCCGGTAGTCTCATTGCCAAGCTTGTTGTTTAGGTTGACGACAACGATATCACCTTTGGTCGCCTCAATCTTTGGACATGGCCATTGGTTATTGATCCCAATGACCGGTCTCGAGAACCCGTCAGGGGCTGCGTTGACCCATGTCACATCCCAATCGTAGGTAACAGTCCCAGCAGCAGCCAATGAAGCCAAGGACAGGATCCCTAGCGACAACGCACCCGATAGAAGCATGGTTGAAGACATGACTAATGACAGAATTTGGGAGAAGAGAGTTTAACGAGTGTAAGAAGAGAGGCAGGGAAGAAGAGAGAGGAGCTTCACTCGCATCCGGGCGCCGGTATTGGTCAGAGAATATGACTGTAGCGATCATATTCTTGACCATTGCAGGAGGGAATAACTCGAAAGATATAAGAAACCTACTATAGCAGTTGAGACTCATCTAGGCACTGATAAATTAACGGGAAGGCTTGCCCAGTGTCAATGTGTCTGTATCGGTCCCATGTTGCCGGGAACGAGTTCCCTACATGTCGCAGATGTGGAAGGCCTGGACTGGCGGCCATAAGCGGGTACAACGGGCAAAAGACGCGAGCTGAAATGACAGGATGTTGCACCGTAAGACTGGGTTGGGAAGGAGAAACATATGCGGAGACTTCAGTATTGAGTGGCTGCAGGAGGAGCAAGGTCGGACTTCCGCTGTGTGATGTAGCTATCCTGAATCTAGACACTAGCTCTGTAGACTCAAAGCCTGTTGTCCTGACTGGACAAAGGATGAAATTGTAGGGAGACCGCAGCATCCACCTCGGGCTGCCTGGAATAGTGGAGGTGGTTGCATCAAATATTGCTCTCCTCCTCGAATAGGGATAGTCCAACGAAGCGTCACTGAAAATGGCTCGGAATCAGAGCAGGCATGGTTTAGACAGTGGCGCGGAATTGGCACCCATGACGAGCATCATCCGCCAGGTCCCGTGCGGCTGTGGTGCCGCACCTATTCTAGGTAGTGTTGCAAGAAATAAGAAGGTGATAAAACCCTGACCAGGGAACACTTCGTGATAGAAGATTAAAGGATCATCAACGAGAAGTAGGCCTAAGCAAGTCATCCCGATGTTCGCAATGCGTCAGCGTTAGGACTTCAGCTGCTAGCAGTATAGGCAAGCCAGAAGTCGTGAAGAGAAGTGTTGCCTGTGCAATGCTTCAAAGGGCGCTAGGGAAGCCCTCATACACAATACTCTTGCCTGCGAAGCAGAGAATGTGTGTAACGATGCCCTGAGCCCACACCGGATTATGCCCAGCTCGACCCCTCAGGTGACCTTTTCCGGGAGATGAGATGGCTAGAAGGGCAGGGAGCAGCCGATATCTCAGAAGGTAAGAAGCTATACCAAGGAAGCCGAGCCCGGAGTACCAACGACAAGGCTGCAGCGGCTTTGGCCAAATTCGGCTTGTCGTGATACTTGGAATTCTGCAGGGAGACCAACCCCCTATGTCCTTCTACCCCATCCATCAGCAGAACGTGCCACGATCAGGCAACCTATTGGGGATGGATGCCCCCGAAAATGCAGTGAGATAGCAACATCGCCTAAGATGCATGGCGAGCAAAGAGCGGTGCTTATGCGGGATCACCGAGTCATTGGTTGCAGATGAGGGTCCACGAGAGTGGCGGTATGGCATACCATCACATGGGAATGTAGAGTGCCAGGTCCGTACTCTTCCCACTCTCCAATTCTTGGTCACTGGCACGCTCCTCTGTGATCGATCAAGAATGGTTTCCCGGGGCGGAAGTATCTCGTTAGCAATGGCATCTGCGTTGTTACGCTTCGAAGATTACCTGACATGTAGACTATATGTTAAGCCGGCGAGATACGTCGTCGAGTCCAGGGACAACAACCTCGAGCCAATTGCTCAATGACTGGGTAGATCTGGTGGGACGTCGCGACGAACAGCGCGGCAACAAGTACCGTGGTGTCGATACACGGCTCCGATTGAACGAAGGATTAAAAGCATCTGTAGTTCAGAGAAGACAACGCGAAGACATGCTCAATCAGGAGAGCCGGATAGAGGGCGTACGAAACGAATAGGCCTGCGAATCACGGGGTGAGGTTGAAAGAAGCTACGGAGAACGGATCAAGGACAGGGATGTGATTTGATGGTCGAGACGAAAATAACCCAAAGCCGCTTGCCCTAGTCTAGGTACCTAGTGTTACATTCCGCGCCCCACATTCGAGCCACTTGGGGTGTGGCTCAATACTGAAGGGACCAAACTGTCCTTCTTCAAGGAGGACGGAAGATTTGAGGTTACACTTGTAGAACAGTGAAAATACCGGGATGTAGCTGGCCAGTACATCATCCACACATTGACTGTCGGGTGTTATGAGCTTTGCCCCTAGATTCGACCAGCATTCCTCCTCCTCCATCTGCGACATCGGTATACCTTAGTGTGATGTTGGTATGGTCCTGGTCTCGAAGAGCCACACTTCGGATTTCAACCTGTCTCGATCATTACTCCCACCCTCTTTTTATAATTTTGCCTCGTCAACCGCGCCTTGAGCTCGGATTCTGGGGAAACAAGCCACCCGAGAGGAGTTACACACCAATCCCGAGAACGGCATGCACCTTGCACAGCTGACCAGTCGCACGCTGGCTCTTTCAGCCTCGCAGTCCCAGTGTACTTCCTCCACTTGCTCGTATACGAAGGCCGGCTTCATGACCTCACCGATCCTTTTTAGGCCGTGGCTGCGGCTTCGGGGCAATCCAGAGCCAGTCCTTGGAAGCCATGGCGGGCATCATAGTCTCTTCGGTGAATCCCACCTAAAAGAAAATAGTCTTGTGATTCTACACGTTCAACACACCGTGATGCGATGAGATACTATCGTTGCCTCGATGTAAGTCAGCAACAAACTCTGCTTATCTCCTGTGAGCTGCAACGTTCGGTTAGCCCGGGGAAAACGCCCCTATTATCGGACGCTGCAGTTGCAGTTCACGTCATGAATACACATCAGCAATAATATAATTAGAAGACTATGCTGTGCGGGTACTTCATTGCTTTTGCAGCTCCGAGGGGCCGCCTAGCCGGTTGCAAGCCAAGGGATCGTGCTCGCGTTCGTGAAGACTTACGCACTGCAGCAATCAATACGGCTTTCATCCTGTGTTGCACCGTGGCATTATCACCACCCACCTTGCTGCCGCAACAACGGCGAGGGCCGCCAACTGGGTCTACCGATAACCGGCAGTTTGCGGCCAGGACTTCTTGGGGTTACCTATGAGTGATTACCTCACATTCAGGCGGGAAGAACAAGGCCGGACTTGTCAGAAGTCCACCTGCATCACCACCCAGTATTCGATTCGCGGAACGATGTGGCTGTGAATATGGCACAGAAAAGCACGAATGGTGGCTCCGGCTCTGAAATTCTTATGGTGACGTTCTTGAGGGTCTGGTGACACAGAATCTAGCAGGCCGAGTGACCCGAGATGGACATGGCCGTGCTTTCCTGTCGCTCATAATCTCTATAATGGATGAACGTCCACCGGCGCAACTGGACGTTGCTATCAGCTCCTACTTTTGAACAGTCGGAAAACGGTGGCAGCTCCGCAGGCTGGCCTAGACATTTCCTAAGATGGAACCAGGCCGTAAACAGGACCGGCGGCACACAAACACAAGTACAGCAGCCAGGTTGCTGGGGTCCGTGCAGCTATTATTCCGAGTCTCACCAGTACTCGTGGCATTCTCCCCGACATTGTACAGGAGGATGAGAGATATCAGCGCCATGTCCGATACGTTGCGGTCCGGCATTAGGCGCTGATTATTGATTAAGTTAGTGTAGCTTGTGAGCGAACGCTCCGAGGCTTACTTTACGGTTTGCAACAGGACAGCCTCCAGTGGTGGTAGGTAGTTGTTAGATAGATCTGGATAGAACGCCTGGAACCTGACTCAAGCATCCAGAACAACCGGGAGTCTGAGTCCAAACGGAAGAACAGCTGTGTGCAATCACTGGACTGGGCCGTTCTAGGAGAGAAATGCTCTGAACGGCAGGAACACTGCTAGCAGACACGTAGTTTAGACCCGGCTTTCAGTTCGATTCCACGTTACCGACTCTTAACTCCTCCAAGCGTCCGTCTTAACTATTTTTTATATCAGAGGGTCTCTGCCTGAGGGATGCAACAGGATCCCTCTCATATCAACTTTCCTTGGGGTTGCTGTCCGCCGACTGAGAATGTTCGCATATCACAGCTTTCCGAGTTACCACAGTAGAGGCAAGATCTCGAGATGATGACGTAGCGCTATCTATCCCTGCAATAAATATTCTATACCATCCGTGGACAACATCATACAATGGCAAGATCACAAGACCATCAAACCTGCCGTGACCTTGCAAATCACCTTCTATACTATCCAGCTCGAGACTAACTATCCAAGGCATTCATAAGGTGACTGGAATCCGTGTTAAAGCTCAGCTTGGGAATCGTGGCAACCACGATCCATATGCTGTGGGTCGCTGCACTCTCTAGCATGTCGACCAATCAGACGCGTCAAAAAGTGGACTGACTGAGGAGCACGAGCTTCGATCGCGTCACAAGGAATGGCAGAGCTGGCCTGGCTGCTAGAGGTCGCATCTTTCCAATTCCAGCATCACCAATCTCATCCATCGATTGACTACTTTGACTAGGGCAATTGCAATATCCCGTACACGGAACAGGAATAATCGCATCACAAGCGAAACCATCGAAGTCGCATTCTTCAACCGCACGCACCGGGTTCGATCCGTCACGCTATCGTGACCAACACATCGCAATGGCCGAAACCAACGATTTATCTCCCACCACAGCCGTCGAAGCAGCGGCCGCACCAGAAGTTGATGTTTCCGCCGTACCCTCCATAACCGGCGCCTCGACCCTCGCAGATGACATCGCCGCGACCGCCTCGTCTTTGACAGCGACCTCAGCCCCGGGAACTGGCGCAGCTACCCCCAACCCCGGTACCGGAACCGTAACGCCCTTTGTCGAGCTTGACGAGCACCAGCGCCGGATGAGTCTCAATGTCACCCTCGCGGACCTCAGCGCCAAGGCGACCGCCCAGTACGCCATGAAGAACTACGAGGAAGCTGCCGAGATCTACGCGCAGGCGGCCGAGATGCAGGCCGAGATGAACGGCGAGATGAGTCCTGAGAACGCGGAAATCCTTTTCCTATACGGCCGGACGCTGTTCAAGGTCGGGCAGAGCAAGAGCGACGTGCTGGGCGGCAAGGCGCCTACCGCTGGCGAGGAAGGCGCGAAGAAGAGCAAGAAGAGCAAGAAGAGCGCTAGCGCTAAAGCGTCGGGGGATGCTGGCGAGGGAGCTTCGGCTGAGAAGACCATTGAGGAGAAGGTGGCTACCATTGCGGAGGAGGCTACTGAGGCCAAGAAGGCAGAGGAGTCGGCCGAGAAGAAGCCGCTGTTTCAGTTCACTGGCGACGAGAATTTCGATGACTCTGATGAGGAGGTGGGCAGTATCCGAGTTTCGGCTAGAGCTACTTACTGACCCGTTTCTGTTGACAGGGCGCTGATGACGACGAAGCTGAAGGCGAAGATGGCGAGGACGATGACGACCTGGCCGTAGCGTTTGAGGTTTTGGACCTATCACGTGTCCTCTTCATGAAGCGACTGGAGGCAGAACAGCAGCGAGTAGAAGCGGAAAGTGGTAAGGACAAGGATGTAGAAGAGGGCGACTCGCCGACTGTCAGACATATCAAGGAGCGGTTGGGCGACGTACACGGTCTCCTCGCCGAGATCTCGCTTGAGAACGAGAGGTATCTGAAAGCTTCTGTCAGCTAGCACACCACGATGTGCAGGATGCTGACAGGTTACAGATACACCGACGCCATTAAGGATACGCGGGCATCGCTCAAGTACAAGCAGGAGCTCTACTCAGAGGAATCCGATATCGTCGCCGAAGCTCACTTCAAGCTGTCCCTCGCTCTCGAGTTTGCCTCCGTCACCCACACCCAAGACGAGGGTGCCGAGTCCGAAGCGAAGCCCGTCGACCAAGACATGCGGGATGAGGCGGCCAAGGAGATGCAGGCTGCCATCGATAGCACTAAGCTCAAGCTGCAAGCGAAGCAGGTGGACCTGGCGACGCTGCACTCGCCCGAGGACAACGAGCTCACCCGGCAGCAGATTGCCGATGTGCAGGATGTCATTGCTGATATGGAGCAGAGAGTAGGTCACTCTGTCTATGTGAAAAGAGTTTTGCGATTGTCCTGGCTGACAAAACCTCCCTATAGCTCGTCGACCTGCAAAAGCCCCCCATCGACGTGAGCGCCGCCGTCTACGGAGCCGCCGCCAACGCCATGGGCGGTCTCTTCGGCACGGCTACCGGCTCGGCAGAGACGGAGGCCCGCATCGAGGAGGCGAAGAAGACGGCCACGGACCTGACGGGCCTGGTGCGCAAGAAGAAGGCCAAGGACGAGCCGGCCGCCGCAGCTGCGGAGACCAACGGCCACGGCAAGCGCAAGGCCGAGGAGCCTGCCGATGCTGCGGCCGAGACGGACGCCAAGAAGGCCAAGGTGGAGGACGGCGTTGAGGCCTAGTCGGTACCTCTGACGTGTCTTCCGGCGGTCAAGCACAGGCGGGTGCGGCCCAATTGTGCGGCCCCAAAATCGTGGCGTTATGGATGGTAGGTCTTCGGCCTAGGATTGTACAATAGCATACCTAGTTTACTGCAGCTTGGCTTGTGCTCTCATGGGGTGGATGGTCATTTGGGGTTCTCCTAAGACCGCATGATTTCCTTGCTTGTTTTATGACGGCGTGGAACCTGGGCCGGTTTCTGGAGGCGAGGAACAACAATCACAGGGACGTGTAACAAAAAGTTCTGTATGTGCTCGGGGTCTCGGACTCATCGTTAGTGGAATATTTATTCACTACATTCATCGGTATGGGAGAGTGAAGAATTCTACCCGCTGTGCGGTATGCCATGAAATGGACTCCGCCATACAATTACCCATAGAATTGGTAAGGGTCACGCAGACACGAAAGCGGCTTCGACCGGTAGAAATCTGTCGAGAGAACGATTCTCAATTCAGTTAGGCTACAAATAAGCCAGCCAAGTAATACCTAGTCTTGGAGACCGTCTCAACGCCGAAAATCCCAACCCAGTGTCCTTTCATCATTAGCCATTTCATACATTTCCCGCTTCATGAACGAGCATCCTTCGGCGGTCCACTGAGGTTATCCTTCCCCTCGCGGCCGATGCCGCTCATGTCCACATCGGTACCCTGCGTCGCGGGCTCGCGGAGGCCCGTCGACTTTCCGTCGCCGGTGGACACGTCGCCGGACGAGACGCCGCCGGAGCCCACGTTGACGTTGCGTGCGTCGGCAGACTGCCAGTCTGACGCTACTGGAGGCTGGTCGGGGAGAGGCAGGTTGGCCTTGACGCGATCGATCTTGTCGGCTTTGGATTCGGCCATTGCTGGAAAAAGAGTTAGTCAGTGTCCGTCGGTAGGGCTGTTAGGCGCTAGCACATGCAGTCCGGCAGTGGTAGCTTAGCGGGGTACCTAGGGTAGCTCAAGAAGGTGGGACGTACTTTTTTAATTTGGTTGTGAAGCTGAAACTTGGTTGTGAATGAGGTTCTTGGAGGTTTTGTTCGAAGATGGTATTGCGCTTGTAAGTAGTATGGCAACTGTTGTTTCCAGTCGATATGATTCAGAGAAGGTGAAGATATTGCTGGACTTCTAAACACCTTATATCTGTTGTGAAGCTGCTGGTGGAGCTCTGACGTTGTGCCTGACGTTCTGCTGTTCATAACGACGTCATACTGGGGCGTACGGTACCGTGTACCTCCCCACAGGAGCTGAGCTTACCAGGCTCAGTGATACCTAGGGCACGGAGGCTGAATGTTCCACCAGCTTCTCGATACTCTGTATGTCAAACCAGCCTTACCGCAGTACTGCGTATCGTACCGGGCATCACGCACTACTAAGGAAGAGCAGTTTCAATGGCCATGAAACGCACCAAAGACCGCACCGGTATCTGAGGCGACACAAGCCGTTCCTCTTGATTCAACCATGACCTTTGTGAGCAGAGTTCCAGAGATACTATAGTACCAAGGCGATACTGCTCGAGTCCAGATTGAACAATGGGGTTATACCTCATAAGCATATTCCGAACAATTCCTTGTTATTGCCCATCATAGTCGTGATACAGAAACCAAGATACGGTACATCATATACTCATGACAAGACTTCGAACCCCAGATATCCACTAAAGGACGAGATATACAGGAAACGCCCAAGAAACAATGTACTTCAAATTGCTTGTCCAACGCAACAGCTGAACCCCACCCCATTCAAACCCTCACCAATTCGTCGGTCGTCAGAAGTAAACTCGTAAAGTCATCATACAACCGCCGCCTAACTCGTGAAGAACCGCTTGATTGCAGCCCTGATGCCAGGCTTCTTCTCCTCCTTAGCTTTCTCCCTTCTCTCCTGTCTCTTCGCGCGGTGAGCATGTGAGGTAGTGCCTTCACCCTCACCGCCACTGCTGCCAGAGCCCGAGTCCTTGATTTCCTTCTTGCTGTCCTTCGTCCTGTGCGAGGACCGGATCTTCTCTTCAGACTTCCGCAACACGTTAGGAACAGCAGACGTGCTATGCCTCGTCGAGCGCGATCGCTTGAGCTCCGGTTTCGAAGCCTCCTTGTCCTTGGCAGGCGTCGCAGCAGCCTCAGGAACAGGATCCGCCGCGGGGCTGGGAAATTTAGTCTCCAGCACGCTTTGGCCGTTCTTGACGTCGAAGAACTTCTTGCTCCCGGTCGAGGAAGGTGACGTAGCTTGAGCCTTGGATGTTGACGACTTTTCCGGTCTGCTAGTACCCTCAGACCTGCTGTGACGGCGAGAACTCCTGTGATGGCTGTGGCCGCTGCTTGTCGGCCGCTCGCGTGAAGTGCTGGTAGCTGGTTCCTTACCCTTGTCTCTGGACTTTTCTTTGGGCGAAGTCGGCGACTCATCTTTGCCCTTCGAGTGTTCACGCTCACGTTCGCGCTCCTTCTCCTTTTCTCTGAGACGGCGCTCTTCCTTACGTTTCTCGTGTGCGGCTTGCTCTTCAGGTGTACGGTGTCGCTTGCTGTGTGAAGAGCTGTCGGCCGAAGGAGCGCTGTCCTGCCGCTTAGGTGTGCGAGGCTCAGCACCCTCGCCGCCAGACCGCGACGAGGTGTGACTGTCTGATCTGTGTCGGTGCGAGCGGCGCGGACTCTCCTTGTTCGAACCCGGTTCTCGGTCGCGGTGGTGCGAGTGTCGACGCGATGAGTGATGGCTTAACTTCTTAGGCGATGCAGCAGCTGCAGCAGCTACCTTGCTCGAGTCGGTTTTGGACACCGCTTCGGCCGCCCGATCTTTGGGTGTATCCTTGTCGTCTAAGAAGAGGTCAGCAACAGAACTGCGAAGCGCAACTTCTTGCTCTGCTCCAATGCTCCTTGTCCTTGTCCTTCCTCTGGACTCCCCTTCAGCCGATACCGTGGCATCCTTCGGAAGAAACACGGGTTGAGGGATCCTATCCTCCTCTTTCAACTCTCTGGAACGCACTGCAAAACTGGCGAGCTCATTGACGGGACTTGCGAGACGCTGTGGGCTATGAGTTGGGCTGACGGCATCGGCGGCTGCTTTGATGACGACCGCAGCAGCTACCAATTCCTCGGCCTTCTTTATTGTATTCCTGCGCTGCTTGCGTATGCTTCGGACTCTGCTTAGCTGCTGAGCCACAGGGTCATCAAGATCAGGGATGACCATAGCAGGAGTCGGGGCACGGAGGATTTCTGAACTGATTCCAGGACGGATGGACTGGTTGAAGACCTCAGAAGTTGGGGTTTTGGTCCTTTCCTCAGGGAACAAAACGTCAGTCTGCGTTCCCTCATGAACTACGGACGCGACGGTTGTTTTCTTACTGTCCATTGTGTCTGCTTCCAGATTCGTTCCGGTGGCTCCATCTGGCTTGACCGCAGGTTCGTTCCCCATCATTTGGAAGGATCCTGGGAGCAACACAGTCTCCTCGGCCACCTGTGAAGCATCCATATTCAAAGACGAGATGGACCTGACCTCTGATATCGGGTGAGTGAGTTTCTCGAAATCTTCACTCTTCGCCTGTGGAACAGGTTCACGGGGAACCGCCTGATCTTCAGGTGATGATGCAATACCCCGACTCGGCAAATCAGACGATGCATCTGTAGAAACTTGTGTGGGGATATTGGCCTCTTCGTCCGAGTCCTTGTTCGCGAAAAGTTCGTCGGCCATAACAGCGGAAGTAATTCCTACTGCTCCCAAGACACCAGCACTCACAGCGAGAGTATCGGAACCTGGAAGCTTTGCGTCACGGTTCGCTAGGCCGGTCTGATCATCACCTTGAATGGAGGTAGGCGCGGCTTGTAGCGTTTTGGTCTCAGTAGGAATGCTCGTTAGATCCTCAACTGGAAGCGAAGCGCCATCTTGACCGGCGGAGTTGACTTGAAGTTGAGTCCCGCCTTCCGCGATGTCACGAGGGCATGGCTCTGGCTCAACCAGGACGAAGTCATCGACCATAGTGGGCTCTAAAGCCACTTCCACAGACTCCTCTGCAGGAGGCTGCGGCTCTGGTTCAGCGACCGGCTTTGATTCAGCGACCACAGGTTCAGTGACTGGCCCTAGTTCAGGTTCAGCAGCCTGCTCTAATTCAGCGACCAGCTCAGGTTCAGGCTCAATGACCGGCTCTGTTTCAGGTTCCGGCTCCGGTTCAGCGACCGCAGGCTCAGCGACTCGCTCAGGTTCAAGCTCGGCGGCTGGCTCAGGTTCAAACTCATCGGCCGGCTCTACTTTAGCGACTGTCTCTGGTTCAGATTCAGCGGCTGGCAGCTCTTCAGGTTCCGGCTCAGCTTCAGGCTCAGCGACCGGCTCTGGCTCTGGTTGCAGCTCTGGTTCAGCGACCGCGGGTTCGGCGACTGGCTCCGGTTCGGGTTGCGCCTCTGAATCAGCGACCGCAGGCTCACCAATTCGCTCAGGTTCAAGCTCAGCGATCGGCTCTACTTTAGCGACTATCTCTGGTTCAGTCTCAGCAGCCGGCTCTGGTTCAGGTTCGGCGACTTGCTCAGCTTCAGGCTCAGCGGCAGGCTCAGCGGCAGGCTCAGCTTCAGGCTCAGCGACAGGCTCAGCGACAGGCTCAGCGACTGACTTTAGTTCAGCGACCATCTCTGGTTCAGGCTCAGCGATTGGCTCTGGCTCAGGTTCAGGGGCTGGCAGCTCTTCAAGTTCCGGCTCCAGTTTAAGGACCTCCTCTGCTTCTGCTTTGGCGGCCGGTTCTGAGTCTTCTTCAGCGAACAGCGCCGCTTCAGCTACTGGCGATTGAGTGACTAGTTCTCGTTCTGGTGTAGTGAGCGGCTCCACCTCAGCTGTTATTGATTCAGTGACTAGGTCGGGTATGTCGACTTGTTTTGCGTCGATGCTGGGGTCTACCTCGGATCGCAGGGGCTCGTGTGTAGCAGTAGGTTCCTGGATCAGCGTAGGTTGGTCCGCGGGAGTGGGCTCATCAGACAGACCAACCTGGAGCTGCACCGGCTCTTCAGGTTGAGCAACCTTCTCGACAACGAGAGGATCCTCTAATGGTACATCTTTATCCTGGCTGCCCTCCTGATTATCGTCCAAGCAAACAACAGCCGCATCTGCTTCGGGAGCGGGAATGTTGTCCTCAACCGGAGGCGCCACGACGCTTTCGATATCGTTGTTGGCCTCAGCCGGCTGTAACAGGTCCTCGGTCTTGTTGTCTTTCCCTTGGTCGTCAGCGTTCTGTTGCTCTTCTGTGGCAACTTCGGTAGCGCCGAAGCTTCCATGCTCGTCTGACGAGATCGATTCTGTAGAGGGCAGCGGCTCAGCCGTGGGAGCGGCTGCTTTCACTGGGACCTTGACACCGTGAGAAGGCCAGCCAGCCTCTTCCGATTGCGTTCTACTCACAGTTCCAGGCTTGGCGAGGTCGATTGGCAGTTCGGATTGATACTCATCCTTTGCTTCGAGTGCAAGGGGTTCGCTAACATCATCAAGATCTGTTGGTGAAAGAACAGGCTCTTGAAGATCGCCCGATTGCGCTGGTAGCTGCTCTGGCTCGACGTCATCGTCTGTTTGGGTTTGATGATGCTCAACCTCAACTTCCTGCGTACTTGATACCAAAGCACTTGGCTCTTGAGATCCGACTGGGTGTGATTCGAATGGCGCCAGTTTGGTGATCTCAGCCGTTGATGGCGTGTCGCTTGCCGCATTCTTGCCGCTTGTACCCTCGCCTGCGTCAGTTAGGCCACCAACCTCAACCTCCGTGTGCCTGATCGTCGATTCAGCTTCGAAGATGTGCTCGTCCTTTGCAAGTATCTCTTTTATTGCCTCTTCATCTGACGGTTTGGCACTGTCTTGAGGTATGGGCTCTTCAGTGACGTTGTTGTTCTGCGTCTTGTCATCAAAAGGAATATCCTTTTGAGAGTGCTGGTGCTCACTTGGTGAAGATGAAGCAAGATCCGCAGCCTCTTCATTTTCAACATCCGGCACGAGTCCCACAGCATGAGTTTCGGCTTGTTCGGGAGTCGCGTCGAGGCCGGCGGCTGATTGCGTTAGAGGTGACGGTTCGGCGATGTGACTCGCTGGAAAGTTTGCAGCATATTCGGATTCCAGCACTGTTCCAAGATCGATCGCCGCTCCTGGCTCAGGCTTGGACGCTGATTCAGCTTGTACCCCCGGTACGGCGGAAATCTCCGGAGGGATCTGTACCTCGGCGCCTGTAGTGTTGATCTGAGGTTCATGCTCAAAAACAGTCTCAAGCTCGGATTTAATCTGTTCTTGCTGCACAACCTCGGGATCGGGTCGGGGTTCCTCGATTGGGACCATCCCTGCGTTGTCAAGCGGCTTATAATCAACCGGAATCTCGTGTGTGGAAGTGGCTTCTACTCCAGCCTCGGACAGAGGTTCGACAACCGGAACACTTTCTGGAGGAAGATCCTGATCCTCTGCGATTCCTTCATCCTGAACAACAGTCTCAGGAGCGTCTTCAGTTTGATGAGGTGTTTCGTCTCTCTGAACAACCTTGTCTTCCAATTCTGCGTTAGAGGTAGGCTCGGGGCCAGGAATAATTGGCACGGGATTGTATTCCTCGTTGGTCGGAGAGGTCTGAACAGCAGTAGGAATTCCTAGGTTCTGAATAGATCTCGTCGGGTCGTCGAGCTCATCTCTTGGGCCGTTCTTCTTCTGTAAAGGAGCCTCTGCCGGCACTTCTTCGGTTTGCGGTCCGGTTACTTCTCTCGACTGTTGTGGAGTAACGTTCACGGGGAGGTCTAGCAGAGCAACGCTGTCGGACGTAGAAGCATCACTGGCCGTAGGCAACTGAGTATCCTCCTCCACAAAGGGCTTGCCAGTCACCGGCTCCGCGATAAGTGGCAGCTGCGGCTCGACAGGCGCGAAGTCGCCTGACTCTGGCTCAAGAACATGCTCCTGCTTTTCAAGCTCGCCTGCATGTTGTGGAGCGACCTCTGGACTGATAGTCTCGCCATCCACCTCCTGGTTGAATAAGCTCACAGACTCAGTGCTTTCCGGATCCCGAGACTCCGCATGTTGAACAACCGCAGAGAAATCGGTGGCCGCAACGAGTGTCTCACTGGCGGGTGGCATAATGGGCAGTTCTTCGCCCTCGGCTTGGGCTTCCTCAGTTGCACGGCCGCCGAGTATCGAAGTAGGCTCTTGTTCTTTGATGAGCAGATCGTTACGGTGGCCGGCTCCTTCGCTCTGTGTGTCTTCCGCGCGTTTTTGGTCCTCAACTGAAGGTACGGCAATGCTCTGCCCTTCCTTATCATCGCCGTCTTGCAAGTCCTCATCCTGTGCTACTGCAGTATCCGTTCCAACCTCCTGCGCAACGTCTCCGGGGGGGTCAAGCAACGCTGGATGGTCCTCACCTTTAAGCTCCCTCTCGGTCGCCTCCTTCTCTGCCGCCACTGGTCCCACTGGAGGCTCTTCCTCGATTGTCGGCATGTCTTTGCCCTCTTCAGTTGCAGGCTCGACCTTGCTGTGGTCCGCGGGTGGCTGATCTTGACTGGCATCGGCAGCCGGATTCTCCTTGGTCTCATCCTCTGTGGGCTGGGTTGCGGCGTCGTCTTTAGTTTCATCAGCTGGAGGGGGTTCCGCTGCTTCGTCAGCTGTAGCTTCAGGTGCTGCAACAGGATCGAGTGTTTCCTTGGGCTCCTCCACAATAGGTTCGGCGGGAGGTTCATCCTTTTTTACCGCGGTAGCAGGGACCTCCGTGGCTTCATCCGCAACAGGCTCCTGTTTTACCTCTTCGGTGTTAATCTCATCTGCAGTATCTTCCTTGGTTTCTGCCACCGAGGGCGCTCCCTTGATCTCCTCAGTGGCTGGATCGTCCTCTTTGGCTTCGACATCGGGTTCAGCAGGATGGGAAACGGCTTGTTCCTCCTTGGCCACATCGGCAGCTGAGTCGACTTTGGCGGCATTAGCGGGCGCCTCATATTTACTGTCGCCAACAGTGGGAGCCTCTTCTTTAGTCTCTTCAGAGGCCACTGCCGGAACAGATTCCTCAGCTGGAGCAGATTCTGCAACCGCAGCTGACTCCTCAGCCGGAGCATCTGCCTCAACCAGAGTGGCTTCCTCAACTGGAGCGGCTTCCTCAACATCAGCGGGTTTCTCAACTGGAGCGGCTTCCTCAACTGAAGCGGATGCCTCAACCGGAGCAGGTTCATCAACCGCGGCAGGTTCATTATCTGAAGCAGGCGCTTCAACCGCAGCGGGTTCCTCAGCCGGAGCAACTGTTTCAACTGGAGCAGATTCTTCAGCTGTAGCAGGTTCTTCAACTACAGCAGGTTTCTCGACTGGGGCATCTGCCTCAACTGTGGTGGGTGGCTCAGCCAGAGCGGCTTCCTGAACCGGAGCGGGAGGCTCAACCGGAGCGGATGCCTCAGCGGGCAGTGACTCTGTGGCGGTGTCGGCCTTTTCAGCCGGCGTTGCGTCAGCTGCCTCAGGTTCCTTAGCCTCAGCAGCCTCAGGCTCCAATGTAACCTCATCCGCCGTTTCGCTCGCAAGGACTCCGCTCGCTATATCAGCTCCGGACGCGGTGTCGGGCTCAGTCGTTTCTTCGGCATGTGCGGCAACCGGTTCCGGTGCTGAACCGCCATCGCGAGTCAGAGGACCAGTAATTTCCTCGTGCCCCTCTACAAATCTGACTTGCTTCGGCGACGGAGGTTCAGCAGTGACTGCGTCGGGATCATGTTCCTCGGGAGTTGTAGGCTCGGCACTATCCTCAACAGTGATCTCTTGTTTGCTGTCTGCTTCCTCATCCTTGTTGTCGGGAGTCTCTGCCGTAGCTGGTGCAGGGTCCGTAGCTTCGACCGTTGTCTGTTCTGTCTCGGAAGCAGGCTCAACTTTGGTAGCGGCCTCTTCTTTCACAATTTCCGAAGCAGGAACAGCAGGTTCACTGTCGACTTCGGGCTCCGGCTGATCCTTCGGCTTGTCCGAGCCACTAACATCTTCCGCGGGTTCTTCTTCATCTTCGGGCATCGACTTTTCGCCCACCTGAGCGTCTGGCTCCTCAGCTGCCGCCCCCTCCTTCGAGTCTGGTGCTGCTTCTTCCGTTTCGGCAATAGATTTGTGAGTTTCAGGAGCGATATCCTCGGATGCAGATTCAGAAGCCACAGGGGGTGTCATCTCCTTCTCTTCGCTTTCCCCCACCTGAGGAGTCTCCGCGATTTCTGCAACCGGTTTTTCTGATTCTTCTCCCTCAGCAGAAGAAGCGGTGGGATCGTTTTCCGGCACGGTCTCGTCCTCCTTCTCCGCATCTTTGACTGGTGTTTCTGGCTCAGGCGCTGAAGTCTCGCTGGCCTCTTCAGCAGTTGCGGTCTCAACGATGGGTTCGTCCTGAACCTGCGGTTCATCTACAGATTTGGCATCTGGCGCCGCTTCGACGACATCTGCCTCTTCTTTCTTTTCGGCGTCGTCTGCTGGTGCATCTGGCTCGACACTTTGAGGCTGGGGATCTTTCGGCTCGTCTTCAGCAGGAGTCACATCCTCCACTGTCGCCGCTGCGGCAGTTGTTGCATCGGCAGGTGCTTCTTCAGCTGCGGGCTCAGTCGTAGCAGCCCCTTCATTTGTCCCTGCTTCAGCTGCAGTCCCGTGCTCGTCAGCGACCGGGCCATCCTTGGGGATACTATCGTCCTCTGAGCCCGTTACATCATCGGCTGCAGGCGCATCCTTGACAATATCAGCTGGTGCTTGTGCAGAGATACCATCTGGCTTCTCTGTAGCGGACTCATTCTCGGCTGCGGTCTCTTTTGGAGTGTCCTTTTTGAGCTCCTCATCGTGGGTCGACTCTTTCTCAGCTTCCTCGGTAACCACAAGGTCTTCTTTACTTGTACTCTCCTCTGTGGTGTGCGGTTCGGCCACAGTCGTTTCTCCCGCAAGCTCTTCCATAGTCTCCTCATTGGCAGTGTCGTCCACTTCAGGCACCGCGGTGGTCTCTGTAGGCTCCTCAGCCTCAGTCACCTCCGCTTGCTCCGGAACCGGGGTCTGTTCGGTCTTTGATTCTTCTTCGACTGGAGCCGCTTTCTCGCCGTCATTGGCATCTGTGCTGCTTGCTTCCTGAACTGAAGCAACTTCCGAAATCGTGGGCTTATCTGTAGAAATAGGTGGAGTAGCTTCTTCAGGGCTAGGCTTTTGGACCTCAGTCGTATCAGGTTGCGCAGTCTTGTCGTCACCCTCTTCTGTTGCCTGTTCTGCTATGTCGGTTTCCTCGGCACTCTTTTCTTCGGTAGCTTCAGTCAGAGCGGTGTTATCCCCGGTATTGTCAGATTCACCAGGCACGGGGTCTTCTTCTGCATCGGCTGCGATAATGGCAGCGGCAGTGACAGCAGCGGCGGCAGCGGCAGCCTCATCCTTGGGCACTGCGTCAGCTTCAGCCGTAGGTGTCACTTCCTCGGGAATAACAATCTCTGTCTCGGCTTTGGGCTCTGCATCGGCTGTCTCGTCTGGAACAATAGAGTCTCCCTCAGTTCCTTCTGGCTCAGTGCCCGCCGTAGCAGATTCCTGGTGAAGCTCGCTGGCTGGGCCTTCAATGCTAGTCGAGCCCTGTTCGATGGTAGAAATGGCCTCCTCAGGACTTTCAGCAACTATAGCCGGGGTTTCAGAAGTCTCAATTTCGGGCGTTGCCTCTTCCGTGGCATCGACAACCGGTGGTAAGTCCTCGGTTTCGGCAACTAGCGTTTCCTTCTCCGGTGCTGCAGGCTCTGTCAATTCTTCTTCAGTGCGATGAGGTGGAAGTGCAGGTTCCGTGGTGCCCTCTGCAAGGCTAGGACCCTCCTCTGAAACCACTGTAGCTTCAGGCTTGTCCTTGCTCACGAGGGCGTCATGCTCACTAATGGCTTCCTCTTGTACATCGTCTGCTTTCTCCGGGGCTGCTGGTGCTTCCTCGCCTGTCGAGACTGGCTCAGTATGTGACGCAGCAGCTGGCTCGACAGCGGCATCCTGGATAGTAGCTGTTGGAGCTTCAGCATCATCCTTCACTTCAGCAGCCTCACTTGCTTGTCCCTCAATCTCTGGAGTAGCGTCTTCGGTCTTCTCTTCGTTCTCTGCATCCTTGTTCGATGCTGAAGCGTCTGGAGCGTCGCCATCGGCAGGCTCCTTATCTACCGAGATGGGCTCAGCTTCCGGCTCGGCCGGGGTGCTGTCGGCCTGCTCTGCAGACGGAGGCTCCGTTGTTTCGGCAGTTGTCTCAGGCGGAGGACTGGATAGGTCCTCACTGACCTCAGGTGGCTGCTCACTGCTTGCTTCAACGACAGGCATTCCTGCCAATTCGGGAGCTTCTGCTTCACTGATTGCAACAGCAGAAGGCTCAGTGGTTTGCTCCACAGGAGGCTCAGTCGCCGGTTCTTTGGTGTCGTCTGGTGCTGCTTCAGTGACTGGTTCAGTCGCCGGTTCAACGACTGGTTCGTCAGCTGCTTCTTCAAGTGGCTGGGTGGCAGTTTCAGGAGTGGCTTCGGTTGCCTGATCTTCCTTCGCAGGTTCTTCCTTCGCAGGTTCTTCCTTCGCAGGTTCTTCCTTCGCAGGTTCTTCCTTCGCAGGTTCTTCCTTCGCAGGTTCTTCCTTCGCAACGGCTTCGGCCGTCTCCTGCCCAGCTGGTTCTTCAGCTGTCTTTGTCACCGGTGTTGGCTCAGGAGTTGACGTTTCCACGGCCTTCTCTGCCTGTTCGGCTGGCGATTCGGCGGCTGTATCTTCACTGTTCTCGACCTTGGATTCGGGACATGCCTCGCTGGTAATTGCTTCGGATGGGTGCTCGCTACTTGTAGATGGGTCGTTTCCCGCTGGATTGTTGACCGGCTCCTTCTGGTCTTTCTCTCCATCACCGACGGGTACCGACTCTGCAGCGGGTTGTTCGCCGTTACCTTGCGCAGGTTCAGTGACAGGTTCAGTCACCGTCTCGGCCACCTTGGGATCTGGCACCGGAACCGATTCAGCTTCGTCGGCCACCTCCGGCTTTGGCGCATCCTCTTGAGAAGCTGGCGCGCTCACTTCCTTCACGTCAGGAGCATCTTCAGCCACCACGGCAGCAGCGGTGGGCGATTTTGGGCCTTTGGATCCTTCGGATTTCGGTTTCTCGATGGATTTTGTTGCCGATTTCGGCGCTGACTTTTTGCCGTTTCTGCCCTCGCCGTTCTTCTTATCCTTTCTGCTCTTGGCTTTGCCCCTTTTCTTGCTGGTTGACGCAGATGATTCCTTTTCGGGCGATTGAGAGTCCACCTTTTCAGGCGGTTCTTTTACTCCGGCCTTGTCAGAGTTGCCAGCCTTAGCACGCAATTTCTCGGCTGCTTTCTTTGCCTTCCTAACGTCCTTTGCAGACGGGACCCTAGGTGACGCTGCTAGTGGAGACGAAGGCAGTGATGAGACAGGCTCCTTCTCCTTCACATCGTCACTTGGCAACTTCTCGACCTTTCCCTCATCTTCGTCCTCGTCTTCGTCCTCATCTTCATCTTCGTCGTCATTATCTTTAAGCATCGTTAGCTTGCAAGTACTCAGAGTTAGGCATACTCCCGCTCACCTTCTTCTATAGGCTCCTCCTCTTCTTCCGAGTCTGATGGTTCGAAGTACTGGACATTGGAGAAATCCTGGACGGCGACATTGCTGAAATCGGCGTATTGGACCTGGCTAAGATCAGAGTACGTCCAGGTGGGACGGAATTGGACCTCGTTAGGGTTGTTCATACTTCCGGGACCTCAATCTTTGCCTGGTCGGAAGGGATCTCGACAGAGAGGACTTGAGGGCTTGACTTATTATTCTCCATGCAGAGTGACGGAATGGGCTGCGGGGTGAGTGTTCCGTTTCAGGATTGACGATATCTGGCTACCCAAGGGGCGTCTATAGGGTCCTGCAGTGCCGTATTGAAGTATTACTCGTTCCACAGACTGGGGAGTAAGGGTATTCGGGAGTGTACACTGTCAACAAGCGGTACAAACTTGAATCTGATTCGATATTACACAGGTAAGGCAGAGGATTCAGCTGTCTTGTGTCCTGTCGGGAACTCTCTTCAAAAACTTGAAATTCGTAATGTAAGAGAATTGGTTTGACAGAAGGGGTGTGTCTCTGGAAAGGAAGGGGAGATGCGGAAGAAAAGAGGACGAGTGCCACTCAACAATCCCCACGCATCCACGGATCCAGGGTATTCAAACAAACATACACCCCACGGAAACGAGATGATCCAAACGCAGTATGTTGGGACAAATTTTTTGACGAGCAAGTGATCAATATCGTGCTCGGCATCAATTGGCCCACGACAGTGGACTGGCGCCACGTCGCAACGGGGTTGGACAAGGTGTCCAGGAAAGCGAGGCTAGCTTCAAGCTTAGATGCCGACGGGGACCTCGACGAGAGCATCAATGCAACGGGCCGAGTGGGGACAGAATAGCGGCCCAACGGAGTAGTCAGACCAATAGATATGTACGCCGCCAAGGGTAGTGATGAGATGTGGCTGGTAAGAGACTGGGAGGTACAGATCAGGCAGGATAGCATATCCACTCCTGAACAGCTTAACAGACAGCAGCATGGAATGGGAAATCCTGCGTGATCTATTCAGCGGCCGCACGCATAATTCTCTCCTCAGCCATATACATGAAAGATCGTCCGATGGATGGTGGTACACAACCAAAGAGAAACAAGCACTTGGATCCTAACTTCGCTGGCTTGGCTTGATGTTGCGAGGGGCAGCAAGCCCCAGCTGTATGACCCAGAAGCATGGCCAATTCCTTGGGCATGTTGAGGCTGGCCATCAACCCTCGTCCCTCGTGGCATGGGATAACATGGCGTGGGGCATCAAGCCAAGGTGGTATTGGGCCAAGCTGCTGTGTATCACAGATACGCCGGGTAGGCCTGTACCTGAATTGGAGATGATTAAAGACCATTATTTATCGACCGTTAGAGTGACTCCAGGCCATTGAGGCCATTGAGGTATCGGTCCAAGGGAGTTCCCGCCTTCCCGGAGGCGGACTATGAGAGAAAAGGATACTGTGCAATCGGCACGCAGGAGAGAGTGGGTGGGGAATGCAGATGCTGTGGTAGAGATGTGCAACGTGGACGAGTGATGTCGGTTCGCTTCAATCCTTGCAGTAGGAAGTGGCCCAACCTCTGTGGCCTGCGGCAGATGCGGCAGCCCAGCACCAACTGACCAGCCGCTCCAGCCATCTGGGGAGCTAAAGCGTGGGGCAGCAATCTGCTGGGACAGCGGAGACCACGACAGGTCACAGATGCCTTACGGAGAGGAAATCTGCTGTGAGATATCCTGCCGACGATCCTTCTCGGGATATCCAAAGCAGTCTATGCGGCTCTGACGTGTCACGGCCTTCCAAACGAGACATTGCAACATTATGGAAGCCATTGTTGATAGAGGTATTGCGAGGAAACAAATGTTAGAGGAGAACTAAGAAACACCGGGCAAACTTGGAGGTTCACTCTCGGGAAACGCCTAATTTCGGCGTCAGGGTCCAAGGAGATGCCCCACCGGCAGGGTACCGCTCTAACACTGAAGGGTTCTACGTTAAGAGGGTGTGTTTGACACCTGCTGACTGATCGGACTTGGTGCCCTGGCAAACCACAAAGATGCGCTTTTAAGAGTCCAAGGAGAATACCGACTCACTCAGACACCAGATACGCCGGTGAATTTGACTGATGGCAGAGAAAGCGACTCGCACAGACGTCGGCAGGAGATAATTGTCTAGTCCACAACTACTCACCGCAATTTTCGAGTGGCTCACCGCCATTGTAGACCTTCCATGTCTTCCCTCGGTCCTGGGTCCTGGCCCAGCCTCGGGATATTTCGAGGAAGGAAAAAGCGGCTTGTGTTCAACTGTCCATCACTGTCATGATCCATGCTCAACCTGTTATACTGCCGCTTTCGGCAAGACTGGCTGGTCATGGTACCATGCTCATTATTTCGCTTCTTCGATAGCAACAAAATGAAGGTCCCACCAGAGGACGGAAAGAGAAAGTAGTAAACAAAAGGTAAGAGACGCGTACCTAAGTACTGTAGGTGTATGACCACTTGTGTTTTCAACAGGAAACTGATGTAACCCTCAGATCCGACTCTCCCTTCTCAGCTCTTTTGGATGATTACTATGGTGAGGTACAAAGCGGAAAGATCTTCCAGGACCCAAAGTTTATCGCCGTCAAATAAAGGTATTGTTGAGCCTTCCAATCGTCTCTGGTGGGTCCGTCATGCCCATACCTAGGCCCAATCTTGCGTGCCAACCCTTCAGTCTGCGTCGTATACATGATGAACAGGAATTGTCCTGTGTTAAGATACTTGGACTTACAAGGCTAGTATATGACCACCAGGCAACCGGGAACGTTACAACGTCAAAGAGCTTCTGGTCTTGAACATCTTCATATGTCGTCTAGTTGCTAAAATCGTAGCTTTCCCTGAATCCATCACCATACACGCAGATACTGCCATGAAACGCCGGCGCCAGCCTCCAGAAGAGCACGCAATGGGAAGAGGAAGGACGGTGAGTAGATAGCAAACACGAAGCGGGAAGCTGAGGGGGAAACCGAACTCTCGTGCCTAAAGGCGTTCCAAAAGGCCTCCTCCTTGCTACTGCGTATGTTGATGACTGGAAACTCCCTCTGTCGATCCAAATGCAAAACACTACCTACAGCACGAAAGCCTGTCCACGGAAAAACCCACTCAAGTCAAATGCCCGGTGAAATTGGAAGAATACTGAGGACTCAGCATATTGCTGGCCAAAAATGGACACGCGTGCTGCAACGAGAGGCTCTACATGGCCATCTCCGCCTGGAGCTTCCGAAGCTCCTCCTCTTCGTCGTCTTCCTCCACAGCCGGTGCCTTGCCCTTGACTTCAAAGCGGTCAGTTTGCTGGCATGTATGTGCGCGGACTTACAAGAGCAGGCAGAAAGTGAATCAACTTACGTGGTCCGTTTGCTGCGGCGGGCATTTTGTGGACAGCATCCGAGACAGGAACGGTACCGGTCTTCGTCATTTGCTCGTCCAGTTGCTCCTGCTGTAACTGTTCCAGCTCCTCGTCCAGTTCGTCTTCATCGGCTTGGGTGCCGACAATCACGCCGTTCATGGCTTCGACAATCTCGTCACTAAGGGCATTCTGTTCCCGCAGTTTCTCCCTGTAAGAAGTAGATATGTTAGCGTGTGCGCCGCACATCACCCAAGGCGATGGGAAGGGGTGATACGTACATCGTCTCGTCAACCTTCTCCACTGTGAGTTTGCCATGTATTTGTTTCATTGCTTCGCTGGCTTTCTCCATCGCTTTCAACGTCTCGCGGTTGATATTCGCCGACTCGATCGCATTTATTTGTTGCTCGAGGGTACTAATCTGACCCAGGGTCTGCTCCAGAGCGTGTTCATTGGCCTTCTTACGCTTTAAGGCCGTCTTTGCAGCTACATGTCGGCAGCTCAGTCAGCGTCCCCCCGCAGATATACAGAGGAGTGAACCAGCGGCGATAGACTCAACGTACCGTTCTTGTTTGTGCTGACATTCTTCCGGGCAATAGCATCCTGCTCGTTTATTTGGTTCATCAAGTGCGCCTCTCGTTTCTGAAGCATGTCAAGCTGTGCCCGCAGTCCGAGAATAGCATTCTTGGGCGCGTTGTTTGTCCGTTGGGACCCTCCCCCGCCAAACCAGCCCCAGATACCCGACATGTTCGTTGAAGTTTCGTAGGTCTCGAGGAGAATGCGTGGGGAAAGGGACGGTGGAAGAGGAGATATTGGTCGGTTGCCGCGGGTGAACCAGCCGCAGGATGACGACGGTCGTTGTGTGGGACAACAGAGATAAAGGCCGATAGTGGTGGGGTCAACAGACCAGTTGACGTCCTATGACTTGGGTCAGAGGGGAATCTTCTTGAAGACTCCAAACGCCGAGGAATATAGATGCCTAGGGAGGAGTCGTCGTAGTGCGTTTTTAGGTATTGCGATGCGTTCCGGAAGAAGGTTGTCGCGAAGTTAGAATGGCCGCCTGCTGGAAGTTCAGGCATGATGATGCAAGGCATTCCACACCCTTCGCCTATCTTGTACTCCAGGGGTACCCTACTCCGAAGTTCAACCGATAGAGTCATGTGCTTCCTCCACAGAAGCTAGTATCAATGACTAAGCATAGTGGGGTTACACGAGCTCGGTCAGGGGACAACACCGGCGGTGCTTGGCCAGATGCTTCCAGGGACATTTCTTTAACCGTACCGCCAGCTACGTAAGTAGGAAAGGTAGCCACCTTCAAACCATGCAGTTTGCAAGGTCTGGTCCCGTCGAAGACCGAGGCCAGACACAAGGCAACCATCAAGTGCCTGAACCTCAATTCAACGTCTTTGCAGCTAGGATATGTCTTATGGACGAGGTGTCGAATCATGTCATTCGGCCCACTACCTTCTCAACTCTGTCTGCTCTCCGCATTGCCATCAAAAGCAGTCGGTGACAAAGTCAGGTTTCTTGGATGGTAAGGCTAGACTAGATTATGTCTTCAATCAATCAACACATCAGTTTTGGTACTGGCAGCATTAGCTAATCACACCACAGTGTCAAGTCCTACTCAGTGACGTCCGGAATCTTGGAATTAGAACACCGAAGCTCGCCAGACGCCGATGTGGCTGCATTGGTGGATGTGCACCTGGTTCTAGAGAGACTTGGTCCAGAGCAAACAAGTACCGGCGAGTGGGTGAATGTGATCGGATATGTCTCCCTCATCTCGGATGCGCCCAGTAAAGAAGGCTCGAATGTGAAAGAATCAACAGTTCATATTCAGGCTCTGCTACTCTGGTCAGCAGGACCCCTGGACACCCAGCAATACCAGCTCTCCGTTCAGCAGCTCTCGCAGGGCCATTGACAATCATTTCTTCCCATGAGGCTAGTGGATAGATTGCTCCTGTGGTCCCGCCCTTACGCGGACTTTCGTTCCGTTCTTTTACTGTTTTGCTCCTTCTCCCGGGAGCAGTGTTTCTCCCCCTACATACCTTTGCACCCTCCTGTTCGCTCTTGTCGAAGCTTTACAGAATGACTCCAGCAATTCCGACAAGACATAGCCCGAAGCAGTCGATGTCTCCTGTCTTGGAGTTGGCTGCTTGACAGAAAATCGATCACGACAGGATGTTGTGCACTGTCGTGTCATAGGATATCTCAACACACCGATAATGGCTGACTGTGGTCTGTGGACGAACTGGATTGAGCTGATAAGGAGCTATCAGAGCTTTGGGGTACGGCTTACGAGAACTCCCCGGTTCTGCCACCAATGAAAATGCCGAAGACTCCCATTGGCCTGCTCAGAGCCTCTCAAAGTTTCACCGGCATCGACGGTCATCACTGAGGATATTCGGACTGCATTTACCATGCTCTTGAAGTATGTGAGTGGCGCATTCACCGCCCAGTTTCGCCTTATCCTTGCGATGTGTACAAAAGCAGTCACGCAAGACTGAGACTGGAATGGAATAGCTATGTGGATCAATCGAAATTGCACTAGCTTCCTTCTCTTCGTACGGCACAGAGACCAGGTTGGACATGCGCATATCCACTGAATAATGCTAGGGGTAATGCAGTGTCCATTGGCTTCCAGCCAGGCCAGATGGCACCACGTTGCTGGTCAAAATCCAAGACGCGCTTCCACCATGCAACACCGCTGCGTCAAGCAGCTAACCGACAGGGCAATCTTTGTGCTTATTTGCTCTCCGACGTGTATCCTAGGTAATGGTGCCCGATTCGGTCCATGTACTGACCAGAGATACCACGACGTGCTTCTGTTACGCATCCTCAAACATAACCAATGCACTCTGCTGTGCAGCCGCTGGCTATGACAGTCATCTCGATCAACTCTCCCGCAAGGGTGTCACCTCAGTCCCGGCGTCTTTCCTCATAACGCCCCCCAGACTCATTGCGCCATCGGTCGGTCCCTCTTCGACGCGACGAATCGCTCGATCCCGCTTTTGATATGATGACGGGCTGGTGGAGGGGTCGCTTCAACTGCTTCTCTTGGTTAGGTTGAGCCCTGGCGGCAGCTTGTCTTTCCCACATCTCTTTCGATTTGACACAGATATCGTCAATCTGCTCCTGATCGAGGGCTGTCAATGCTTAGCTTATTAGGCACCACGGTCATCGGAAGCTCACATCTGAAAGACATGGTCCAGGAGTGGTGATAAGGAACCCGTCTTCACCCTGAACAACGTCAAGTCAGCAAACAATGGCAATGCTCGTCACAGGTAACTCACCTCCCGCGTAAAGGGTCTAACAGTTGCTTGGGGTCCAAGATAGTACTGCAGCTCCTGCGTGATCACCTTTTTGTGGATATCGAGATGTGGTATCCAGTACTTGTTCATCTCTGACGACGACGACATGACGACCTACGCGGATCAGTTATGGCTTAGGGTGAGCGATCGACAAGTGCGTGGCCGCCAGGAGCCGTCCAACTCTGGTTTTCCAGTTGAAGATCATGGGGAGAGGCGCCGTATTTAACACTTTACTGGCTGTTGCGTGCGGTTGGAGAGATATGTGTCGGATATATTTACACCGCTGGGGAGACTGTTGCAGAAATCAATGGCCTTCATTCGGACCACTCTCTTTCTCCTTTCGTTCGACCACCACCCACACCGCCTTGACCCTATCTGAGCCAGAGGAGCACACACATGTCGGTTAGATGAGATCCGCGAATCGAACCGGGTTAAGGTACATCGATGCTGACTGGTTCAAATAGTTCTGCTCGCCTCACTTTTTCCCGCCCTACTTTGCACCAAACAGTCGAGTGACCCTGACACACGATGCCTTTCAAAGCCATTTCGGCGAGCCCAAAATCTGAATCCGATTATTTCACAGCAACGAAATTCCCAAACAGGTGCATTGCGCGCAGCTGAGCTGTCCGATTGGGCGCATACAATCTCAGTTCTCAACTTTCACCTATTCCACAAGATCCAGTGACACTGAGATTATGCAGCCTTGGATGCTAATCTATCAGCGACCCGATAGAAGGTTCCCTGGTCGTCGCTTAACTAGTCCCGCTCGAGCTACTGTACAATGCAAGTTCGTCAGGGCTTGGTAAACCATGTGGCCGGAAGTGGTATGTGGTCTGCCCACATGCAATTTTGAGGTGTTCGTTGCAATGCAAGGCATTGGGTTCCACAAACCGCCGATCTTTATGGTGCTTGCGCGACCAGTGAGCTCCAACACCACCAGGACCACTCAATTAGACCTTGGCCAATAGACAGTAATATAGGCGATCAAGGATAAGAGTCTTCTTCTTGCCACCATCTCTTCGCTTCCATCGTCTCTCCTTCGCTAGGGCGGTCTGTCGATCCCTAATATGCGGTTGGGTATTGTGCACACATTCTCGGGGCTTCCAAGCCTATTACTAGGAGGTCTAATATTCCCTGCCGGCTCCTGTTCAAGCTTACCAAAGCCTAACTCTCAGTTTGTCTGTGCGAGACTTACCAAAAACCTGCTATGCCGGAGTTCTCTAACAAGCTTACCCCCTTGATGCTCGCCTCGTTTCCCTCGGGCGTTAGCTTAGAACTCGACCATAGTCACGGGACCGCGGACACCTGAAACTCCCGGGTAGGCCGGCCTAAGCATGACTTTCACATCGGATGCAGCTGGACATTGGTATGGCTACGCCCATGATGCGAACCTGGGAGGAAAGGAGCCGAAGCTCAGGGTACCAGCCTCGTTATATCTCCAGCAGACGATCTGCCTTGCGACTTCCCCGTCTACAGGATTCTTCATACATCAGATGCGCCTGTATTTGCATCATTTGGAAGCCCCACGCTCATGCCGTACGCCGATATGCAGTCATAGAGGCTAATCCGTTTAGAGTTGTCATCGAGGATCTGCTATTCTCGGCTATGCCCGGGTTCGGGCACGTCTCTACAGGATGGAACCCTACGAATCGGTGCCTCGCAATATGGCACTTCAGCGGGGAATGCTATTGACTTGCGGACAAGTATTTCCGAGGGAGGCTACTTGTAGGTTAGCCATCAGGTTGGCGTGTCAGACACGCAAACTCTGCCCGCCATAAATTTCAGTTTCATCGAAGGTTAATGTTATATTTTGGGGCTTCTGCTATGGGTGCACACGCGACGCGATTCATCCTAGAACATTTGGCCCAGGCGACCAATTTCAACAGGCAGGCGAAGACATCAGCCCCATGATCCCAGTCGTCTTTTACCAGCACACAGTCTTCCACTTATGGGCTACCGCCGAGAATATTTTGAAGTCAGGTAAGCCATTTTGGAGTGCTACTCTTGGTAATCCTCAACCAACCAAAGAATAAGGCAAGTGATCGGCAGACCACTATTCTGAGGTTCTCCCTCGGAGATGGAGCCTTATGGTCTCTCCATGACATGATTAGCATGACCCAGCTGTTCCTTCACAAAACGTATCAGTCTAGAATCCAGGTATTCAGCAGCACTAGGCTTTCCACCTGTAGTCTCGCACTTGATAAGGGGTCCAAGATCAGGGAGCTTGGCAAAGGATACAACTGTGCAAAGTCCGCTGCTTCTCAACCTTGCATTGTAGTACTAACTCGTTCAATGGGGGAGTCATCCCGCTCTTCGATATCGTCCCGTTGTTAATCACCGCAATTTAGATCACCAGTCATACCTGATAAACCTGGTACCTGGGCTAGAGCGAGGTATCACGGTACACCCATGTCAGAGTTACCCAAATCTCTACTCGAGAACCACTAACGTCCGCGCCCAAGTGTGTCACTCATATATTCAAGAACAAGGCTGCTTAGTCTAGGTAGTGGACAGACATCGAACGTGGGTGGGACGGACGGTCCACTCCTGAGTCACCGTACAGCGCCCAAAGCCCCGTACCGGCAGGGGCCCGCTTGGCTAACGTACTTGCAGCGGCATGACAAGGTCCTCGGTTCAATTCCGAGAGTGGGCAATTCTCCTTTTGCGCCCGGTGTGTCCCAGCTATTCTATTATGTTATTGCTCTAAATCGTGTTGCATACACTCGCGCTGTGATCCAAAAACTTCTGGTCTCTCAGCCCAGTACACAAATTTACCACATAGACTCGAAGAAAAGCAGAACCTAGATCGCCAATGTATCTTTCAAGGAATATTCTATCACTAATGACTTGAGAAGGTGATCCTCACCCAGGAACCTGCCCAGCTACTCTAGTTTAGTACTCTCGATGGCTTGTAGACTAGTAAGCATCATTCGGATATCTCTTAGCACGAGATACTAAAATAAACACATAGGGCATACTGATCTCACCTTCGATTTTAAGTCTCAGAATAGTTGCGACGAAACCACGCCAATGGCCCAGCAACACAGTAGCACCTGGGCAGATGAGGTCACAATTATGGCCAGCACCTGGCTCCAGAAAGGGGCAAAACGGATATCACCGAGCCAGAACCAGCCAGGGAGTGATCGAGTCGCGAGCTGGTGATACATTGTTGACAGCACACGTCCGAGACCTTCAGTGACGACAAAGTACAAGTATAGCGCGCCGACAACGAGTGTGAGGAGGCAGACGACGTTGTGTAGTGAAATGACCGGTTCCGGCTCCATGAAGGAGACGGCATAGCCCGCGAAATAGTATGCGATGAACCAAGTCGACTGGTAACCGAAGTCGCAGAAGAAATCGGGATGTTGCTGGGCTTCCGGGTTTGCTAGGATCCGAACTCTGGCGGAACCGACACTGAGGGTGAATATGACGAGAAGGAGAACCCAGAATTGGAAGGGGGTGCAGGTGAAATCCCATATCCACAACACTAGGTTTATGAAGTGAATGGTGAGATTGAGAAGGGAGGTTGCGATGAGAACGAATTCGCAGCGTATACCGTGTGTTGGTAGGAAGGGATAGGAGACTATGGGAATCACGGCTGCTAGTGATCCATAAAACTCGGGATTCATGTTGATCGTCTGGGCGGGCATTGATAGAGAGGGGTCGTGATTGTATGGGCTGGTAGCGGCGTTTCCACCTATGAAGCTCACAACTGAAGGAAGAGGCGACATGTCTGAGATGGGGGCGGCCTCGCTCGATGGTGATTGTGTTTTATATCGTAAGGAGCTGAAGTGAAGGGGTTGGCAGCTTGGGTGTTTTATCATTGGGAAAGACTGGAGACTTCATGTTTTTTTACTGCCAACAGGCGAGACTATAATAGAGTTTATACTGACGCGTGAGACAGCGATGTTGCATTGGGTTTCGTGCAAACTTTGGGTACCTTAGACATCAAAAGCATACAAACCTTACCACGAACTTGTCTATATCCACTGGCACATGGTAGGAGTTTAAAGCGCGTGGCCTATGAATAAGTGCTCGCACGTGTTTGAGCCTCTGGAGTTTGAAGATGGAATATTGCAGGAGCACAGCTATCGTGGCCAAAATGCTTGCGGAAATAAGTCTCGTGCAAGACGTCTCCTCAGTCCTCCCCGACATCGTAAGCATAGAGCGGTGAAATTGAATAAGGGCGAACTTTTAGTTCATTCATACATAGAGCCTGGGGTGCTACGTGAGCACCTTGTCTTTAGAGATAAATTGAATGTAAAATAACAATATGACATGCCCACTATTTCTCATTCATAAGGAGGCTTCTGATTAAAACAAGGAGGGTTGCGCCTCTTCACTTCCTGGCATTGGGAAACGACATCTGCGCAATTCCGGCGAGCCGGTAATTGTATCCAGTAACGTTCGGATCCGTCCCCAAAAAGGCAGTCGGGAACCCTGGATCGAAGGACTTGACGCTCTCAAGATACTTGACTTGATCGTCGGTCAACTTGATACTCAGCGCCTTGATGTTGTCCTTCAGGTGCTCGACCTTTCGTCCTCCTATGATAGGGAATACATCTTGCGCTTTGGCAAGGACATATGCCAACGCAATAGTCGTGATGCTCTCAATCCCGTGCTCGGCAGCGACCTTTTCCAGCGCCGCACTGACAGCCTCCTCGTCGGGCGTCTGCTTCACTTCCTGCCCTGGAGGGGTGAACATGTTCCGCATTCCCTCGCCCTTGGCTTTCCGCTCCTCGATGGCCTTTTTCGTCTGGAACTTACCGCCTCCAAGGACGTCCCACGGGGCAAGAGCCATGCCCCACATACGCGCCATTGGTATGATTTCGCGCTCGAAGTCACGGATCATCACGTTCCACCTGCCCTGGTAGATACTGAACGGCGTCTTATGGCTGTCGATGGCGTACTGATTCGCCATGCTCACTAACCAGGCGGGCATGTCGGACGCACCCAGGTACAGGACTTTACCCTGCTCCACGAGGATGTGCAAAGAATCCATCAGCTCCTTGATGCTGGTCGTATGGTCCCACCAGTGGATGTACAGAATGTCGATATAGTCCGTCTGCAGCTTCTTGAGCGAGTCCCGTGCGCTCATGTGGAGGCTCTTCTTGTGGTTGCCAGCAAAGTTAGGGCCGTTCCCCTTGCCTACGGCGTGGCTCCGGTAGTCGGACGTGAATTTCGTGGCGAGCACGATCTGATCACGGTTGCCGCGCTTCTGCATCCACTCGCCTATCCAAGTTTCACTTTGTTCACTTTGATAGTTGTTGGCGGTATCGATGAAGTTTCCGCCGGCGTCGAAAAAGGTATCTAGCAGCTTGAAGGTGGACTCCTTGTTCATGCTGCCCATGATCTCGGACCACGCATCGCCGAAGGACATGCCGCCCAGGCATAGTGGAGAGACGCGAACTCCGGCACTTCGAGAGAGAACACGATACCGGCCAAGCTCGGTCTTGGGTTCGGGTGCCGGGGCGAAGAGCCGTGACATTTTGAGGATTTTAGCAGATGTGTGGCAATTGGTAGTATGAGGTATGTTCTCTTGAACGACCTCGGCTATATGGACAAGGAAGCTTAAGGGTTGGCAAGTATCAGGCAAAACACCGCCTTACCTTGAAGAAGGTCGCCAACCAATTTATGTGAAAGAGCATGGCCGGAATTAGGTCTTAACAGCATGCTAGACTCCGTGGACCAACAGAATCAGAAAACGCATTGCAGTACTGAGACACTAAAACAGATGCCTTCCAGAGTCTTGAGGAAGCCTTTGCCGCGATCCGCAGACCCCGCGTTAGTAAACCAGGGAAACGAGACTGAACATCGGTGTTAGCACGGCGATTAGTCCACCTGATGTACTACTTTTCGGCGATAGACTACGATTAGTTCGCCAGAAATGCCACCAAGGTACCTACTGTGATACGGATCTCGTTAATTCTGCGTATCGCGTATTTGATAGAAGATGACAAATACAGATCAGATGATCTCATTACCCTAACCCTAGAAGCCGGATGTACATGTTCGCTTAGGGTTAGGGTCACTACGTCACTTGTGTCTCCAGTCGCCCGGTTCTCGGCTCATCAGTGAAGGCTAGGGGTAAATGATCCCTGCAAGAATTTTGAGTATGTCATTTCTTGCCGACATTTCTCGATAATTCTGTCGCAAGTCGGCGCATATGCCTCACCACCAGTCTGCATTGGAGTCCAAGTCAAACGGATCCTTCGTGCGTGCTTACTCGCAACCGAAATCCAGGTGACACCTCTATTCTCATAAGAGCTTGAGCGAACCCAATGAGCTCTTGATCCACGTCGATGTCTGGCGCAACCTTCTCCTCGTCTGCCAGACGCCTAAGCAGCCTTGGATGGACGTGTGCCACTTGTCGCAATAATGTCATCCGTCCTGAACTCAGTCGAGTGACAGCGCCTTTCCGGCAGTATGCCCGGTTGGCGAGGCCGGCCAAGTATCCTAAACAAAATGTTCGACCTCCACGACGCAAACGAGTAGTGATATGGGCTGCAACCGGTACAGGAGTCGCCACTGGAGTCCTCGCCGGTGTGTTGGCCTTTGGCGATCAGATTAGGTACAGCTATGATGCTGCGGAGCGGACTGGCAGAGTAGCTTCTGGATTGGCGATATGTATTAACGAGTAGGGACCCTCTTGCAAAATGACGGAAGTCTGACTAGAACTTTGCTGACCGACTTCTCCAACAGCTACCGGACAACGCTGAATCAACGAGACACAGTCGAAGATGACATAGAGCGCGATCGATTATTGAGGGAATGCCATAAGCGGTGTGCGGAGCGGACCCTCAGGGTCTTGGAGAAGAACGGCGGTATATTTATCAAGCTCGGCCAGCACTTGGTAAGAGGCCACACTTTCTTCCTCACTACTTCCGCAATCGCTAATGATCATGACAGAGTGCCATGAATTACCTTCTACCGATAGAATGGACATCAACATTTATACCCCTACAAGACAAGTGCCCGGTGTCTTCCTTCGAGTCGATAGAACAGATGTATCGAGACGACACTGGAGAAGAGCTGTTCGACTACTTCTCTGAGTTTTCACCAGAGCCGATCGGTGCGGCTTCGCTGGCGCAAGTTCATATAGCGACCATAAGAGAGACGGGCAAGAAGGTAGCCGTGAAAGTTCAACATCCAGCCCTGGCACAATGGGCGCCCCTCGATCTAGCCCTGACCAGGTTTACCTTCTCGTCTCTAAAACGCTTTTTCCCTGAATACGACCTTGAATGGCTGTCGTCCGAAATTGAGGTCTCCCTTCCGCAAGAACTTAATTTTGAAATCGAAGCGCAAAACGCTATCCGCACCAAAGAGTACTTCTCCCACATCCCTGAGCTGCCCCTGGTGATACCAGACGTCCTCTGGGCAAAGAAGCGCATTCTGGTAATGGCTAACGAGTCCGGTCACCGCCTCGACGACCTATACTACCTCGACAGCAACCACATCGACCGCGACGAGGTATCGGCTACCTTAGCGCATATCTTCAATGAGATGATATTCGGCGAGGGCGCACCGCTACACTGCGACCCGCACGGCGGCAACATCGCCATCCGCACGAACACGAGCCGGCGGTCAGCGAATTTCGATATCATCCTCTACGACCACGGCCTGTACCGCGACATCCCACTCTCGCTCCGGCGGTCCTACGCCAAGATGTGGCTTGCCATCATCGACGGCGACGTGCCCAAGATGAAGAAGTACGTCAACGAGGTCGCTGGCGTGGGCGAGGACAAGTTCCCACTCTTCGCATCTGCCATCACGGGTCGCGACTTCAGCGTTGTCAGCTCGTCAATCCTGAAGCCCAAGTCGCAGGACGAGAAGAAGACCATGTCTGGCGCGCTGCAGGAGGGCATGCTGGCTGATCTTGTCCAGCTGCTGGGGCAGGTGCCACGCATTATACTGTTGATCTTGAAAACGAATGACCTGACCAGAAGTCTGGACGAAAGTCTGCATACTCGTCAAGGTCCGGTAAGGTCATTCCTCATCCTAGCGAGGTACTGTATGAGGACCGTCTTCCATGAGCAGTTGGAGGAGATCCGTGCGCGGGGCTCCTTGTTCTGGCCGCCGAATGCGGTGAGGTTGCTTGGGGCCTGGCTGGGCTTCGTCAGGGTCGAAGTCAAGCTTGAGGCTTTCGAGCTCTGGCTTAGCGTCAAGAGGATGTTGGGATTGCATCCTTCAGGTATGGAGCTCCGGAGCAGCGTGTCATAGGGCTTCAGTCCATCTTTGCAGCGAATAAGGATACCATAGACTTCAAGATCTTGCATCGAGATGGTCAAGAACATTGAAACATACTCGAGGTTGGCTCTCGTACTACATAGCAACAAGCGCATCATGGTGCTCTAGAAAATTGTGACTGTAGCCTGGGGAACACAATATGCCCGCAATGAATGCTGACTTCGCTTTCATTCTCCCATAAGATCTGCCATTACATACAGCCATAAGGATTAAAAGCCGAAATTCACGTTCATTCTCGGCTGGATTGGCGACGATTGATGTTGTAAGCGCCCCTTGTAGTTTTCAAAGGCACCTTCCTCGAAGATGCCTTGTCGTATAGGCAAGCAGTCTAGCCGCGGTCTGTACGCTATGTCATCCCGCCTCGTCTTGAAACCAAGTGCACCATGTGCGTCGTGTTGGTTAAAAATCTTCGGCTGTTTCTTTTCTAGCTTAACTGAAAGGATAAAAGGGCTTTCAGTCCTTTCGCTCATGAGGATTTGACTGACGTCTTGCCCCCACGGCAGATTCACTTGGGCTCGTGGAGGTAATCGCGCGCGGGCCGGCATTCAGAGCGTCTGCCGGCTGGGGCAACGGTCTGAACAGACGCAATAGGCTTATCATATCCCCACTCATTGTATGTTTACGTCGTAACATGCGGATCCTTTCGCTCTCCAGGTCGGCGCCGTTCTCAAGGAGCATCCTCGCAACCTCCAAATCGTCACAGTCCACAGCATAAGCCAAGGGGGTATCGCCCAGGCCATCTTTCAGGTTGACGTTGAAGCCATTGTCGATGAGAATTTTAATCCGGGCGATATGACCCTTGTGCTTGCCCACATAGAACGCGGTTGAGCCATTCCTCGAAATCACGTTCCTGTCAGCACCGTTCTCGACCAGGATCTTGACACAATCACCCAAGCCATACAGTGCCGCGTACCACAGTGCTGTCTTGCCGTCATTGTCTCTGTGGTCCAAGTGGGCGCCTTTCTGAAGCAGCATTTTAATGATCGCTTCGTAGTTGATCGGTTCCCCGACTGATACTACGCTCAAAAGTGGCGTCTGGCCATATACGTCTTTCATATTTGGATCGGCGCCATGATCCAGGAGAAGTTGGACGATCTGTTGGTAGTTTCGTGATATTGCTTCACGTAGCGCAGTCTGATTCCCTTCGCTCGTAGTAATGTTCGGATCGACGCCGTGTTTGAGAAGAGATTCGACTGTGGGCACGTCCCGATGAATTATCGCCGTCTTCATAGCATCGGAATGAATATCTCTTTCAAGGTCAGGGCCTACATCGAGAAGAATATCCACGACACGGGCGTGATTCAGTTTCACGGCCGAGACCAGCAGTGTCGTGCCTCCTCTGTCTCTTTGTTTCACATCAGCTCCTGATTCGATCAGTTTCTTCACGGTAGACTCAAGTCCACTGTGAACTGCCCAGAACAGCGGTGTTCTACCCTCTATATCCCTTGTTTCCAAGTCCGCACCGCAGTCAATCAGGGTATCCAAAGTGGGATTGTAACCCAGTCCCGCCACAAACGACAATGCTGTTCGGCCATTTATATTCTTAAACTCCAAGTTGGCTCCGTGTTTCGCGAGGACCCGGACGGCAGTGTCACGCGCATTGGCTGCTGCCCAGAACAATGCCGTGACCTTCATTTCGTTGTCTTGAGCATTAATATCCACGCCGTATTCTGCACGAAGTAAAAGCTCTAAAATACGTGGGTGACCATACCGAGCCGCCCAGAATAGGATGTGGTTACGTTCGTATTCGAATGTGCTCAAGGAACCAAGTACCCGACCTATGACTTTCAAGAGCATCGCATATGTGGGTGCTTCGTCTTCGGAGATGAGCCAGGCATGTTGGAGCCAGAAAGACTTGGCATAGGGGTGGAACTTGAATGCATTATCAGTAGGCTTATTACTGCGCTTCAGCCTTTCCGACACGACCTTGCCAATATCCACTGGTGCTCGGCCTCGTGCCTTCAGCAACCTAAGAGCGATGGTCCGACTTGTACTATCGGTGTCCAGGGATCGAATAATCTTAGAAGGTGTATCCTGAGCCGGTATCGATGGCACAACAGCGGTTGACAGCTGTGATTCGAATACGTTGTAGTTAAGATACGTGAGGACTGTGGCACGCATTGTCTTATGAGCTTCATCAAACGAGGTAATTCCACCAGTCATGCTCGTGTCACCTCTCAAAAGGAACTGCTTGACGCTGTGGTGTATCAACCTCACGGTCAGATTCTCCTCTTCGACCATAACAAGACTTCCGCAAGAAGCCAATGCCATGAAAACGTCATTGAGATGTTTTGCCGGGTTCCATACATCGTCGCCAGGGGTTACACTCAAGGCTTCGCGAAGCTCGTCCGTCGTCAATGGCTTAACAGCTGCGATGACTAGCTCAAAGATTCGTTTCTGGTACCTGCTTCCGGGTTGTTGTTTGGCAGACCTGTCTAGAATACGAGCAAATGTCTCTTGGAGAGTGCTCGGGAGTTCAGTAAGGGCATGACGGATAGCCTCATCCGTCGTCTCTGCACATAGGGCTTTGATCTGAAGAGCAACCCAGAGAAACATGCCCTGAGCACCTCCGAGTAGAGCTTCTGCTATCTCAAGACAGAGCTGAGGGTCGCCAATCGCCAGCCTTCCAGATTCTATACAGCTATACAACTCCGTCTCGATGAACTGCTTGATCTCCGGGTTTTCTTCTGGCAGGGCCATAAGGCTGCTTTTGGCGAAGAGTTCCAGCATCAACGTCGGGATGTTGCCAGCATCTGACCTGGAAGCAACACATATGCGCAAATTGAAGACATCCTGGAGCTGGCGGAGTTTCTGGATCAATTGACGTCGCTGTTCGTCATTACACTCATCAAGGCCGTCCAAGACAAAGTAAGCTTTGAAGGAACGTGGTAGGTTCAGAAGTACTTCGAGTACATGGTCAGATCCAATGATCGAAGCATCTCTCTTGAAGCGCCTGTCCACCAGCGATAGATCAGAAATAGAGCGTAACAGCTGTCGACCTAAGGATCGTATGACTGTGCTGGACAAAAGACTGTCGGAAATATCATGCCGACAGAAGAAGAAAGCCACCGGACAATCGAGAAGCTGGGTATCAAGATTGAGGTCTCCGACAACGTTGGCCAGCATCACGGACTTTCCTGAGCCTAACTTTCCACTGCAAACCAAGGTGGCAGACTCTATGCTGGATCTCCAGTCTTGATACTGGGGCGCCTGCTGGAACCAGCTTGTTGTTCCCAACTTTCGGGTCTCCTTCCACGTGGTCTCATAGTCGTATGTAGAGCAAGCATTGAGCACTCGGGCGTAGGTGTCTTGCCTCTGCCGTTCCGCATCTGCCTCTGTGAAAACCATCATAGTTCTGATTCGCGAGCTTTGCTCCCTGACTTCCTGGCCCATCAGAAGCGTCACCTCCTCTTTGATGAGTGATGCGATGCTCTCGAGCTCGTTCTCATGCGTCTTCAAGTCCGCGTCGCTCGGGAAAGTTAATAGCTGACCGAGCGCCGATTTCTTGGTCATCTTCAGTAGCTGATGGCAGATGCGTACAACGATGATGAAGTACTCAGACAGGTGCGCTTGCAGAGATTTCGACCGAGGGTATAGCTGATGCAACAGTTCGTAGCGTGGTGCCGAGCGACCAACATTCATGAGAAGCCCCGACAATTTCTCGAGGTAGGACGAGTAGTTCACAACAGTGAGCAACGTCATCCTCACCAGCGACCAAACACCACATGCTAGGATATTTTGGGACCCGCCAACTATGACATCCCCCAGCGCGGCAAACTGCTGAATCGCGTGCAGAATGTTGGTAAAGCGGGTGCCGAAGCATCGGCGATTCTTTAAAAGCCTTGAAGCGCTGCGATCGATCTCTTCTGTGAGTCGCATGACATCCTGGTAGCTCGGAGGGCTTTTCGTGAAATTGTCTTTCGTCCTAGCAAGTGTAGCTTTCTGTTCCGTTGACAGGTCTTTCTCAAATTCCGAAATTGCTTGGGCCAGGCGAAGCTCGGCCTGCAGGCTCGATACCTTCGGTAAGATGAGAGACATAACCGTGGAAATCCGCAAGGAACGTAGGTACTACCAACGCATGGCCGATTGACATTGACGTAGAATGGAGACATTCGAAATGTATGCGCGACAGAGAGCCTGTTAGCGATAGACGCAGAGCCGTGAAGGTTGCGAGCTGTTCCTCGACATGCATAGCCGCCACGCACCAGAGGTGCGGCCACTCAGACAGGCCGTCCCAGGAGTGCATCGACAGGGGTTCAGGGCCAGCCCCATTCGTGCTTGGAAGTTTACCACAGTAAGGACTGGTAAGGCGCATCACGCCAGAGCCTTACCTAGGCTTCCAATCGGCTGACTAGTCGCATGAAGATGTTGAGACATCTCTCTTGACAGGGCCCGCGCATTAGAGCATCACGAATTGCGCCCCGAAGCTTGAGAATTTCGGGATGTTAAGCCTGAGATTTATCTAGATACTAAGGATGAGGATATGGTATAAGAAGATGGGTATCATATATTTTTGTCGACGAGAAATAGCACCAACGCGGTGGTGTGGTGCAAGTGGGCCTTGTATATATTTCACGCGATTTTATTCCATGCACTGGATACATGTACAGTTGAACAACGAATACACAGTACCCAGTCAAAATGCGGGATGTCCTACGTAAATATACGATTCTGAGCGATTCAAACTAGCATTAGCCCTACAGCAAGATGACCGTGGTGATGGACTCCAAGACGCCAAATCCTCCCGAAGAGCATGCAGTGGCACGCCATCTATTCTTTCGCCATCATTCCAAAATCAGATACTCTCCTCCCGCACACAAGATCGCCGGGCGGCAGCTCAACAGTTAACCCATCTTCAGCCTCTTCACGTCAGGTCCAGACATCCCCATCGCAACGGGACCCCCAGCATTATTCGACACGTCCGCCAGCGGCGCCCTCCCTGGCACCACGCCGCCAGCACCACCCTCCAGTGGCCGTTTGTTCACAACGGTAGGCGGCCGGTACTGTCCGCGGTTCGCAAGCGGACTCCCGGCCCCAACGGGAGCGCCGATTCGTCTGGCGGCGTCAAAATGCGGGTTGACGACGTTGCCGGGCCGGTGCTGCTGTTGCGGGCCCGGGCGCGAGGACAAGCCGGCTGCTGTCCCAATGGCAGGCGTTCCGCTAGCTCCCTCCTGGGTCGAAGGGGGCGGGACGTGCTGCCCGTTCCGTGCGAGCGGCTTTGACTTTGTGTGATCGATGCCGGGTGTCTTGCGGATAGAAGGGCTCTCGGCACGCGGGTTGAAGACCTGTCCCGCCTGTGGTGCGAGAGTAGCCCCGGTCGCTAGTGCATCCTCGGGTATCTCTTTCACAGCACGGGCAGAGAAGAAGCCTGTTCCCTCACCCCCGGTAGTGACTCCAGGTCCTGTTCCTATTCCATTGGCGCTGGAGTTTTGGGGTTGTTGTGGCGTCTGATGGGAGGACCCGCTCGAGTTGGCTGTGGTAGTGCTGCTGCTACTATGATTGGCGTTCGAGTTGTTATTGTTGTTGTGACTATTGTTAAAACTGCTGCCGTTATTTTGCTGCTGCTGGGGCCTGGTCTGGTTTAATTGCTGTGCCGGAGGACGGTGTCCTTGTTGATGTACCTGGTTCTGCGCTCCGTTAAACTGATTTGGCCGGGCGTTCTGATGTTGGTTTGGTGTCTGCGGTCCGCGACTATACGTGCTTCCAGCCGAGCTCGACCTCGCCAACGGTCGTGATGGTGGGTTCATAGCCGAGTTATTGACCGTTGGCTGATTCTGACTCTTGTTATCTGAGTTTGACTGGACTGTGCTTGTGAGCACAACTTCGTCGGGATGTACATCATCTTCCGCAACATTGAAATCCACCTCGTCGAACTCTAGACATCGGGTTAGTCAACCGTGATCAATTTTGACGACGTCTTTGCGAATCAATACCTGCGAAAATATCATCGAACGAGTCTATTGCTGTTACATTTTGTTAGAGAACTTGCCAACACGTAGGGACGTCTTGCTCGGACTTACATTGAGCCTGTGACTCCGCATCGGCCTTCTTAGCAGCCTCCACCGCCTCCTTCTTGATGAAGTCTTGGTGCCGATGTAGGCCACCCTCGTCGAATTTCGTAGGTTCGACCTTCATCTTGGTCACCTTGGCTAAGTATGACTTGTCGTATATGCAGTTCCCGAGCACATTGCCGAAGCTCCGCAGGGCCCTCTTCAGCGCATCAGTTGTGCCCTCCTTCTTCGCCTTCTCAAAAGCGGCCGCCTTGCCCTTGCAGTTCTCGATATGTCCGTATCCGATATCCTCGTGAAAGGTGCCATCTCGAAGGGTCACCCGCACAATGACTGATAGTCCAAGGCTGATCTTGAGCGTCTGAGGATGCTCCTCGACAAAATCGACCTGGATGTTCTGAATGCTGGATGACCAGCCGTTAAAGCCGAACACCTCGTTTGCAAGAGCAATGCATTTCTCAGCCGCGACGTAGTGCACCTTCTGGCCACCTGGGCCGGCTCGCGAAGAGATATACTCTGGACCAAGCTGTTTCTCAAGGCGGCTCTGTAGTGTTGCGATTTCTTGAGCTGTGTATTCGGATATGCGTTGCTGTGGCTCCTCGAAGGGATTGACTATGCTGGCGTGCTGCTGACCGGGACTGGAGGCAAAGATGTCAACATTGGGACAACGTCAAGTGGCATCGACGACGCGGTTTGTTGACTCCCACAGGACTTACGCAGGCATCTTGTGAGCAGTTTTGCTTCAATCTGTCATGGATCACAGTCAGGCAGTAAACCAGTATCAGACAAGTACAGGTGCAAAAGAAGCTTGCAAACACAGTCCTTCCACCGTCTTAGATTCTCCAGGATAGCTAGCTGCCTGTAATGTCCTAGTCGCGCTTCGTTGGACGCGTCTCCAGAGCTTCTCCACACCAAGCACTGGCGCGGCCACGTGATTGAGATTCTGTCAGTTATCAGGCCCCCACTCCCTACGTCACACGTTAGATGGGGCGGATCACCCTCCGTGGATTGTGCAGTAGGGAATGAACAAAAGCAAAGCTTCAACGTTTGATCATCGTGTTGGTGGTCGCTCGTGCTATCATGATCCGAGAGACTGTTACCTTGAATGATTGCTGGGATAAAGACAGCGAACCAAGAACATGCGCTTACTGGATCATCAAATATGCTTGTGAACAGTCGTGTCGATCATGCTCCAAATTTCCCGGTCCGAGCTGACGATCAGGAGAATAGCAACGGTTCGGGCCACCAACGATGCCGGACGTTCTGCTAATATGCTTTGTCACAGGCGGGTTTCTCTTAGTACTCTAGAAAAGAATGGATGCTTGCAAACTACAGACCGTGGACTGCTACTAGAATTGCTGGTTGATGGGGAAGACCATCATGTTCGCGCTATCTCGCGTGACAGTGCTACCGAAACAGGGAAACCATCCCTTAACATAACCAGACCCTGGGCCAATTTCAGACTCGCTAGAGAATGTCTTCAAATCTCTCTTTGGTATCCCGAGCCAAGATAAACACAAGGAAATGTATAACAGAACGAAAGTGAGTCAGGAAAATGCAGAGCCATTGCCAAACCCTGTAAGCCTCACGGTAGGCCATCTCGCGATGCTTTGGAGTTAGATACACCCTATCGGTCCGGGTACACTCGTCCGGCATCTCACGGTAAAAGAAAGAACCAGGATATCAACAAACAGGATGGTACTAGCAAAAAAGAAAATGAAGAAAAACGCCGTTATGCCATGTAGCTGAGTCAAGTCTATGCCGCCGTCCAATGCTTAGAGGGGTCGAAAAGGTGAGAAAGGCCGTTACTGCGTTGGATATGCATCTTGTCTTGCCTTGATCGTGGTTGATTTAAACCCGACGGGAGGCGTAGCTACCAAGGTCCCACACGGACAGGAGCACCATATGTGCCATTCATCAGCTGGCTGAGAATCGAGTTCTCGTCCGAGGATCCGCGTGATGAGGAGCTTGCCGAACTTGACGCCGTCCATCCTGCATTTACCATGGCGTTCATGGCAGCTTCTAACCGTCCTCCGGATTGCTGGTGGTGTTTCGTGAGGGTCTGCTCCCATCCACCCGTGTGCAAGGCAAAACCACCCCCACGTTTAGAGGCTTCAGAAATCACCAGCGCCCATGCTCTTGATATCTCATCATAGGCGTTGTCCTTGTGGTGTCGGTATGCCTGGTTATCGAAATCGGGTAACTCATGGACGACCTTTGTAGCACCGTTGAGGTATTGTAAGGAGACGTTCGTCTGCGTCTCTATCGGGGGAAGATATTGAGCTGTGAAGTCGGATATGGCCTCGACGAGTGCGGTTAATGGCTGCTTGACTCGATAGTATGTGTAGTCAGAGCTCGTGTGACCGTACGGAAGTGCGGCACGAAGCTTATCTTGGTATTCCCGTAGCACCTGCAATGCCGACTCAAACGTAGGCCGCGGGGCACCGGTCGCTACCTCATGTCCGATATCCGGGTGCTGTTCGCAGATCTTCTGCAGGACTGTCCGCAGCTGCGCCGTGTCGAGTGTCTCAAGAAGTCTCGGGAGAGGAAGCGGTCGGCCGGCCAAATCGTTTGTTTGCCGCACCTTCTTTGCAGGTCTTGCAAGTTGTCTTGAAGTTGTCGCGGGAGAACTGCGAGGCGAGACCGACATCTCATCGTTCTCCTCGTCGGCTTTCCGCTTCCGAGAAGACATGTTGTGTGAAGGAAATCAGTCCCAACTCGTCTATGTCAAAAGTACGAGATCGAACCGTCTCAGGCTTCTGTGATATAAAGCCCAGAGGATCCACAACAAGCTGCCGAGCTTGACAGATTCGCTATGCTGTTGACGCGGAACAAGCGGCTATCCAAGAGCTGTGCGTGTACAGCTCGGTACGCCAGTTCGGAGGTTTAGGGCTGGTAGGATGCGAGGAGGGTATGACTAGGGTGAATCCTGCTGGTTTGTACTCGAAAGCGAAGCCAGGCACTCGATGAGATCTGCTCGTCCTGAGTCCGGGTTAGACTTGGATGCGAAGTCGTTGGTTGCGGTGAAGGATCCGCACGTTCTGGTTGAGAATCTATCGATTAATGTCGAAAATGTTCTGGGCCAGACCGAGGCTTCGTTCGGGTTGCTTTCCTTGTGGATGAGTTCGATATATCGGATATGGAGGAGAGAGCTCGGTTGGCAAATCAGTTAGGATAGGCGTAACGACGTTGAGATCGGGTAATGTGGGTATGGCCTGATGATTCTGGGCCATGCTCGTTAGGATGTGGCGGTGCTCGAAATGCGGATGGAGTTCATTGTTTAGGTTTTAATACGCTGAGGTTTTGTCGTGGCCAGCGACGGATTGCCAGAGGCACGACGACTGCAAGGGAGCAACAAACAAAAGCGGTGAGGGGGAATGACTCGGACAAGCGCCAGATGCAGCAGCTCAAAGAAAGATGAGTGCGCAACAGGCTTGACTCGGATTGTGTGTGGATGAGTGAAGAAAGGGACAAGCGACCAGCTAGTTGGCGGAGGCGGCGTCAAGAACTTGTCTAGCTCCGCTGGTCCCAAGGAACAGGCCGCCAACCAAAAACGCCAGTTCCGGACCAACGGTTTTGGAGCCCAAAGTGGACCTCGTGACGTCCAATACCTCTGCGGCTCTTAGTCCGCCACACCCAGACACTTACGTATTCCGCGGTTGCTATGTTAAAAAAGGTCATTAGCAGTACTTAAGATCAGGGACTAAACGTAGAAAGAAGTGACAAGTTTCAAAGGACTTTTACAATTTGACGGACTGCCCACACAGTAGATAGCGAGCAGACGAGTACCTTATCTACCTTATCTTTCTTTGGTGGTGGAGATGGCGAGCCGACCGGACGAGTCGTCTGTTCTTTCTGCACTGACATGGTAATCCCCAGACTAACTGATGGTGAGGTATTCAGCAAGCAACAGGGCTAAGCTCGCAGCGCCCATACCATTAAATAAATGCCATCCAAAGTGAGTTTTAGCTGTAAGGGAAAATGCTCAATGTCCCCAATTCGCCTGTTTACAAGGATGAAAGTACCTACATTGATCGATCTTTCCGCAGGGATACCACAAGGGGATTGAGTTATCTGCAAGGCGGGTGAGATGCCGCACATTGCGGGGTTGATTTCAGGCCTAGACACCGTGTCGCGGTGCCCCCGCCGAACAGCTTACTGGGTACTACACACCCACTGTACGCAGTACATCGGGCCCGATTAGAGAACGAAGAGAAGCGGGAAAGCTTGCTGTATACTTTTACACCCACAGACCATGTCCCCTAACAATTGCCAATGTACAGCAAGAAATTGGCCAATAAGTCCCCTAGGAATGTTTGCTAAGTACTATGAAGCGATGGTACCCTTTTCAGGCTCTGAAGTGTTACTACTACTACTACTACACGCTCGTGGCACCGAGGTCTCTGTTAGAGGCTACGCGTTAACAGAATCTTTATAGCAATTGAAACACAAGGAAAATGAAAACAAGATCTTTCGATGGAAGGATTGATGAGCCATAGAACAATGCAATTAGGTTATACTGGGCTGTGTACCACGTGTGAATCTTCATCCTGCAGAACTCTGATCTTACCTACAGTACCTACCTTACCTACCTAGGTACTTAGTGACTCGTCCATCAGATCTAAGCCAAATCACTTTCTGCTAAGGTACTTATAGGAAACCTCTTGCATCTACGAGCCCCAAGGTAGGACTAGGTAGTGTGCCAACAATAGCACCGATTTTCGTTATAAGCACATTTAACAGGAATCTTGGATGGTAAATTAGGTATTTCTTGTTTACTCTTAGTATTAATGGGCAGCAGAATTTCATTATCACTAACTACCTTGTGGATGTATGAGATGTACAACCACTGCACTAGACATAAGTCTATAAATACCAGTAGTAGCTTCCCAAGACTCCCCCGGGCCATTCCTAACAGATCCATTGGATCAACCCTGAGCAACAATGCCATAGACACAAGACCTGCATGTATACGAACTTTGCGGCTACATATTATTTGTTCGCCTCGTACAGTTCATGTAATCTGATCAATGGTTGAAGGCGTGGCCCCGTGCTGCATGAGAGCCGGGAGTCGAAAAGTCGGATTTCAGTCTTCAATCCACGCCAAAGATATTTTCACGTTGCAGCACCAGTGAAGCCTGGGCGTTTTTTCGCTCTACGCGAGCGGCAGCTCCAAGTGAAACACGCAGCAATCGATGCGACTACTATCAGCGGTATGCCGATGACGAGGAAGAAGAACAGGCTATGGCTGATGCCTCCGCCCCAGTTGTCCCGCGGCTCCCGCTCAGGATCCGACCCGGGAACCCACCGAGTGATCCTCTCGCCGTCGTCGAGCGCTGGCGGCTGAGGGCTAAGTGTCGGCATGTCCGTGGTCTGCCAAGAGATGTGCCACGCCGGGAGCATCGCCACGCTCGGAGCATCGCCACGCTCAGCGTTGTCGTCGAGACAAAGCTGTGGCCGCTGGAGCTGGTCGTGCTGATGAACGCCTGTTCACACGATGGTGATGGGTCGTCTTGGTACCCCTCGTGCAACATCGAGTAGCTCGGCGCGCGGCAGTAGGCCGTCGAGACGTAGGCCACACTACCGACCGAGGAGGGAGCCGTCGACGTTGCCGCCGCCGCGTCAGAGACGGCTGGCGTCCGCCCTAGCCACCATGCCGGCCAGCCCTGTGGACATACTGCCGGACTGAAGGAGAACTGGCTAGCGGGGGCAAGGCAGGCGGTGTAGCGCGGATCCGACGTGTCTGGAAGAAGGAGGGTTTGGGATGAGGTGGTTCCGTAGGCGGTGTAGTAGCTCACGGTCGTCGTCAGGAGCGAAGAACAGCTGGAGGGCTGAGCGAAAGGAGTAGTGAAGGCGAGGACGGGTACGGTAACGGTTGGCGACGAGGTAAAGGATGTTGTGGTGGTTGCTGACGCCGAGAGAGCCATTCCTGTGCTTTGGGTTTTGTTGCGCCTTAAGCTAATGTTACGCGACACCGGCCTGGATATCGAAAAGAAGAGAAAATAGAATGAAGGTTGAGATGCATGCAAAGACTCTTGTCGGTCGTGGTTGACTTGTCTCAGGTTACGCGTGACCGGGGGAGCGCGGAAAAGGAGAACAAAAATGTCTTGTTGGCGCCCGGTAATTTGAAGCATGATTTCGGGTAACAGAGAGCAACGGCTAATGAGCTTTGTAACGTGCATAGAGTAAATCCGGCGCAAATATTAGGGTTACACAGCCATAAAGATGGCCCGGGTTACTTCGTGTTCAACGCAGGAAATTCGAAGGATTCATCCAAACCGTCTGAACGAATGCCGTGGAGTGCTGCGCCGTCTAAGTCTACTATACCTTGTCAGCCCGAAGGAACGCCATTACTGTAATTTGAGAATACCAGTGAAGACTCGATCTAAACACCCATGTCTCGTAGATGATGCTGTTCGTCGAAGGAGTTAGGAATCTGGACTTGGCGCTTCAAAATCGTCCATGGGGGCCAAGTAAATATATCAAGGTCCAGACATTAGAAAAGGGGTAGCCTTCGCGTCTATAATGGATGTGCAAACAGATCCTCAGGTCTATACCCTGGCGTTGACCATATCTCCGCGACGATCATCATCAAGACTTGCAACTTGCCATGTACACTTGTCGCGTTCTGCTCCTGCTATGGGGATGGCTCGGGGCGTGTACTCCTACCGAGATCGAGCAGGGCCGGGGGCATGTCAGTCGTTCCGCAGCTGCTGACATGGAGCTCAGTCTCGCCCGCGGAATCGTCGAACGTGCCCAAGCCGAGTCAGCCAGGCTCAATGGAGCTCGCATGGACAACCCAGCCCGTAATAGCTACTGGGCCGGCCGCAAGGGGTGGGTCTCGCCGCCTCCGCTGCTCGAGATCACGCCCGAGATATCTCGTGCTGCTACCATTGTGGCCGACGCAGAGGGCGCCATTGCGCCTGGAATTACCAATGCCACATCAGTTGGGAAGCGTGCAGGTGGCTTCTGGATTGAGACTCTAGCCCGCAAGGGAACGGTACCCTGGGGGGACGACCCGAACTATAAGGTCCGTAAATGGGTGTTGATCGACTTGATGGGGATATGACCTCAACTAAACTTTGACAGGTCTTTCGAAATGTCGTCGACTACGGCGCTGATCCGACAGGACAAAAGGTACCGGAGACCATATCCACCACCATCAGATCGTTTGTATGCTGGCTGACCCAAGGTCAACTCTGATATATTTAGGACTCGGCAGACGCAATTAACCTTGCCATCACGGATGGCAAAAGATGCGGCTCCAAGTGTAACGGCTCCACCGTCAAAAACGCCATCGTGTACTTCCCCCCCTGGGACATACAAAGTGACCAGGCCTCTTGTGGTTCTGTTTGGGACGCAGATGATCGGCGACGTAGGCCTTATCTCTCTCAACTGATGGACAGTTGTGCTGACCGGACTTGCAGGCTACCAACTGGCCTCTTATTCAAGCCTCATCTGCCTTCATCGGCCTCGGGGTCATGGAGACAGATCATTATGTCGGAGGCACTCAACCAGGCCCTGACAAGTTGGACGCCGAGTATCATGTCAACACGGCCAGTTTCTACCGCCAGATACGTAACTTCAAGATCGACATTACCGCCGCAAATAACAACTGAAATATATCTTGTGTTCACTATCAGGTTGCGCAAGCAACCAGTATCTGGAACGTTGAGCTAATTGCTAAACGAGGAGGAACTCAGCGGGGGATGTGTAAGTAATATGTCATACCACTCTTATGTGCCCAAAAGATCTTGGAGGTGATCGGCTGATAAGGAATTATTGTTACCTATTTGCAGTTGCGGAGAATGGCAGTGGTGGCGTCATGTCAGATATCACTTTTCGAGGCGGGCGATATGGCTTCTGTAAGTTGAGCAACGCTTTCCATCGATTCTCGAGGTCAAACCCAGCCAGCTGATCTCTCCCAACAGATGGGGGTAACCAGCAGTTTAGCAGCATGCGCCTACGCTTTGAAGATTGCGATACAGCTGCCCAGATTCTCTGGGACTGGGGGTGGGTGTGGAAGACCACTACTGTTAAAAACTGCAACGAGGGATTCCGTATAGCCAGCCCGGACGGTTCTGGCACGATCGGCTCCGCGTCCTTCGTGGATTCCACTTTTACAGGTACTAAGAGGGCAATCATCATGGGCAAACCCTCTGTTGAGCCAGGCACAAACACCACGGGTATCGTCTTGGACAACACTGTCATTGATGGAACCATTGAAGACGTTACCGGACATCAATATCTCGGCCCTGGCTCTTACAAAAACTGGGTCTTTGGACCAACTTATAGCAAAGATGGGAAGCGGAGCTTCGTGACTGGAGAAACCATGGAATACGCTCGGCAGTCATCGTTGCAAGGAGATTCGTTGGATGGTCTGCCGCTCAAACCGTACTATGAGCGAGAAAGGCCGCAATACACGGACAAAGGCCCTGGCGATTTTATCCACATGAAGGACTACGCAAAAGGTCTGTCCATCAAGACTTCTACTGTGCTTTCCCTGGGTAGTCCGTTCACATTGCTGATGTCTCAGGTGACGGCTCAACCGACGACACAAACGGTGTGCAAAACGCCTTTAATGCCGTCGCAGATGGAAAGAAGATTCTGTACGTTGATGCTGGAACGTATTTGATAGGAGACACGGTCACAATTCCTAAAGACGCCAAGATCGTCGGCGAGACTTGGTCGCAATTCGCTGCCTTTGGGCAAAAGTTCTCGGACCTTAAGTACGAATGAAGCATACCGCCCCCAGCCTTAGTGAAATTGAGGGATTACTGACGAAGGCACCTAGGAATCCTCGAGTGATGTTGAAGGTCGGAAACGCAAAGGACATTGGAACGGTAGAGATGCAGGATCTCATACTGACCACAAAAGGTGCCACTGCCGGCGCTATCTTGATGGAGTGGAATGTTCAGGCAAAGACGCAAGGTTCCGCTGCTTTATTCGGTAGGTGACCTCACACAGAAGGTGGTGAGAACATTGAAACTCCTAGGTTCTGTCGATACAATGGTGGCTGACGAAAATATGCTGTAGACGTCCACGCACGCATTGGAGGAGCACTTGGCACTGGACTCACGGAAAAAGAGTGCCCAAGTTCTCAGACCGATCCAAAAGGCCAGTGTCAAGCTGCCAGCTTGGTGATGCACCTCACACGGGATGCATCGGGTTACTTTGATAACATGTGGCTGTGGACCGCAGACCATAATATTGACGATCCTAACCTGGATGATGCTTATAACGACATGCCGTTCACCTCTGTCTATGTCGCACGAGGCTTCCTTATTGAGAGTAGGCGGCCTACCTGGTTATACGGCACGGCTTCTGAGCACGCAACTCTCTACCAGTACAACTTCGCTCACGCACAAAACATCTATACTACTATGATCCAGACTGAGTCGCCGTACTATCAGCCAACCCCAGGACCGCCTGCGCCTTAGAAGAACACTCTACGACTGAAAAATATATTTGAGACAGACCCAGAATTCAACTGTGCAAAAGATGACGAATTTTCCGGTTGTGACGAGTCTTGGGCTGTCATCCTCCAAAAGTCGCAGAATATCCACATTGGTGGCGCTGGCACTTATTCTTGGTTCTCTTACTACACTCAAGATTGTATCGATCTGCATACCTGCCAGAAAGTGCTATGGTATGTGAAATACAACTATGAAAACGTGCGAGTGCAGCATATTATTGGCATCGGAGCCAAGTACGTGCTCGTCTCTGAGGGCAAAGGTATTCTGGCAACCGATAACCTGGCTATGAAGGAGCATCCGGCCTGGGCACAAATCTCCATCTTCGATGCCCCTAGTAAGGGTAAGGATTCCGATTCCGATTCTGTGGGCGTATGCGATCCTAAGGACGAGACCTACGATGCAAATGATAAGCCAGACCGAGATGGAGAATACAGAGACCCAATCTTCGAGATATCAGGAGACGCGCCGTGGCCCGAGGTCACATTCATCACCATTGTGAATCTCACGCCTTACCGCTTCAAGTTCCGCAAGGACTTGTCAAACCAGTGCCAGATTGACGGTGATTTCGGTGACGTTCCTGCCGGACACGCCCGACAGATGAAGGCGAAGTACGATACCAAGGTTCAGTTAGGGTGGACGACAACGCCGACTACTACTTTGACGTGGAGGGCACCAACCACCGTTTTCATATCAAAGCGACGCAGAATGATCAGGAGAAGTACTACTACCGCACCATCTGGGATATGAGCGACTGGGGACTGGGCTATAAGGAGTATAAGAATCCCGAGGCCGAGGTTGCCGTCAACTTTGTGATCACCGGCAGCGAGGAGTACGGCTACTACACATCCATGGATTGGGCCTCATCACCCCAGGGCTGGATGCATGCGCTACATTCTGTGATCAAAGACCGGCAACTCCGCCACGTCGTCATGCCTGGCACCCACGACTCGGGCATGGGCCGATGGACCCACAGCTGGGGCGGCGTACCGGCCAACACGCAGACGCAGGGCTTGAACTTTTACGAGCAACTTGTGGCTGGAGCTCGGTGCTTCGACCTCCGGGTTGTCGAATACAGAGATAGTGATCAGGAGTACCTGGCCGCCCACGTGAACGACGAGCTATCCGGCTATGCTATGGGCGGGAGCGGAGAGCCGGTCGCGGACATCATCGACGGTATCAACAGATTCACTACAGAGACCCCTGGGGAAGCAATTTTCTTGTGGGTGAGATACCTCAACCGCCTTTCCAACGCCCTTGTCGGTCATAAAGCAGATACTCGCCTGATGAATATTTGGTTTGACAAGTTTAAGTCGATCAACAACCGATGCAAAGGCTTTGATTCGAGTCTGTCGATGGAAAAGAGAAACATGTCGGAATTCATGGACAAGAACAACGGAAATAGATGCGTTATAATCATATTTGATGGCGGCAAAGACATCGAGCCAGACGCTCCGAAATCCCTGCCAGGAGAAGGAATCTACGACCCTACCTACCTGAACCGATACGACCACTGGAGCGAGACAGACGACATCCAGAAACTGGTATCGAGCCAAATCGGCGAGTACAGTGATACTCGGATATCTAAGGAAGACAAGCCCAATGGCAGAGACCAGCTACTCATCTCGCAATGGCTGCTCACGCCGCAAAATGTCGACGTCGTGTTCGGGCCACCGTTGGATCGGTGGGCCCTCTACACCGTCAACCAGCTGCTCTACGTCTTCGGCGTCAACGCCATGACCCCAGAGGGCTACCCGAGCGTGATAATGGTCGACTACTTCGGCGCCATGTACGTGGACGACTACGGTAGCTGGGACGTGAGAGACCCGTCGCTGCGCACCCTAGTGATCGGCCTTAACCTGTACATGGCCAGCCAGAACTGTTTTGTGAGCAGCGTCAAGAACCCGCTGCTCAGCCGTCGCGTCGAGCCCCAGCGCCGGATGACTGACGCCGCTGCCGTCCGCCCCCAGCAGTGGAACGGCGTGATATTCGCCAACGGCACCCGCTTTGAGGAACCTCCTCCGGGGTTCAGCCCCATGTATCCAGCACTCAAGCCCGGTACCAAGTTCATGAATGGCAGCGTGGTGGAACCTCCCATTGGTGGCATCTCTCTGGATTGTTAATCTGTTTAGGACATTGGTCACACAAATGTGTACTTATGTAATAGGTAGTTGAAATAAGAAGCATATTGCGCAATTAACCGCAGTTCGTACGGTCGAGACTTTGCTCCTTTATTGCTATTCTGGGGTGCTTAAACTAGACTATGATTCACCCGAGATGAAATCCGGTATAGCTGATATGCTCAGCTCAGTGTTTGCACTTCATTTTGCTCGTTTTCCCCCGGTCTTCTTTCAACAAACCTGGTTCTCAAAATGTTCCTAACTTTTCGCCCGCCTTCACGTGGATCCTTGTTTATCCTTCCAAAAAGAGCAGGTAGAAATTGCTCATCTCCCATTAAAGTTGCCTCGCCGTCTGCATCGCCGTCTGATGCTTAGTTGGTCGCCAAGTCGGTAAGAAAAAAAACTCAATATCGAGATCCCTGTCCACAATACAAAGTTATCATAAGTTTCTATTCTACTGAATACCTAGGGCACGGTGGTCTTAAAGGTTAATAAAGTCCGTGTTGGCTAAATCCTCTTTCACTTAATGACTGCCATGCATGATTCCTACGTGGCTCGTTTCAATCTAATCGGGCGTTTGTCAGGATCTGTGAAGTCGTACAACGTCTAACTTACATTGCTGAGCCTCATCAACTAATTATTCCATCTCTAGAAACGGATCTGACTGACCAACGACCTCGTCAGCCATGAATCCTGATAGGAACCAAAAGCCAGTGAGTACCTAGGGTATCACGCTCGTGGGACGGCAGACCGCCAGCTATTTGTCGTGAGTCCTCGTCTATCGCCATGTCTGAAGTTGGTTAGGCAGTAAATTTCTTGACCGATTTCGTATTTCAGGGGCCCATCCAGTTGCAATGGGGGCCAAATTCCAGCTAGTCCCTTATGGCTTGGAGAAATCCTCAAGAGGTCTTCTGGAACTCTGGCGTCACAAGCGATGACCGCGAATGTGCATATAAGCCTACCGTCGACCACGTCCTACTCAGTGATGTTAGTGTGAAGCGTCCACAGGATATCATTACATGAAATCTGCTTCAATACCCCTTTGTTGTTCCACAAAAAAGCCGAGCGACACACATAGGCCTCTATCAGTCCACCCTTCTTTGACGCTGATCCTTCCCCATCGTGATTTGCCATGGGTCTCCAGACAACCGTCACGCTTCTCATCGCCTTGACTCCGTTAGCTATTATGGCTGCTCCATCCTTGGCTCTTCGCGACGCAGATGCAGCTCAAAGCTGCGGCGAGAAAGAAAACCGAGTGTGTTTCGGCGTCGATGGCGGAACCTCGCAGGACATTAATCTGGACGACCTGCAATACGTGGCCGACTATCTGCGCTACATGGTTCAAGACAACCCGGCTGCGATGTGGACCATGCCCGGCGGCGGCTTCGACTGCGACGAGTGGACGCTACCGATCGACGGCGCGGGCACCGTCCTCGCGCCGACCAAGCACATCAGCCCGCGCATCAACTCGTCTGTGCTGTACACCGACATCGCCGCCACCATCGATGGCGGTGGCGAGAACGCCTCCGACCAGGATAGGAAGGAGTCGCTCTTGGGAGCCTGTGGCACACACGGTGGCATGGTTGCTGTCAAGGTAAACGCCTCCAATCCGGCCTACAGTTCGGCCGAGTACAAAAACTCTATGGCGAAGCCGCAGGGTATCATCATCAAGATTGTCAAGGCTCCGTCGTGAGAGGGATTGCTTATGGGCTGTTAGCGGGGAAGGTTTTATAGCAGCAGGATAATCTTGACCAAGTGTACATACCTAGTATCTGACGGACAGCCGTCAAAATTGAGTGATGACTATGTGCACAGTAAGACGCTGCTTCGTGGCATTACCATTTGCCTCAGCGCTGCGCCTAAGTAGGTCACCAACAGGAAAGCTGCTGATTGAAGAAAATAGGGGCCATTATGGAGGAGTCAGAAATAGGGGCCCCTTACATCGACACGGGGACTTCAGCTGAGACATTCAAGAACAACCATATCATCGGAATCCACAACGACAATGACTGGTTGCATGTCCCGAGTAAATTGAAATCACAAGTGGCAGCATCTTTGAGTGCAAGCAAACGTTTGCGCTCTGCGTGGTGATGAGGTGTCGTCTAAGGCAGAAATGGGTTACGTAAGGTACCTACTCGAGGGTCAACCTGGAGACCCGACTGCCCCGCATTTGCTCCTTATCGACTCTTCTTATCGCTTATCGAGCAGAGCCGACAGAAATCAATGCCATAAGTTATCAGAAAATTTCCCTTACATTTTGCGGTCAGGCCCGTCCAAGAGGTAGACATAGGCAAACCACACACCACCCGGTCACTATGACGACCGACGTAGCAGTGCCGACCACCACGGCGTCGAGCCCTGCACCAGTCAATTCCAAGAAGCGAAAGACCTCTGTTTCCGAAATCGAAGTCGACCTCTCCCTCCCCGAACCACCCTCCAAAAAGGCTAAGCGTCTGCTCAAGAAAGGCAAAACCCTACCGCCTAAGCCCAGCAGCGACGACGACGAAGCAGCCGGAGACGGCGATGCCAAAGCTGCCGCAGAGAAGAAGGCTGCCAAGGAAGAGCGCTCCCCCTACGGCGTCTGGATAGGCAACCTGCGTTTTCACGTCACAAAGGCCCAGCTGCGCGAGTGGCTGATCAGCAACTCAGGCGGCGTCATCACCGACGAGCTCATAACCCGCGTGCACATGCCGACCAACAAGCCCGAGAAGAAGGAGAAGCGCGTTGGTGGCAAGCGCGAGGACGAGGAGGAAGACGAGAAGAAAGGCGCGCAGAACAAGGGCTTCGCCTATGTTGATTTCTCTACCCTCGAGGCAAATGTCGCGGCTATAGCCCTTTCGGAGAACGACCTGGCCGGCCGCAAACTCCTCATCAAAGACTCAAAGTCCTACGAGGGACGACCGGCGAAGATCGAGCCCGATCCCGTAGTGGCGGACCCGAATGCCCCAGCGAAACCGGGAAAGAAGGTCGATGATAACGCTTTAAAAGTCACCAAGGTTTTCGTCGGTAACTTGAGCTTCAACACGACAGAGGATGAGCTTTGGGCGCACTTTGAGAAGTGCGGCCCCATCCGGTGGGTGAAGGTTGCTACTTTCGAGGACACGGGCAAGTGCAAAGGTTACGGGTGGGTCAACTTCCAGGAGCCGGAGGCGGCCCAATGGGCGTCAAAGGGCTTCGTCAAGATCAAGGAGACGATCGAGACGATCGAGGACTTCATGGAGGAAGGAAACGACGCCAAGGCCGCAGACTCGGACGAAGCGGCCGCCGACGGCGACGAGCCGAAAGAGGGCAAGTCCCAGCTCGTGAGGAGGGAAAAGGTGCGCAAGTGGTGGGTCAACCAGCTTAACGGCCGCCAGCTCAAGCTCGAGCTGGCCGAGGACGATCAGAGCCGGTACAAGAAGCGGTTCGGCAAGGATCGGCCCGGGCGAAAGACGGGTGACAAACCTGCTCGGCCGGGGAAGACGGAACGCAAGGCGGAGCGGTCGTGGAAGGACCGCAGGGACGAGGATAATGCTGCTGATCCTGGACCTTTGGCTACTGAGGCGCCGGCGAAGGCCAGAGAGACTTCGATGACTTATCATGATGATATACAGGTTGCGAGGATGACAGGTGCGGCTGTTAAGCCGCAAGGCAAGAAGGTTACTTTTGATTAGGTGTCATCGATCAGCGAAAGGCGTCTACGGATTTGATGGGTGCTCAGATACTGCAATTGAATGAATCACCTGTATACGTTTTAGAAGACTTTACGTAGCATGCATCAATTTAGCGGTGAGCAGACGTTCACAGCAAGGGATGTGCGAGTCCGAGGGAAAATGTGCCCATTTCATGTCCGAAGACCAGCTATAATCCATTCTGACAAATACATAGGTAGACAAGGAGGGTGGAGAGACAGCAGCAAACTGTTGCGACATTGTTGACTCGATTTGACACTCGTAAGTATTCGTGCATGGCGCGAATGTGTGCTCCTGCGCAGAGGGAAATTGGCAAGCAGTCGTAACTGAAAACCGGACGGAGAGTCAACTTAGAACAGATCAAGGAGAGAGGATGAACGAAAAGCAAATCAAAACGACCGGATTGTTGTCAAGGAAATCCCAAACACAAGCGGCAAACCCACAAGCTTTGCGAAGTCGGCAATACCGTACGCCTTAACCCCCATTGACCATAGTCCGTCCCCTTCACTTCTTGAACTGCTTCTTCTGCTGCTCCTCGAGGTACTCCTCGTCGGAAGCATCGAGGACATCATATTCCTCATCGGTCAGAAAACCAGAGTCCGAGTCCTCTTCAGCCCAGTCGTCATCGTGGCTGCAGTCCTCATACTCCTCCTCGTAGGCTGGAGGGGCCTCAGTCTCAGCTTGGGTATCCTGGAGGATGCTAGCCTCGGGAGATTCCTTCTCGAGCTTGGGGAAGATCATCTGGCTCTCAGCAATGGTGCCAGACGACACCTCAGACGAACCAGGCTTTAGCTCTTCGACAGCTACGGCAGGGGTCTCCTTGGCGACAGCCTCCTCCTCGACAGGCTCCTCATTAGGCTCGGATTTGACTTCATTCTCGTACGCGGGAATGAGGACATTGATGTCGCACCAGAGACGATGCCCGAACTTCATGCCATCCTTGGTGCTCAGGCGCCAGTATGAAATAACCTTGCCCTCACGAGAAGGAGTGCGTAGCTTAACGGTGAAAGGCACCTCCTGTCCAGGGGCAACAGCGGACGAACAGACGGTCGACGTGTTAGCATCAGCTAGCTCGTAGACACCGGCGGGATGGCTAGGGTCCACCCGACCCATGTAATCACCACCGACGAACTTGACAGCGCATCCAGCAGGCCAAGAGACAGTGCCCTCGTTGCGGAGGAACCAAGTCTGCTCGAAAAGATGGTTCGGAGGCAGGACAGTCCCGTCGGTGATGGTATCACGCGAATAGACGGCGATCAAGTCTTCCTCGGTGACGGGGTGACGAGGAGCAACAATCGGAACAGGAGTAGCTTCCTCCTTCACCTCAGTATGAGGCTTGACGTCGGCAACAGTCTGCACCTCAGTCTTGACAATGTCCTCGTTGGCAGCAGTCGTCTCCGTGGCACGCGAACTGGTGCTGGCGCGAGTAGGTTGTGGCTGGTCTCCAAGGATGGGCATGCGCTGGCCTCTCTGAGAACCCGAGGTCGTGACACTGACATACTTGACGGGAGTCTTGAACTTGATCAAGGGGTGGGTCTTGTTGTGAGAGTTCGCAGGGCTAGCCTCACAATTGGCACAGAAGTCGAGGTCGTGGCAAACAGCACACTTGTAACGCTCGCCGACAATGTAGCTTGAGCGACCCCGGCACAGCGGGCCGTCACAGCAGATGCCCTCGTGATAAGCCCGGCTGTAAGCACGAGCAGTTACGCTCTCCACTGCCTCAATTTGCTCGTAAACAGGGACGAACCGGTGGTCGGGGTGCACGAAAGCAGCATCAAGAATGCAGTTGTTGCAATAGTCCCAGTCGGGGCAGTCAAGACACTTATGGCGGATACCGCGAATGGGCTTGTCGCAGCCGTCACAGATCGCGTTGTGTGACACGTTGCGGCCGGCCGGGAGACGTTGGAAAACCGCCGTCTCTAGAACGGCACCCTTCACAGCAGGAGTGAACGCATGCTTGGGGTGGTGTCCATGCTTGTCCTCTGTGAAACAAGCCTTGCAAAGATCAAAGTCGTCGCATGTGTTGCAATGAACGAATTCGCTCTCGGGCAGCTCCGACACGCAGCAGTTGCAGGTGCGGATATTCTGATACAAGAAGTTTTGCAGCACAGGCACAACTCGCTCAGCCTGGACGACTGGCGCCGATGGTGCGGGCGGCTCCTGGCGAAGTTTGGGGGCCTTCGGCTTGGGAGGAATGCGTTCAGTGGTGCTATTGATGAAGGCACCGTCCTTGACGAAGCGCTTGATCAGCCAGTGATCAGAGCCTTTGCACGTCTCACCCTGGTCAACACATTCCTGGCAGAGGTCAAAGTCGCCATCATCGCAAGTCGAGCAATGATAATGAGCACCAGGGATGGTCTTGTCACAGATGTTGCAGCATACAGCGTATGTGCACGCGGATGCTGATGCGGGGCACCTGTTTAAGGGACCTTGAGCACCGAACAAGCCTGAGCCCAAGGTAGGGAAGCGCCGGAGCTCGCAACCGTTGCCATACATGCTGGTCCTGTTCATGCCGCCGCTAAGAGCGTTAACCGAAGCCTCGAGCATGTCCAGGTTGCGGGTAATCTTCTCATGTTCCTTCTTCATTGCCTCTGTAGCCTCGTTGAAGCTCATGGTTGATTCGAGGCGGTCAAGGGCCTCCTCAAGGTCCTTGAGCGGACGGGAAGGAGGCGAAAGGGAGATCAGTGGTTGTACCTCGGCCGTCTGCTTCGAAGACTCCGGTACCTCGGCTTCGTCTTCGACTGTAACAGGCTTCGGTCCTGAAGAGGCAAGCGAGAGGTCGGATGACTCGGTGTTAACGCGGAGCTTGAGCTTTTGCTTCGCCTTGGCAGCACGATAGAGCTGTTTGTAAACTGACACGTTGTTGCGATCCAAGACGACGTAGGATCCGGCGGAATCGGAATATCTCTCGATAAGGGCATCGACACCCTCAGGAATGTCGAGGAGCTCTCGTAGCTGAATGGTATAGCGGTCAGCAAGAATGTACCGGTAAATAGAGCTAAATGCGGGTAAGCTTCACAAAAAGGAATGACAACGCACCTTGTTCTCCAGACTGCCAACTAGGACGTCACGAAGACTGATTTTAAAGCGGCGAGCTTGGCCATTGAAGGCACACTTGACGGTGATGGGAAGATCCCCGCTGGCCACACTCGTGGAGGCCATGATGATGAAACTGCGAATGCGGCCTCGCTCTGTTATTGACTATTAGTTGATTGATCTAATCAGTAGATTCGATGTGTTTCAGAGGGAGGAGATGTGCAGCGAGAGGGGCAGGAGATGTAAGCGGTGGTGGTGATAGAGTTCAGGGCGGAGTCGTCGGCAGTCGTTGCGTTCGGCATTCCGGTCGCAGAGTCACAGCTTGCTCAACATGACGCTGCCAAAGAACAATGCTAGTGCATAGATAAAAGTGGACTCACAAGTTGACGATAAAGGCTCTCGCAGCAAGACCGGATATCGTATGTGTGCAACCTCTTACTTCTGCAGCTGAGCGGTAGGAGGTTGACGAAAGCAGGGCGGCGGGTTGAGGAGAAGAGGGGAGAGGAATGAACAAGGCGGACGAGAGATGCTTTTTGGGGGGCTGCAGCTCTCTTTCAGTGAATTAGGAATCGGGAGGTGACACGGCGAGGTACGGTGTACTTAAGCGTGATAGACACGGCTGCAGGCAGATAACAGGCCTCGCAATTCACTGGAGGCAAAGAGGCGACTTCTAGCACGCCGCACTAACTCGGGCTGGTAAGCGGTACGTGCCCCGCGATAGCTAAGGCCGGGCAACCTCCCGTCTAGCGGTCCACATCTCCTAACATGCGGCAAGTCTTACGAGTCACAGGCACCCAACTCACCATTCGTAAGTGCTCTTCCGGCTTGTCTCGGATCCGTCAGTTCTCGAAAAGCAAAGTGGAAACAGCCCTGTTAATTTTCCTCGACTCACTCGCACCGTGTACATTATTAAAGAGGGCAGGTCGCCCCATCACGATCAATAATCAGTTTCTGGTCAGCCAGCTGTTGCTAGAAGCCTTAGGAAGACAGGTGAAAGCGGCAAACTGTTGGCTGACGGTTTGCCAGTGTTGCCTAAGTCTAGGCCTCCCTTCCTGGCGAACCTCCTGCTGAGCGCCTCCACTTTAACTCTATTGTTACCAGCAACGACATTGATGCATGAGCTAGCTTAATGTAGAACACGCGAAAGCCTATCTTGCACTCTCAAATCTTGAAACTCTTAAGTCTAGTGTGTGTTGACCATACATGTGAGAACTAGCGGTAAAGAATTGCCTGATGCAGCAGCAGTGAAGCAAATGAAGCTTCAGCTGGAGTTGCATAACACCTGTAGCGGCAAGGTGGTGCGGCCGTCAGATGACGACAGCAGCTTGGATGCCCCTCACGTGCAAGCGGCAGGAGCATCCCTGTCCACCCATTCACAAGCTTCCCCACCTTCCCCGGTTGCATTGATCAGCTCCTATCATTCCTTCCGAATCTGGTCTAATGTCTTGGTGCGACACCGCTAGCGTGGTGGGACGAGGCTTCCAGTCAACGGTCATTTCGACGTATTCACCGAGCTCGGAGTTGGAAGCCTCACCGACAAGACGGATGCGGCTGATTCACAAGCTAGACGGTAACTTGCTCTGTACATACATTTTCGAGTCTCCTCCATAAATATCGAAAGACGGAATTCTGGCGATCAAGGACGCTTTTCAACAGATCATCCAGTCCGGAAGCGCCGGCTGGCTACATCCCTATGTAGAGAGCTTAATGCACGGGACTGCCTCCAAAGGCGCTGACACGGCTTCCATGTAAAGTAATAGATCATACTCGTATGAGAAAATGTGATGATACCACCCAAGACACTGACAAGTCTAATCGATACAACTGCCCGGGCGCTTCAAAGCTATCACCCCATCGCTGAAGCATGCTGACTTCATCCCCAACTCAAGAAGCGATGATCGCTTCCAAGGCCAGCCCCAGCTCCCGCTCGTCATACCTCAAGTCCCCCTTAGACCCCATCCTCCCCGCAACCTTGACACAGACAATCCCCAACCGCTCCAGCTCTCCAACATCAACAACCGGCGTCCCCTCACCCTCAAGATACACCAAGTGGCTCACGTATCTCCTCAGCATGCTCTCGTCCCTCCACCCCTTCTCCGGCACCCAGCTCTCAGCCCCAGCCCGTGCAATAGCAGCCACGAAATCCCTAGCCGTCATCTTATCGCTGCTCGGCCCCGTCTCCCTGTCGATCTTGCTGTTCAGTATCAAGATCCTATGTCTGACACCGGGCGCTGCAATAGCGGCACCCACCCCGCGTAGTATCACGCTCGGCACGATGCTGGTGTACAGGCTGCCTATGCTGTAGATAACAGTCCTACTCGCATTGATGGCCGCCAACACCTTCGGATTTGCCACGGGCCATATTTCGTGGCCGTAGGGGTTGATGTACCACACCCTCTCAATGCGGGCCGGTAGGTCGTCATTGTCGGAGTCGTCCTTCGAGAAAGCGATGTGCTGCCTCCTCAAGGCCGGTAAGCTGCCCGGCAGGTTGGCGTCTTCGATGCGGTCGTGGTCCGAGTCGGACAGGGACGGCGCGGAGAGGACGTCGTCCGGCAGGGACGTCGGGGCGGACGGGTGCGAGATGGCCACCTGGCCGGTGATCTGTGTCCCGTTCACGAGTCCGGCCGAGATGTGGTGCGTGAAGTTGGAATTGATGGCGGGCAGGACTGAGACGGAGTCTGGGATGGAGCAGATCATGGAGAGGAGGTAGATTGCCGATTCGAATGAGCCGGAGAAGATGCGGGCTCTGCAGAGAGAGATTTAGTTAGAGAACATAGTAAAGGCGGTATAAGAATACGAACCCGGTAAGGAACATGTTGCCGATGCTGGCTTCGGCAAAATTGAACACAGACGTAGGCCTGGCACGCTTGACGATCTCGAGGTTGAGCGTGTTGAGCACCGAGCGGATGAGCTCTCGCTTGGGACTCGATACGAACGTCCACAGTAGGTGACGGGCCTCCACAATGTCGAGCCATTCTGCGCGCGCCTTCAGCGGATCCCGACACAGCCTATACTCAAACAATGTCTTGAGCGCGGTCCGTTCTTGGTCTCCCTCATGGTTTGGAATGAGCCGGACCAGACGGCCTGAAGGGATCTGGTGTAAGTATCGTGCATAGTTCCTAGACTCCCTAAGCTCAACTCACTTCGAATATCGCCCACACCTTTGTTGTTGTTAGTGTGTCGTTCGAGAAAGGGGTTGGACCGCAGATAACGTACTAGGCCCGCCGACGAACCGGATCAGCTCCGATGAACTGCCGCCGTTGTCGCTGATTGGAATGATGTAGTTCAACTTGCATTTCCTCCTCTCGATGATCTTATTGAAGACATCGACTAGGCTGTTGGCAGCGGTCCCTGTACCAAGATGTAGTCAGTAAAGAGCCAAAACAGGAACTCCCTGTGCCGCTACATACCTCCAGAGAACACGGTAATGTCACTTCTCTGCGGAATCTCTATCGTTCTGTCCATATCTCCTGACCGAGTCGACCAACAAGATCGTGAACAAGCGAATGTATGTATCTGGTAGTAAGGATACTGATTTTAGCGAGAGTCTTTCCCAGTCGGCAACGGCATTCAAGCCGAACGTGATTTATATCACAAGTTGAAAGAATGGCCGTAGATAACCAAACGTGTCAACTTCGTATCCATTTCAAATCTTCGCTTCGCTATCCTGGACCGTAGATGTCGTCAGCTAGTCTGCTACTAGGTGTCCTTTCGGTATGTCTGTGTTGAGCTTAGGTGAAGAGTCACCGTGGGGCCACTTTAATGACTGAACTCAATGAACCTGGAATGGAAGGAGGTGGCTGTGAATAAGCTCTAACATTCAGACATGCAGATGACACTTTCATGTTGTCTTCACCAGTCCAGTAGTAGAACCGACTCCATTGTATACAACGCAAGCATATATCATTTTCATGTTTCATCACGAAGAGGCGGTATCTACAGCGCAACTTTCAGAGACAGGTAACAGTACCGACGACAAACACACGTCATAGTCAACGTAAAACATCAACGCCGAAAATCTTGTCATTTAACTAACACATGCCAGTAGAATCCCCTTAACGCCATGCAGAAATAGACAACTCGCAGAGACAGATAACAAGCATACACACAAATCCGTCGCAAGCCAAGTCGGACAGATGTAACTGGGCATGATACAGACGTGGGTTGTAATGAGGATGTTGAGAAGGCGATGGCGATAGTAATGTGTAGCATAAGTGCTTGTGGCGGTATCCAACGTTCCATGGCGATAAGCATGACTTCATTGTCCAACGGTTGTTTCTCTGTCTCTCTGCCCCATCTCATCAGGCATCCGCAGCCTGATGATCGCCGTCTTCCTCTATTCTCAGCATATATCAAATGCTCACCCATCCTCCATTGCAGCAAAGCACAGCAACAACGCAACTCCACACAACCCCGTTTAGTGATGGTCATCGAGAAAGACGCTTCGCCGCGCATAGTCATAACCTAAGAAGCATCATGCTAACAAGAAGCTACGCCAGAACCTCTCAGACACCGCATAACGATCCATTGCAATACGCACTGCAAATAGTTCTCGCCTATGCCGTGAAGATATATCATAAATTCTGTGCAGCAAGCAGAGAATCCCGGGTGCACTACCGTAGTAACCAGGTTGGCGGAGGCGACGTTTCTCACAAGAACAAAACCGATCAAAATGCAGAGCATAGCCTCCAATAGGAGTTGTTCGCGTCGGTGAGGCACGTCCACGTGCAAGTGATGCTGTATACCAACCACTACCGCCCAAAGGCCCGCTCGTTTTGACATAGACCGGTCCACTTTGGGAAGCCTCGTTAGTGTACGCCGCACCCTACTGCGGGTAATATACCATCCCAGCAGGCGCTTGAGGATAGTAGAAAGCATCAGGGCTGGGCGTGACCATGCCGCCCATATTTAACACTCCAGGAGCATAGGCCTGGGGGGCAGGGTAAGCAGGGTAGCTCGGAACAGCCGGTAGCTGATTGGCATCATAATAGTACACCATGCCATTGACCTCTTGGGCAACAAGGCTCGCTGGAGCGCCCTGTCCGTTGGCCTGTGCGCCAGAAGAAACCCCCTGCTGCTGTTGAGGAGAGCCTGGGGGCTGCGATGGTTGGGAGCCAGGAACGAAGCTCGGAGCGCTCACATTAGGAGGTGCAGCTCCTGGATACGCTGTGGAATAATAATAACCTTGCTGAGGAGGCATCATCGGGTATGGCTGACTGTAGTAGCCTTGCTGTGGGAATACGTTTGGTTGAAAGGGCGCGGCGTGGATGGCGCGTTCCGGGATTTGTGACAAGGGCGTCCCAGTCGAGTGTTGCGAAGGATAAGAAGGATGACGAATGTGCGTTTCCGGGCCATAACCATTTGACACCTGTATGGGATACTGCTGGTGAAAAGCTTGCTGATAGTGTTGCTGGACCGGCGATTCAATGTTCTCCACCGATACTGTCTTTTGAGGACGAGGTTGATGCATAGGGATGGAATTAGGCCGGTTTTCGTGGAATGCCGGCTTTTGCGGTAGAGGATGGGTCTGCGGTTGAGGAAGGTCGTTGATAGACGACGTTTCAGCGGGGATACTCTCCCTAGAGTCTTCTTGTGCGCTTGCAGCAGCTGATGCGTCGACCGAGTCGACAGGAACAGGCGCTACCGCAGGTGGTTGCGCCAGAGGAGGAAGACGCACCACTGGCCTGGAATTGTCAATGGGCAGTGGCGGTCGAGAGATTGCTGAACCACTTGGGGAGACAAGGAAATCCCGCCCAAGATCCGGAGCAAGTGAAGAGCGCCTACTCATGGCTATGCTCGGACTGTACGTACTGCCGCCATAGTAGCTTCCAGCGCCTCCGTAATAGCTGCCCCCAAAGACGCTGGTCCGGCGAGACCAGCCGCCAATGGATCCAAGGCCAGACCGTGCTTTGCCCCGCAGCTTTTGTTGGTTGGGCCTGAGCGCGCGAGGAATAAATATGAAGGATCTATCAGCTGCAGGATATATGTACTTTGGCTCACAGCCAGGCAAAGATATCCGGACAGGCTTGTCCCGGCGAAGCGGAGGCCGGTGATCCGGGAGTTTGGTGTATTGCTTCACTAGCAGGCCAGGCACACTGATAGGGGCTTTCAGAGGGGGGAAGAACACCCGAACCTGTACAGTTCCAAGCGGTTTTTCGGTGGCCATGGTACGGTTGATCGGAGTTTGACTCGGCGGACAAGTCGGGATACCTCCGGATGTGCTAGGTGGACCATCATTGCGTAAAGGATACCGCGCAGATCGTGCTGGCGGAGGACTGGCAACGGCTTCGTGCATATCGTGAGCCCATGGAGCATTTGTGATTGGGTCGGAGGGTGCGGACGGTGGACTACGATACTGTTAGTACACAAAGAGATGGGCCTCATGGAGATGGGAGGTTTTGAACATACTAGATCGGAGCTTGGAACCCGGTGTAGAGGCCACCTCGGCCTCGGACCCGGGCTCCTCCTCCCCTTGGAAACGGACGGAACCCGTTTGCAGCGGGACCGGCATGCCGGTGATCGTGCATAAAGAAGGCTCCTCTGTTGGGCACAAAGGCTGGATCCTCGTCTCTCTTACGCCTATACTCTTCATGTTCCCGCCGTCGACGCTCGAATGGAGGCTGCTGTGATGGTGCTGCGGAGCCAGAGCTCACAATAATAGGACTAGTGACCTTGACGGCGGGTTTATGGACGTCCTCGCTACTCTTTGCGCCGTGTAGATCGTCGAAATTCATCTCCTGCACAGGCCCAGACTTATCAGAAATTGACAAGCCGTTAAGCATGATGTCTGTGTCCGTGGTGACTGGCTGGTTGGGTATGACGGATTCCGTTTTCTTCTGCGTCTGTGCCGGCTTACTGAGCCCTTTGGCTCCGACCTTCTTGACATTGGGTGATGTAGGCGACCCATCGTCGACATTGCTCGTATCACTGTCATCGGCAGGGTCGTGATCATCGCTACCGACAGAACCTTCCGTCAAAGAATCATCGTCGAGCTCTAGGGTATCCGGGCCAGCCTCATCCTCACCCTCATCTTCTACTCGGCGACGATGGCCGATAAGCTTCCTGCGTAGGCGTCGAGGACCTTCAGCGGCCATGGCGAAGGGTGTAGTAGGGGTAGGAGGTTACGAAGGAGAATAGGGCGAATAGCGGCGGGAGACGGCAGTGGTACGCACAGCTGCTTTACGATGAAGTCGAGCCGGTCATATGGTAGGGTGACGGTGTCGACAGTCCGCAGTTCTGTGGTCTTTATCGTCTCGTCTCTTGTACTTTGAATGTTTGAGGTCGTCGTTTTTGTCGGAGTGCCGGCAGAAACCAAAATATCCGCAAGGTATATCCGCCTGCGGGTGTAAAGCAGGAATCCGACAGTAGGTGTGTTCGAAACTGGAAAACAGAGTCCAATGATTATTAAGACGGCCGTCTAACGTCAGGGCAAAGCTAGTGACGAGATGTGGCAGCAGAACTGTGTGACGCTCGAAAGGTTGCAAGGACAATGGCTTTGGCAGGTGAAAACCGGCGAAGGATGAATTTGCAAGAAAACAGGCGATGCAGACAAAGACAGCGAGTGCAGTTCGGAGCTGCTGCGGCGCGGAGCCCGTTGTCTGGAACAGCTCCAAATCTGGAGGAGGAAAGCAGTCTGGCCGTGTTGCTCAAGGAATACAGGATATGCAGTCTCCCTTGGCCTCGTGGGTGCCAAACGAGGAGAGTGTGAGAAGTCGAAGATGGAAGAGATGACCAAGTCTGACAGAGTGAAGTAATGACTGCTTGTTGATTTTTCCCCCGTCTGGCCTCGACGATGCTTTTGCTGGGCTGCTTTGGCTGGCATTTGCTCCTCACTGAGCACAGACCAGACCTGGGGCAACTTGGCCCGTGAGGAGACGCTAAATCCAATTTGGTTCTAGCATCGACCGGGGCATTCGATCCAAAGCATTTCTATGGGAGCTGCTACCAACCAACAAATTCACCAACAACTCGCCTGCTTTCGAACCATTTCAACTCGTCAACCTTATCCTCTAACTCGGCATGTGCGGCTTATGTTGGGCCTTACAGATGCTTGTATTTGTTAATGGCTGCTTGCCGTTCGGTCTTTGTTTTCAAAGCGTCAGGACCATCGCATTCGAAGCAAAGCTTTATCAGTGACAGCAAAGCCGTTGGTACTACGCAAGGCAGACGGACTGTTTCTCCATCGAGAACATGAAGTCACAAGTCAAGCAGCGAACAGCAAGCAGATCAGCGTCCAGCCAGCTCACCTAGCATGAACCCTCCCTGCTCGCACATGCATTGACGCGCCGCAAAATCTGCTTTTCCGTGTCGCCGTCAATACGTCGTGTCATGATGGCCTAACCTTCAGAGCTGCATTCTGCTTTGCTTGTTAAACGGGTGGGAATGCCATGAGCCTCTGGTGGGCATTTTGAGGCTGGGTACGAATGCACTAACATTGGCCTTATCTTGACATATGGCCCTTTCCCGGAGATCAGGGTATCACGCTACCAATTGTGCGTCTTTGTAAATTGTTGCCAAGGCGTGATTACACAGAGGTATCCCTATCTCTTTTCCGGAGCTTGCGGGCGAGAGTTGTCAGATCCGAGATCATATCATGGGTCAACTACCGGCTTTGCTCGGTACAAGACAGGCGGGAGTCCTGCCCTAGTTGGGAGAAATACGCTGCAGGTCAATTGCCTCAGTAGCCGGTCATACAAACGCAATGTCGCACATGCCGGGTCACCACCTTGACAAATAGCCCGCTAGCTGCGACCAGGAAGAACTCAATTCGCGTTATCCGCTTTCCAACGATGCTTTCAGATACGTGGGCTGATACTAAAGATAACCAGACGCACGTACTGAAAGCGCACGATACGTGCTCGATATGGATGTTTGGATATTAAACAACTACAACGACGTCGCCGAATCATGCAGGTCTCAAATCTCCGCGATTCGCGCCGCCTGGTTGGCCGACAACGTTCAAGCTTCCTAGGTTTCCAAGCAACAACTGCTTTGAGTAAGGTAGAGACTATAATATGGCTAGCAGGCCAATGTGCCTTGTTTCTTCCCTGTTGCGCCCAACAATAACAATGATTAAAGTGTCCTTCTGGTAGTTCAAGATGTACCTCCGTGTAGATTTGCCCTTGTATATGGACCAGTTCCTTTCAACAACATGCGCTCTAAGTTTTCTCCCTTGTCTCGCACCAAGGTTCTCCAGCTTACTAGGATTGCAGTGCCGGCCCGGTAGACCACCTGCCGAGACTCCAGACTTGCCAGGTCTCTGCAGAGCGACCTTGACGAGTGTACAGCTTCTCAAGGCAGCAAGAAGTGGACACGATTCTCCGAGAACATGATAACGGATCGACACAGGCAAATAGGACTCGCACTTAGACCTGTATTGCTTGCAAACTAGAGAATTCTTTTGTGCCTATACTCATCCATCATACACAGGAGACCTTAGCGGCAATGGTCCCATTAAAAACAAATCAGCGCAGTGCATCACAGGTCATTAAGTCCTTCAAAAGCAACATTCAACCTCTCAGAGTTTCCGTCGCTCAAGTGTTGCATGTCGTTCCGCTACTGATCAGTAGAAGGATCCAGATTCTGTGTCTTCTCGATCTTAGGGACGCAACCGAATCGGCTGTTGCCCTGATCCCAGATCTAGTGAATAGAAGGTTAGTTTAACTCTGCCTATAAGACTTGGACACGTCGATTCACTTACAGCATAGACAGACTTGAGGAACGTGTCTCCCAGAATGTCGAACGTCATGTCGCCGCGCGACTGGACGCCACCGTACCAGTGGTTAGCATCAGCCGGAGCGAAGACTAAATCCTCCTTCTGAATGACAAACTGCTTGTCGCCAATGGCGACGCTGAAATCCGGCAGGTCCGCCGGCTTGACGGTATTGGGCACGATGTAGCCCTGATACTGGCTGGAGTACGTCGCGCCCTTGATAGCCTTGTACAGGGCGTCGCACACCTCGTCGGAAACGAGCGCCAGCGTGGTGCCGGTGTCAGCGATGGCCGTATTGCCGGACTGATTGATCGTCTTGCCGTTGATGACAGCTGACGTGCTTGAGAACTGCCAGAAGCCCTGAGAATTGTCGATGTCAGTCCACGAGATCTCCTCGCCCGAGGCGGTGACGAGATCCTGGTCGATCCAGCCGAAGGTGTAGAAGCTCTTGGCCTCCTCGTCCCTGGAGCTATAAAACGCCGAAGTGAAGAGCTCGGCTTCCTTGGGAATGTCTTCTTGCGTGATCATGTTGGCGACTGGAGTTGGCTGGGGGTCCGGAGAGCCGTTAGAAGCTACGGTGTTGATCTGTGGGAAAGCGAGGCCGAGAAGGCCGTCTCCTGTACCCTCTGCAAACTGGGCGGCAAGAGTCTTGGCCAGCTCGACGGCCTGGTTCTGGATCTTGACGCCGCCGATGGAGACAACGTCTGTGCCGACGTCTCCGGAGGCCGAGCTTCCGTCACCATACTGGATCTTCCAAGTCTTGCCTGATGCCTTCTTGAAAGTGGAAGACTTGGACGGGTCGAAGAGGGTGTGTCCCGAGGTAGAGGCATGTTGAGTCTCAGTTGAGAAAACCTGATGTCATCAGTTAAGTTCACGGCACACTCTCCGGGACTCTTACCCAGAGATCGGAAGACCCAGTATCGAAGTCCAGCTTCAGCGTCTGGGGAGGAGTGCCGATCTGCACTTCACAGAGGTACATTGAGTCATTCTGCTGGTCTTCAGCAGTGACTTCGCCGGTCTGTGTGTCATCCTCGCCGGTCTTCTTGACCAGCTGGTTGTACATGCGGACACGTCCTCCCTTGGGAATCATGCTACCCATCAATCCACGCTGCTGGATACGCTTCGCGTGGAAGTATGGGCCTGGCTTGGTAGGGTTGAAGCCGAAGCGGTTCATAAGGTAGACGTATGACTTGGTGCCATGGCGGTGATAGTTCTTGTTGGGGATGACTTTGATCTTGTGCAGGCCAAGATCACGTCTGAACTTGGCCTGGGCTTGAAAGATGGCCTCCATGGTTGCAGAGGAAGTGAGCTGTCAAGAAATGGGTTGGGAGTGGTTGTCAAGCGATATGTGTTATTGTCAAAATATGCTAGGCAGAGTGCGAGTAGAGCGGAAATGGGTATCAAGGAGAAATGGAGGGGCGTTGTCGAACTTGAAATGGGAAGAGGTGAAATGAGAGAACTTATATCCTTGGCTCTGAGACAGTCGGTTGCCTCAACGAAGGTGAATCATTAGGTACCTATGTGCAAGCTGGAAAGCAGGTTGGACCGACCCTGTGATCTCGATGTCGTTCTACATCAAGAGGCGCCTTGTTGCCCAGTCACTACGTAGTTTCCTACCTGGTAAGTACTGCCGTCTCCAATCAACCGAATAGGAAGGCTTGATGCCAAAATGGGTCCCCGAAAAGGGGAGTCTCGTCCGATGAGGCAACTGGGATCGACTCCCGTCTATTGCGGATTGACAACGATCATGGACATTGCCAACTTTGAAAGCTCGGTGGACAGACGCATGGAGCTGCCAGGAGCTGCACTGGGAAACATTCATGTCTCTGGTTCAGCCAAACCGGGTTTAAAGCGCCCAGGGCCGACTGCCGTATCATATATCAGATAAGAAGAACAGGGCAGTCTGCGTTGCTGAGAGTCAACGTCTGGTGACGAAACCTCGCTGCAACCTGCCTTCCCTCTGCGTAGCATTGGTTACCGGTCAGTCCAAACTGGCGTCATTGTCCGTCGAACCTGAGACAGTTGCATCCTGGAGTACACGTACCCCCTGGTCGGCTGCTGGATGCCGACTCCACGAGGTGGCCACGGATGGCCAAGGCGGGATCTGCCCTGGGCTGCCTGGGTGAGGACCCTGCCAAGTGCGGGAGCCAAAGCTTGAAGACGCAGCCGCTGGAGAGATCGACCCGAGTTAGACAAGTTTAATAACCTGTAAGTTGTTTTTAAGTGCTAGTAGTCCCAATAGAGCCAAATGAACATGCATCTCGATCGCCTCTCAATCACCGCAGCAAGTGCTGATATGCAGTTAGCTAACGACGGCTTTGTTCCTGCCAAGTCCTGTGAACAGCTCCGTTGCATCGGTTACAGTATGTAAATGGCAGGTTCGACACAATAGCAGTCGCGTTCCGCAGCCAGGTGCTTGCTAGACTTATTTGAGGAGCAAGAAAGCCCCTCTTGAGCCAAAGAAGAGGCGGGGGGATTCAGAACGTGAAACAGCCGCGGTTCCTGAAGGCCGATTCGCCGGGCTCTGTTAGGTTCGTTTGGAGACGCGGAAGACAAACTGGGAAAGTTGCTTAGAGCTTCAGGAACCACCTGGCAGGTGAAGACCGATGATGTAAAGAAGCATACCCAAGTCCCGCACCCCACTTCGGTACTTCATGCATGGATGGATCGCTACGGTACAAAGACCGTAGGTACCCATTTTGATGATGAATCAATAGGTACCTCTGGACATGCCAAAGCTCCCGTCGTTCTTTGCTATAAATACTCAGATGCCGCAGGAAATCTTGTCATCTCGATTCCCTCGATTCCACTTCCGGGTGACTGATAGGAAATGGTTTTACACTTAAAGGCTGCATCAGATAGCTTCCTGCAAAATATCAAGTAACCCCGTGAATATGGGGGTTGCCGAGAAATCCAGTTACCCTACAGCCGGGATCGTCCCGTCGCCAAGACCTTCCAGAAAACAACCATAGTGACGCCAAGCGTTCCCAACTGAGCCTCATACTCCTGTAGTACACAGCTTCCCGTGTAAATCTCGTTCCAAGGTCATCCATTATACTTCAGGATGGCCGATTCGTTCCATCTCTTCACCTCCCTGCGGTATGACCCAAACCTCAAGACTGTTCTCGCGCGCAAGCTAGACCACGCCGGATGGAACTTCGCCAATGAGTCACCACTCTACATGCTCGACCTGCACCGGGATCGCGTGCTTAGAGCGGCAAAGCACTGGCAATGGGGCGATGCCGTTGGGGTCCTGGACGGGGAGGACGGATTGAAAAGCTTGACCCAAGCTGTGATGGATCACCTGAATCTCAACCCAGAAACCCCTCAGCGGGTAAAGATTACAGTGTCAAACGGAGGCGTATTAAGATGCGAGGCATCCGTTGTGCCTGAAACGCCCCTTGAGAATCTGTTCCCGCAGCGGCTTCCGGCTCCAGGCTCGGCGGCGGAGGATGGTGTGTATCTCCCCTCCAAGGAGGTAGTGTACGAGGTCGTCATCGATGATATCACGACTCGGCGCTCAGAGTATACACATTTCAAAACGTCAAAGCGCGAGATGTATGATGAGGCGAGACAGCGGGCAGGGATCAGTTTAAGTGACAGGAAAGAAGTACTCCTTGTCGAGGCTGACGGTGGCATTATGGAGGGCAGCACCACAACTCCTTACTTTTGGAGGAATGGCAGATGGGTGACGCCGCCAGTACCGGCCCGTTTCAGCTCGCAGGACGGAAGCGGAGGGAACGACGGCACAACTAGGAGGTGGGCGTTGGAGAGGTAAGATGTCCTCATGTCTTCCATTCCAGCCTTTAAGAACTTTACTAACATGTTTGCAGAGGGGTTGCGGTTGAGGGGGCGGTGAAGGCAGATTCGATTGGGGATGGAGAGGAGTGCTGGTTGAGCAACGGTGTCCGGGGCTTCATGTTTGGGAGGGTTAAGCTCAGTTGATATCGACCTCAAAGAGCTTCTTGGTTGTGGTCCCTAGATGATTATCTAGCACCAGATACTTCGCACTGGACAAGCCGAAAGTAGGGCGCGAAAAGCATGCTTGGTTAAGGGCAATTCACCAAAGGAACGACCCGTGCTAAAGGTTGCGAGCCGCAGGTTCAAATTCAAAAGAAATTACTTCGTTCAAAAGGCGAGTTTCTGTGTCAAAGGCCAATCTATGAGTTTTGCACAAGCTACCTTGAGCTCGAGCGGTGGCTAAGGTAGATCTAACAATCATAATAACTTCCTCGATCCAACAAACACTTTCAAAAAGCTTTCCCCGGCACTACAATTAGGTAGGTACACATACGAGACTATGGCCGTAAGTAAGCGGAACAAATAACCAAACAGATCAGACAATGCGAGCACGTAGTTCCCGTCAATTCCCACTCAACGCGGCCGCCTCATACAAAGCTTTTAGCAACAAAGACGACGGCCAAGTTCCACGGCGTTTGTTTGGCCGTCGCCCTCTTCCAGCTGGGCGGGCCACCAGCCTCGGGTCCGCCCCTCTGCTTCGACTTTCGCATTTCTTTTCATGCGACACTAAAAGGTGTTCGTCTGCGCCTTTCATCTTCGTGTCGTTCGCAACTGCCTCAACGGAAACCATCACTTTCCGGTCGTCGCCTTCTGCGTAAGACCGACACCAACGCCGATAGCAATAGCGATCAGAATAATGAGGACGACGATGCCGAGGCAAATCCACTTATTGCGGCGGGCGCGACGGGCGTGCACGATACCCTTGTCGACCTCCTCGGTACCCTTGCCGATATTCTCGTTGGTCTGCTCCGTCTGTCGCTCCGCATTGACGATGACAGCCTCCTGTTGCACGACCATGGTGTCGAGGTCCTGGAAAAGCTCTGCGAGTTCCTGCATGGAGCGCTCGATGCGCTGGATCTCGTTGTGTCGCGCTTGCACATTACCGAGCACAGAGCGGGCTTGGTTCGTTCGTTCGTTCCGGAGCTAAAGGTCAATTGGGTTAGCAAGTGTGCTTGATGTGGTTATTGCGGACAAGGGTGATAACATACGGCTTGTTGGAAGATGCCGCCCTGCTCAAAACTCTGGTCCGCCACGGCAGCGTAGGCCTCCTCCGGACTCGCATCCGGGTTCACGATCTTATACTGGCGCGCCATCTGCGTCCGCGCTGCCTGGTTGTAGCTGCTCTCTACCTGCAGCAGTCTGTCGTACCGGGACTTGAAATTGCTCATCAGGAGGTTGACGTGCTGCAGTTTCGACTGGTCCGCTCCCGCCTCGTTCTTCATCGACTGGATTTGCGACCGGATGTTCGATGCGGTCAACCTGAACCGCTGGATCATCTCCTGAATTTGCTGCTGTTCGCGCTCCGGGTTGGTGCTGTCGAGCGCCTGAGCCTGTTTCTGCGATATATCGTTGATCTCCTTGTCGAGATCCTCGATCTGGTGAGCGACTTGCGTCCGCCTGCCGAAGAAGTCGGTGGATTCTCCGTTTGATGCGGCAGGCGCACTATAGTCGCCATACCCGCCGGACGACACAGGCGGGTTATAGGACTGCTGCTGGCCGTAGGACTCATATTGGCCGGCCTGGTAAGTTTGAAGCTCGTGTTGTTCCTGACCCCGGCCATAGCCGGCCTCCGTGTTGGAAGCCGACGTGTAAGTGGTCCCGTAAGGGTTGCCCTGATCCTGATAACCGCCGTAAGACATGATGCAGTCAATGTCAACTGACGGTTGATGGAGATGGAGAAGGGAGCAAGTGGCGTTTGATGTGAGAACTGGGAAAGCGCGGAAGAAGCTGAGAATGGCAGAACGGTATTCCGTCCTGCTTTTGCGGGGTCTGGTTGGTGGAACAGGGGTCGAGCTATAGTTTAATTTCCTTGTGGATACGACGCTGGCGGCCGCAGAGTAAGCAAGACCAGCGATATCTACAACTGCTAGACTTACAGAACCCTTCTAGGACAAGGGAAAAAGGACAAGACGAACTGAGCGGCGGATTGCTCGGACAGAGGCCTGGTGGTGTCTACCCGTGATCTCCGGGCGGCGCAAGAAAGATTAGTATGATAGCGAAGAAAAAGTCCTCTAAATCTAGGTATGCTTAGCACATACACTGGTCTGCTGATGACGGTGCGGGTCAGTCAGCCACAGACGTACTGTCCTGACCGTGTAAGTCCGCTTTGCTGCATTGCCACAAATCCTTGGGCTAGTGCCTGGCGGCAAAATTCCTCATGTTAGTGCAGTACCTCCTTCGAACTCAGTCTATCTGTAGGGATATCATCTAAATGGTCTTATATTAGTCTAAACATCTGTGCCTTGTTGTATGAACGTCCTTTTAAGCGATCGTCTCATCATATAGTCGCCCCCTGATTTGCTTTGATATCTGATCACATTGAGAGCCTCTTATGGTTGCGCACTTAACATGCGTAAGCCTGCCTACCACATGGTGTTGACCAAAACGGAGTCACCACGTAACCCAACGAGGCGGTGCGATGTAAGTCTAGTCTTAATGGAGAACATGCTCGGTTTCCTCCGTCAGTAGCATTTGGTCAAACTAGATGCCTGATTATGTGGTCAGCGTTTGCTGGCAATACATATGTAGCAGCAATATCTATGATGGCACTAGTAGTCATACCCCAGTCTTTGCAGAGAGGGACCTAGACAACTACCTGCAATCGAGTCGTGCTGTATTGGTGGAATGCCAATGGAGCAGTAGTTACGCAATAGGTCCGCGTGCTCCTGGACAAAATCTTGATGGCAAACCCCATTAGAACCGAAAACTCACGAACTCAGCAATACTTAGCTTCACACCTACACCTCAAGATTGCAAGCCGCATATTAGGATCTTCTTCCCTATTAAGATACACTATCACCGCTATGTAAGGTACTTATACAAAGCGTACCCCGAGCCCAGCGCTGAATACAACCCTAAGATGCACATGTTGGGAGGGAAGAATGAATATATGTACAGGAAATGGAAGGAGCACCACTATCGTATCCGGCTCCTCCTTTCTATGCTACACAGGCCCGTCTACCTTGGGTAGACTGAACCACAGGTTGGGGGAATGGATTTAGATGCGGCGGTACGAGGACACCGCTACGCCGCCCTATCATTAGAAATGCTCGCATGGCGTTCTCTAGCGCATCGTCGCCATACCTGACAGCTTGGATGCCAGTTGCGGGTATTTCTCCTGCACCTGAATCTGGGTCCGCGTGGCCTCGGCGTAGGAAAGTGCGTTAACCAACTCGCCTTCAGTCCTTGCGAGCTCAGCAGCACGCTCGAAGTACGTAAGTGCCTCTGTGACCTTGCCCTGCTGCAGAAGGAGCTGGGCCATGGTCGCAACTGCAATGTCGCATTCCGGGTCGACTAGAGGCAAGTTAATTCCCAAAGCACGAGCGGAGAAAAAAACAAGAGAGCAAGACAGTGGTGAGGAGACTATTATCGAAGGGGAACTTACTGATGAGTGCCTTCTTGCACAGCTTTTCTGCTTCAGCAAAGTCCTGCTTCCACTGGAACAGAGCGAGCGACTTGTTGATAAGGGGCAGCACATTCATGCTCGTAGGCTTGGTCTGCTTCTCCATCTCGATGGCGGTATCGAACTGCTCGACAGCTTCCTGGAATTTGCCTTGGTCAAGAAGCAACTCTCCGTAGTAATTGTAGACGTCCGGAGTCTTCTCGAAGTTCTTCTTGCAACGGCGGAAGGTCGCCATAGATGAAGCAAGAGAGCCCATCTTGTACTGTGTCACACCAAGCTGAATGTGAGAGAAGATGAAGTCCTTGTCCAGGTCGATGGACTTCTGGTAGTCTTTTGACGCTTCGGTAAACTCCTGCTTGATGAAGTGCAGCTGAGCTCGGTGATAGTAGATGTCGGGATCGTTAGCGTCCTTCTCCAGAGCCTCCTTGAAGTCAAGCTCCGCCTTCTCAGGGTCGCCTATCAGTTGTTAGTTGTAAGTAACATCACGCAGCATTTACTCCTCGAGGAAACTTACCCAGTTCGAGATTCATGCTGGCCCGTTTGATATAGCTTTGCGTCATAGATGGGTCCAGTTCAATGCTCTTGGAGAGGTCAGAAAGCGCCTCTTCGTGCTTGCCCTGGAGGCACCTGAATGTGCCTCTCATGTTGTAAGCGAATGCCTCGAAGTTACCCAGATCGCCGAGCTCGAGGGCCTTCTCGAACGCTGCGGCAGCCTCCTCATATCCCTCCCCAGTCTTCTTCTCCAGAGCCCGGAGGCCCAGCTGCAGCTGACCTTTGCCAGTATCCTCCGCCAGCTCGACTGTCTCTTCTAGGCCCACAGGGCGGGGCTTTTCGCGGAAGCTTTGGAGATAGTTGCCAACAAAGGTAGGACTAGGGAGTCTCGCGGGCTTGTCTTTGAGAATCTCCTTCGCCTTGGACTCTGCGTACTTCTTCAGCAGCTTCTCGACGGCATCAGCGCTCTGAGGGTTTTTGAAGTTATCGATGATGCAGCTCGCAGTGAAGTCTAAGAGAGCCTCGCTGTACATGCCCAGGTGATCATAGGCATTAGCCCGGCGGTTCAGTGCCTTGATGTATTCTGGGTCGAGGTTGACGGCGGCTGTGGTGTCTTCAACGACCTTCTCCCAGTTGCCCATGGCATTATAACATGCAGCCCTGTTGGAATAGTAGACTGGATCGGGCTTGCATAGAATAGCCTTGGAGTAGAGTCCGATCGCCTTGTCGAAGTCCTTAGCGCCGTAGGCCTTGTTGCCGGCCTCCTTCAGCTTCGCAGCACAGCTCTTACGCTCATCCTCTGACAGAGTCAAGACACTGTTCTCGTCTATTTCCGGCAAGTCGTCGGCAGATTCAACCTTTGCAGCTTGCGGTTGCGGGGCATTGGCAGTTTGTGCTGATCCGACGTCTGGCTGCTGAGGACCTGCCTTCGCCTTTTCTTCTGCTTCTCGCTCGGCTTGCTTCCTTTTCCGGCGCTCCTTCTTGCTCGGCCGTGGTGCAGAGTCCTTGGGTTCGGAGTTATTCTTGATGTAATAGACGGCTCCTGCTGTGGTGACAACAACTGCTACACCAGCAATGGTGTAGACGACAGCTTTGTTCTCGGACACCCAGGTTGATACCCGGTGCCAAAGGGACGAGTCTGCCGGCACGGCGACTCTTGGTTGCCCAAGTGGCAGTGGCACTGAGGGTGGGATTGCAGGCATAGCGAATACTTCTGCTTATACAAACGGGATTGCTGATGACAACCGTCCGTTGAGGTGGTGATGTGATGAGCAGCAAAGGTTATTTCCTGCCTTTCTATGACGGCCGAGCTTCGAAAAAATTGGCGCCAGGCGCAAAAGCTGAGCTTCGAAAGGTCTTCTCCAAGCTGACTAACTGACCGCCTGAGGCAGCAACTCCTCGTCATAATAGTGGGTCACACCCTTTACTACAATCGTCGCTGAGTTACCTTGTTCACCTTGGGAGGTCGATTACAGTAAAACTTGAAGTCGCTACTGCTTAGCAAGTGCAGCCATAAGAACAAGGCAACTTCAAAATACCCGTCGGTAAGGTAAGCCTATATGGCTTTGCCTCGTTTACTGCCAAGGTCTAGATCTCGGCTATCTGAAGCCATGCCTTCCTCAAAAATCGAGATTTCGAAATTATCACGATGATCAGCCTTTGTCACCTTGCACCGTGCCGTCTGATCTTTTTCAAAGATATGTACCATTGGTAACGTAGTTCAGACCTGAAGACTTCCCACCAGTTGATACCTCCTCCAAGGAAGACCGCATCCATTCTAAGCCACAAGCAGGAGCGTGCCTTTTGATGACTGTAGCATACACTCGTGTCTTGTTGTAGAGTCCCGAGCCTTAAATTCCTTACATACACCACGAGCCAAATGGACATGTCTTTCCTGTTCACATAGATTATGCCCATCTGTTTATCTCTTGGCAGACCACGGACATGCCGACACTGTATGCCCTCTCTTTCCATATTCCCTAGGCCGACAGGCCATGCAGAAGCCAATGCATTCTTAATACCCCAACGCCGAAACACCGCGTAAGTCCTCCGTGAGATCGAACAGTACATTGCAGCATTAAAGGTAGTTCTTCTTCCTGCTCGTACGGGTATATTGGTTGAGGTGCCACTCCACGTCTCCGTCCTTGTTTTCCAGCGTGCCGCCCCTGATCTCAAATGGTTTCATGGTCATCCGCGGTCCGACTTCCGACAGCTCAACACTTTGATATGAGGTCCTCACAAAGACATGGTGCCGGACTTCAATAGCATCGTCGTTATTGACGAACGTTATCACCCTATTGCCGACCTTTGTTTTCGATGTGATGGGTTCCCGCGGAGGAAAGAGATGTTGAATCACTCGTTGGATCCGTTTTCCAAGCTTGGTGTTGAAGCCTTCAAATATAAGATGCGGGTATGATTCACTAACTGTGCCTCGAACACTCCCCGGAATGTCGTGCCGCAAGACGACATTATGCAAAGAAAAGGAGACTGTCGGCCCGTGGGGCATATGACTGATCGTCAGCGCCGTCGGAGTGCCACGGTGCTCGTGGAGGAGGAGAATATCCGAGAGACCAGCAGCCTGCGATGATCGAACAATCTCGGGTAATATGAGATTTCCACGATTCAGTCTGATAGACGTAGGGAGAAGTAATCTCATCTCTTTTGAGAAGGCGCTTAATCTGCTTGAAGGATCGCGTGCGGTTGTGACTAGAACTCTTGGATCGACGATACCCGAGAGGGCTTGGTATTCGTCATCGAGGTCAATTTCTTCAAGGGAGTCGGGCCTTGACTCGTCGTAGGCCAGATCTTTGCGTAGTTGCTTGTCGTTGGCGATATTTGGGTCGAGAGGCTTTCCAGTTGCCAGTGACGCCTTCAGCTTGGCACGCTTCTCACTGATCTCCGCATCTCGTAAAAGAAGAGCCCGACGATAGAGATCTGCAAGGAAAGCACAGTTAGCCTCGCCATTTCAGATCGTTGACCATAGCAACTGCCACTTACAATCTCTTCGTTGACGGGCTTGTTTGCGCTGCAGTAAACAGAATGTCAGTCAATAATTTACGAGAAGTAAGAAGCAGTTCAGTGAGACTCACAATCATTGCGAGTGTGTCTTATGATTAAAGATAGTAAGTATAAGAATAAGGGCGTGCTGAAGGGAGTTGTAATGATCAAGACGAAAGCTTTCCATGGAGGTCTGGTACTCTGGTTGTCCACGGTGAACTTCGGCCCCACCAAAAAATAAAATCGTCCAGGATCCGCGGCTTATCTTATCGTCACTTTTGGCTTTAGCGTTCCGCAACGCCACTTCTTTGCCCACTGGCGCATCGGAATTGCTCCTGTTGTGCATCCATCCTGGCTCCTCTCTGCAAAGGGAACCCGTTCTCCGCCAGAGACCACAAAATTCACGGCAACAAAGCCAGCCTCGAGAGAGTTTGCAGCTACAGCACCGACCAGAAACTTTTCACCGCGCCGCCGCGACCACGCTGTCGCCAGTCAAACATATCTAGCGATGATGTGACACTCCACCTCTACGAACTTCCTAAACATTTTTCGTCCATCCCACCGCGGACCCTCCCACGGGTCTCTCATACAAACAATAAAAGGCGAGCATTCCAGTCCTGGAGAAATCCCCCCAAGACTCTATTCAGGCCACGTTCTCTTTTTTTCCCTATTCGGCTCTCGCTAACCGTGGTCTACCGAGCAGACAATTCTACTGTCCGCCGTCCTCTGCGCCCACCATGGAGGGCGCATTCACCCACCTCGGCAACCACCTGATCTCCGATTCAGCAGCTGCGATTAAAGCCGGGGGCCACGACGAGCTGTCCAACATCGACCCCGACGAGAGCTTGCTGTATGGCGGCTATGGTGGTCATGGGCCCCGTGGGCGACTCGGCAATGCGAGACGCCGCCAAGACGACGATGACAACGAGACGGAGACCTTCGAAGATGATGATGAAGAGAGTTTAGCCAGTATGCCCGTTGATGGCATGCGTAGCCTGAAGCTGAACGCTCCGGAAGAGGAGAAGGATTTGCCAGCTCATGCGTGCGCGTAAGTTTCCTCGTTTTCCCGTTCGACGAAGTCGAGCTTCGGACGATTTCTGACTTGCTCTTAGGTATTGTGGAATCCACTCGCCTAGCTGTGTTGTCAAATGCCTCGCCTGTAGCAAGTGGTTCTGCAGCGCCAAAGGCAATTCAACCTCCTCGCATATTGTCAACCATCTTGTCCGAGCTCGACACAAGGAGGTTCAGCTGCACCCTCAGTCTTCGTTGGGCGACACCGTCCTCGAATGCTACAACTGTGGCACCAAGAATGTCTTCCTGCTTGGATTCATTCCCGCCAAGTCCGATACCGTTGTTGTGTTGCTATGTCGCCAACCCTGCGCCGCCAATACGAGTTCTAAGGACATGAGCTGGGATATCTCAAGGTGGCAACCTCTGATTGAAGACCGATCGTTCCTCACCTGGCTCGTTGCCACTCCTACGGATGCCGAGCAACTTCGAGCCAGACATCTTACCCCGCCGATGATCGCTAAACTCGAGGAGATGTGGAAAGAGGCACCCAACGCCACTGTTGCTGACCTGGAGAAAGGAGCTGGTATCGACGACGACCCACATCCCGTTCTGCTGAAGTACGACGATCCATACCATTACCAGAACATATTCGGACCTCTTGTGAAGATGGAATCGGATTACGATAAGAAGCTGAAGGAAGCCCAGTCCGAGGATGGCTTGCAAGTTCGATGGGACTATGGTTTGAACAATAAGCACCTTGCCAGTTTTATCCTCCCCAAGATCGAGTCCGGCGACGTCAAGTTGGCCGTAGGTGATGAGATGCGTCTCAAGTACAAGGGAGAGCTCCGACCTACTTGGGAAGGCGTTGGCTATGTCATCAAGATTCCCAACAATCAGTCTGATGAGGTCACACTTGAGCTGCGTAAGGCCGGCAACGACAAGTCTGTGCCTACCGAATGCACCCATAATTTCTCAGCTGATTATGTCTGGAAGGCAACGTCTTACGACCGCATGCAGCTGGCCATGAAGACCTTCGCCGTTGACGAGTTGAGTGTCTCTGGATACATCTTCCACAAGCTCCTTGGACACGAAGTATCCTTTGCACCTATGAAGACTCAGCTTCCGAAGAAGTTTACAGCTCCTGGCTTGCCCGAACTGAACAGCAGCCAGATTGCGGCCATTAAGGCGGTCTTGTCGAACCCGCTCAGTCTGATTCAAGGTCCTCCAGGCACTGGAAAGACCGTCACTTCGGCAACGATTATCTACCACTTGGCAAAAATAAGCCAAGTCCTTGTCTGCGCACCATCCAACGTTGCTGTAGATCAGCTGTGTGAGCGCATCCACCGCACTGGTCTCAAGGTTGTCCGGTTGACAGCCAAGTCTCGGGAGGACGTCGAGTCATCCGTCGGCTTCCTCGCCTTGCACGAGCAAGTTCGCATGAATGACACCAATGTGGAGCTGACGAAGCTGACCCAGCTCAAGGCTGAGCTGGGCGAACTTTCCAGCCAGGACGAGAAGAAGTTCAAGCAACTCACCAGGGCAGCCGAGCGTGAGATCCTTAACCACGCCGACGTCGTCTGCTGCACATGTGTTGGCGCCGGTGATCCGCGACTCTCCAAGATGAAGTTTCGCAACGTCTTGATCGACGAGTCGACCCAGTCAGCAGAACCCGAGTGCATGATTCCTCTTGTTTTGGGCTGCAAGCAAGTTGTTCTGGTTGGTGACCACAAGCAGCTAGGACCTGTCATCATGAATAAGAAGGCGGCGAAGGCAGGTCTTAACCAGTCTCTCTTCGAGCGTTTAGTGAAGCTTAGCTTTACCCCCATCCGCCTGAACGTCCAGTATCGAATGCACCCATGCCTTTCGGAATTCCCGTCCAACATGTTCTACGAAGGATCGCTGCAAAACGGTGTCACAATTCAGGAGAGGCTTCGTAAAGACGTTGACTTCCCCTGGCCGGTTTCTGATACGCCTATGATGTTCTGGTCGAATCTTGGCAACGAGGAGATCTCAGCATCCGGTACATCATATCTCAACCGCACTGAGGCATCAAACGTCGAGAAGATTGTCACCCGTTTCTTCAAGGCCGGCGTCAAAGCTGCAGATATCGGCGTGATTACTCCGTATGAAGGCCAGCGAAGCTACATTGTTAGCACCATGCAGAACACTGGCACCTTCAAGAAGGAGAGCTATAAAGAGGTCGAGGTCGCTTCAGTTGACGCATTCCAGGGACGAGAAAAGGATTTTATCGTTTTGTCCTGTGTCCGGTCTAATGAGAACCAGGGCATTGGCTTCTTGTCGGACCCTCGTCGTCTTAACGTGGCTCTTACCCGTGCCAAGTATGGTCTCGTCATTGTTGGAAACCCCAAGGTTCTCGCGAAGCATGAGCTCTGGCATCATCTCCTGGTTCACTTCAAAGAGCGCAAGTGCTTGGTTGAGGGCCCTCTCAGCAACTTGCAAATCTCGCTACTACAATTTGGCCGTCCAAAGACAGCTTACCGGCCCCAGCGCTACTCACAGCAAGCGCAGTATGTCGCGAGCGGGTATCCCACCAGCCGCTATGGGGGTGGCATGAATGGCTCGACTCGCGATTACGATACAGGCTCCATGATGTCATATATCCCTGACGATGCTTCCTCTATTCACGGTTCGGCACTGGGCGGAGCTGGTTTAAGCTCTTATCCACAGATGTTCTCGAACTTCAGTCCCGATATGTGGCCTGGTCTTCCCGGTGCCGCCCACGGCGGTCGATCAGGAGGCAAAGGCCGTGGTCGTGCTACCGAAAGCATTGCTGGCGAGAGTGTAGCAAACAGCGAGTTCACAGACGCGAGTTCCAGCGTGATCGGAGCCAAAGGCGTCGGTCAGGGTGGCGCTAGCCTTGGGGCGGGTCTTGGGGAGGCATTTGGCTCGTCCCGGCCGACTTCGTTGAGCCAAAGTGACCGTCTCAAGCAATACATTGAGAACGGCGGCCGCCTGGCTCAGGGCAACGGATACGGCCGCCGATACGATGACGATGAGAAAAGTGTCGCAACAACCTTTGCCAGCCAAATAGTCTACGACTGAACGGATGATTGATCAGCCTTTTGGGTTTAATGGTCGAGAGGTTAACTTACTTCCATTGCGGATTGAGCAACGAAGTCTTCGGTTTCGTCGTTTGGCCAGGCTTTGCGACTATTCAACGAAGCTAGTCGAGCAACACATCCAGTTGTGCTAGCCGGGCTTCTAGCCTGGTCCTCATGGTCCGGCACAAGCGAGCAATCACAGCCATTTCTGGCCTTGTGCTTGCGACCTCGAAGTGGGATCAAAGAGCTGGGATCACCCATGCTCCGCTCAGTTACCAGAGAGCGGGCCGTCCTTGCTTGACGGAGACTGCATACTTGATCCCTTCCGTTCGGGCAGCTGTAAGGGTCTGCTAAGAAGAATCGAGTAGTTTGTAAGCGGAGAGAAGTCAGTGGGCGATTGTGGACTCGAGATGTCGAAACAGCATTTGTTGCCTTTTCCCATCTTGTTCGGACACTACGTGACTGGCATCATTGATAGTCCTGGAGGAGAAGCATCGTAGGATGTATTTCTGGCGAGGTGGAGAAAGGATGAGCTCGCTGAGCTGCACGTTCGTTATCTAGTGGCTCATTTGCCAATTTGCTTCTTGTCGTCAGGTCTAGTAGTGCATACTGTACTTCACTACCTACGGCCTGTTTCTGACTATCATGTCACTCCTTGAGAGCATCGAGATAGCTTAGCCAATAAACTACGTCCATTCTTTTAGCATTCGCTTCTATCCTGTTCCTGTATGTTTATAACCATTATTTGTAACCTGCCTACCTGTACCTTTGTTCCTAACCTACCTAGGTACCTTAGGTAAGGCACCTCAGGTAGGGGACTCTTTGCTTCCAGGTTTTTTGTGACAGTGAATCTCGAAACGGTGATGAGCTCCTGAAACGGCAGAGCGAGCTAACGGTGCCAGGATCCAGCTTCTCTGAAGGTGGGTCTCGTCCCTTTGGTGCGGCTGGAAGCTTTGCTGAGACAGCCACCTCGTCAGTGTCTCACATATCATGTGAGACAGAGACGAAGAGAGCCCAACAACTCCAGCCATTGTAGCAGACACTCATTTGACCGCCCTTAGACCTTGATCCATCCACATTCTTATGGTCTTGCATAAACACCTCTCAGGCTGGCGTAGAGTTCCTCAACAAACGTCACCAAGGCTTCAAGCAGGGCTAAATAAGGCTGACTTTCCCCACCGCTATTATGGCTGTATCCTCGGATCCTCCCGCTGCAGGTGTGGCGATAAATGAACGCACCACGGCGGCACAAGGCGAGTCTGGTACCGCGGCTCAGGCAGTCGGGTTGAAGACAACAAACACCGCTCCATTAGCAGATGATGCTGTAGGATCCGCCGCAACAGAGGAACCCGATCACCAGCCCACAGCGAAGTCTACAGAGGGGCACATAGCAGCGCACGATGATGACCACGGCGTCAACCCGTTGGACTTCCAGGGGGCCGTGCAAAGTAATAACGATATCCCTTCAATAGAGACGTTGCGTAAGATCGAGGACTACGTTGTGTTGGACCGAAGCGGTAAAACACATCCGTTCAAGAGCTTGTACACCGGCAAACATGTTGCCAGGAGAGTCTTAATTATCTTTGTGCGGCACTTTTTCTGCGGTGTGAGTTTTCCCTTCGTCAAATCAACCAATTCTGTGACATTTCTTTTACTCACACACATCTAGAACTGCCAAGAATACCTGCGCACTCTCTCTGCAGCCATCACTCCCGAGTCTCTCCTGCGGCTCCCCATCAGCACCTTCATCGCCGTCGTCGGCTGCGGCGACCCGGGCCTCATCGACATGTACGCCGAGGCCACCGGCTGCCCGTTCCCCATCTACGCCGACCCGACACGGAAGCTGTACTCGGAGCTCGGCATGGTCAAGACGCTGGCGCTGGGCGACCGCCCGGCGTACATGAAGAAGTCGCTCTTCAAGTCGTCCATCGAGTCCATCATCCAGGGCCTCAAGCAGATCCCCAAGGGTCTAGCTACCAAGGCCGGCGATCAGCGCCAGATCGGCGGCGAGTTCCTCTTCGAGCCGCTCAGTCTCTTCACGCCGCTCTCTTCGCCGTGGACCGAGGGCGACGGGGCTGAGAAGAGGCTCGGCGGAGATCCCAGCGCCAACAGCAACAACGGTGCGGTATCAAACTCTGGGGCCAACGCAATTGCAGCCGGATCCCAAGGCTCACTCGACGGCTTACCCGGAAGCGACGCAGTATCAGCACCCGGCACCGATGCCGAGCCGAAGCGGGTCACTTGGTGCCACCGCATGAAGACGACGCGGGATCACGCCGAGATCCCCGAGCTGATGGAGGTCTTAGGCCTTGACCTTGTCGATTCGAGCAACCCTCCTCAGGCGGAGGACGACAAGGTCGACAAGGAAGGCGGAAAGCGCTGGTCGCGGGCGGTCGAGACGCGCAAGGGGACCGGACTCAGCATGGCGAGCCAGATGAGTACCATGAAGGCTGAGGCTGCTGTTACTGCACCCGCGCCAGCAGGTGCTTAGAGTTAGGCTGCTTTCATATTATGAGAGGGACAGTCGCATACGTCGAGGTGCCCCCTTGAACAGTACTAGAAGCGGAGGAAGAATCATACAGCATGAGTGATATGTACGACGCACCATTGGGAACAGGAGTTTGTCAATCCAATGCAGGTGTTGGCGACCAGAGATAGGCAAAATCAGTCTCTAGGAGCGGAAGGGTTTTTCACACTCGAGACATCAATGGGCTGTTCTGTTACATGCTATGTCACAGATTATTGCTGTTGTTGTCGTTGGTGAAATACTGATCAAGGTCATATTGTTCTAGGTTATAACGATTAGGACTCAGGTTGCTCCGAGGTTGGTTCCATTAACTCTCATGCCCATCCTTAAGCCTGCGTGGCATTCTGAACCTTGCTTGTCATGTGCGCCGCATGATCCCTGGCCATGTAATCATTAGCCTCGTCAGCCAAATGGTTCTCTTCCTCGAGACCTATCACTTCTTCATCCTCAGCGATGTCTCTGTCCGTTTCCTCGTCTTCCTCGGACAGCGTCTGACTCATAACACATTCTCGTTCGGAAATGCCTTCACCCGCTCTCAGCGTGTGCCGGTGGCCAGGAATGTTGGTGTGCGGCGTCCTCTCGCCGGACGTGTCCTTGGGATTCGGCGTGCCGCTGCGGTGGCTGCGCTGTAGGCTGCGTGAACTGACGCTGCGGACTAAACCAGCAGCCTTTGCTCCGATTTCTTGCGCCTCTTCTACTACTGCGGCACGCGCCGACTCAAGAGCAGCACGGTTGAGGTGGTTGCTCTCGTCAATGAGCCTGTTCTTCTTGCGGATCTCCGTCCAGCGGCTCAAGTGACCGAGTTCCAGGACGTTGACTCGTCTTTCCTTACTCGAGGGATTGCCAATGATGACTGGCCTCCACATCTCCTCTTCTGTCATTGTGTTCGCGAATGCGGGTTGAGCAACAGGGGTCAGGGACCATCTTCGAAATCCGGTAGCAGTAGCTACTGACCGTCTTCGTATGCTCTCCCGGCGAATGTTTGTCCATTTCTCCATCTCGACCTTCTTCGCCTCTGGGATGATCTGGACGTTCTTGAAACGTATGAGGACCCCCAGAAGCAGCAGCGTCAAGACCAATAAAATAGCCGCCACAACCCCTGTGGCAGCCTTTTGACCAAGATCTCGCTGAGCCATACCCCCGAGTGCTGTTGCGCCGGCTGCAAAGATGAAGCCGAAGGTATGGCAACATGCAAGTCCAGCTGTTACTCGAGGAAACGAGGAGTAGTTCGTGCGTTTCTGAGATTTAGAAGACAACCCTCGTGGCCGTCCCGTCATGCCTGGTTGCAGATCCGAAGTATCAAAGGTCTCCATGACCAACCCATTGCACTCTGACATGGCTAGTCCCGAAAGAAGTCCGATCAGAGTAGCGAACAACACCGGGATTCCAAGGGAAATTGGCCGGCCGCCAGAGGACATGGTGTAAGCAAAGCCAACCAAAGGAAGCACAACACAGAATATCGCTCGCCGAAGGAGATGAGAAGTCCAAGAGAACTGCTTATCCACCATTGTCAACTCGTTGGTCATCCCGAGGTGGTGTCTTCCACGGGAGAAGATGTTGGCTTTCTGGAACGGTACAGCGATTAGAGCTCCAATTGAGATGGACGCCACGCAAGCTCCAACAAGTGGCGATCTGAGTAGGTAGGACCTGGACGTGAGTGAGCCAAGAAGGACGATGATCAAGACGACTTGAGCGTATATCCAACCAGTGTAGACAGCTATGACTGCGAATCCTGGCTGTCGAAGCATGTCGAGCGATAACAAGATACCGTGATATACTTCCTGGCCCCACCATGTAGGTCCATCCTTAACTCGATGCATCATGACCTCTCCGCGAGCCAATCGGCGAGAGACATCGGTGCCTTTCCTCACTTCGACCACGGATCGTCGGTATGCAGACCTGCGAACCTCAGGGCAAAAGACGTTGAGAACGAGGACAACAACAATCAGGACAATACTGATATAGAAACCCCATGATGGGTTCAGCGAGTTGATCACACCGGCGCCAATGAGAAATCCAATTCCGAGGGAGCCTGTGAAGCACCAGGTCCAGATGCCGAGCCAGACGCCCATACCCCCGCCGTGTCTCCTCACATCGTGTTCGTCAACCACTTCCTGATGAGGATTGCCACTCATCAACGAGGCACCGAATAAGTCGGTCAGTACCGAGTGGAAATTCATACTGGCAAAGCCGAGCGCAAGGCCCATGAAGCCACGCGGAGCCAAGAGAGCCTACCTCCATTGGCTGATATAAGGCGATCGCATCTGGCTGACTGAGATTGCTTGTGGAAACAAGAGTGGCATGGCGATAACCAAGCTGGAAAGGATATACGGCTTTCGACCATGCAATAGAGGAAGGGGCCAGAAGAAGAACGTAGGAATAGCGAGGCCAAAGTAAAAGACGACGTTGCCCAGGATGGCGTAGTGATTGAAGTCAACGATGTAATACTGTATAGAAGGAACTAGACCAGCGTATATACCAACGAGAGTCCCAATTAGGGCGGTACTGATACAGGCGACCGACGCAACGTACCTCTTGCGGGCATCAGACCAATCCCGAGCAATGGGCTGCCTGGGATGGGAGCGAGCTAGACTGAAGCCCTGCATGCCGCGGAGACTCACATGAGACCTGCCACGGAGTTTTGGCACAGCCCGTCGCTGGGGACCCAGGGTATTGATGTCTCGCTCCTGGAGTTCAATGTCCTGGCCTGTGAGTGGCGCTGTGTGCGTATGAACTAGTTGACGAGCTGCTCCTGTCTTCATGTTGTTGGCAGCGGTCTGAACAAGATGGTACTGTGTTGAGAAGTTAACTACGTCACTTGGTGTGCCATCCAAGCTCCATCTCTCGGCATCTGCGCAGTGGTACTTGGCCCTCGACGACGGATCCTCAGCTGTGAATACGTTAGCCTCGGTTGCGGTTTCAACAAGGTGCAAAGAGTTCCCGGCGCGCGCAATTTGACCGAGGATGTGATAAGCGATACCAATAATGACTGCCCTTTCCGGCCCATCGATTCGAATTTCTCTGGACAGTCCTCATGATGTTCATAAAAGATTGGAACCCTGCACTCACTTTGGACGCCACGATCAAGAGGCGGCATGGGCAAGTGTCTGTCATCATCGACCTGTTTTCCAAGAGAGGTTCTTCTGCTTTGTCTATCCAGACCTTCACCAAGTCGAAGCAAGCTCGAGATACGTTGTGGGATTGGTATGACGATGTCGCCGTTACGCCTATCAGGGGGCTTTTGACGGCTGCCATTGGAAATGCCAGACTCTGTTCGTTGGTGAAAGCTTTCTAGACCACCAGGAGCCTCGACTGGTGTGAACTCAAATTGCTCCACAGCTTCTTTGGCAACTTGGACGGCATTGTCGAGGATGTTTTCAAGATCTTTGAAAGTAGTCTTGTATAGATGATCCACGCTACGCGCCGTGAGAGGTCGAGCTACAGAGTGATCCTTCTGGTAGTTCCAAAATCTCTCTTTAATGGAACCGACAGTATTTCGCCGGCCGTTCATCTTGCCAGGAAGTTGCGTCAGCTTGGACGAGTATGTATCCGAAGGATGCAGCAGGTCTTTCAGCCAGCTCGAGGTTGTCTTCTGGATCCACGATACCGAATCTGACTCTTTAGGCTTTGGAGCCTGAACTGACTCCAGTGAGCCATGGATGCCTTCCACTTTATGATCCTCGGAGAAGCAGTGCAGATACTCCACCGGACGCGAGGCTTGAGTTTCTTCATGACTCAACGACCAGCCTGTATCACGACGGGAAGAGCTGGTTGCCCTACCACTCGAGGGCCGGAGTGTGACTTCTATGCCCGATTCAGGGGCACCGTACTGATCTGCAGGTTTGGCTGGACTGATGACACTCGTGGATAAAGGCTCGGCTTTGTCAAAGGGTGTCTTGTCCAGTTGTCCATGACTGTCCGAAAATCCCCAGTAACTGCTGGGCTGGTGTTTAACGTCCGACTTGCTGTCGTCTCTGTGCGTTAAGTGCGAGATGTCCTTGACTGCAGGTCCAAGTTTTGACACGGCATTATCGTGCCCCTGATGTGGGCGCTGCTGAGTTGTAAGGGCCACACCTGGAGCGGGTCGAACTTTGAGGATGGGAGCATGTCCGGCATGAAAGTGCCCGGATACGTTGACGGGCTCAACGCAGATATCACCACCAGTCAAGGCTCGGAATACGCGACCTCGTGGGTGGACAGGCGGGTTCGACTGCACTTGTGCCGGTTTATCATTGTTATCGTCAGCAACAAGGTCGTCCCAGAAGCAATCCAAGAGCGTCTTCTGAGGAGTCTCTGTGTGGATGTCAGGGGCAGACCCCAGACCAGAATAACAGAAATCGCCCAGAGGCAGGAGGCCAGGATGATGCACTTCAGCATGTGACTGATTTGGATGCATCTGTGGATCGAGGCAAATCCGGTTATGGATCATGTTCGGCTGAACTACGTCCTGCGTCGAACGCGTACCAACCTTTCCTGTTGGGACATCCGACGATGATGATTGTTTAGAGGAATTCTCTCGCTCTTTCACGAGAGCTGCGGGACTCGGTGGAGTGCTGGACGAGCGAACATGGATGCGTGACACTACATCATTGGGGTCAATCTCCTTCAACCTGGGCGTTGCCTGGGCCTCGTCAGGAGTGAACACAGCTTCCAGCTTGCTCACAAATTCTGGAGAGCTGACGGCAGGCGGGGTGCCTGTCTTGAGGTCAGTTGCGGAGGAGGGATCGGCCAGCCGGCCAGTCCAAGCTGGAGGAATAAGGACCCGGTGTTTCGAAGCCATATTGACACGAATCGAAGGGTGGATTTGTGGTTAGGAAAAGGCGAGCAGAGAGTTAATGGAACATAGAGGTAGAAATGCATGTATGAATAAGGGCCGGTGCGGAGCGGTGTTCGAAGAGTCCTATGGTGAGCGAGGGTGGCGGGGACGGATGAAGAGAAAGAAGAGAGAAGTTTTTCAGAGGAGAAAAGGCGAAACGAGAGAAGAATTTGGGGCGAAGAGATATTTGACGTGACTGTGTTCTGATGTTTGAACTTACATGGACACTGCGTTCCGATGACCAGCATCGTGAAAGGAGCGGCGACTGCCCCAACGAAAGAGAATGGAAGCCTTGATTGACTGGTTACTCGTTCTTACCCTAATGGCAGAGTGACAGGGTTTACTTGTTTGGTGCTCCCTATCGCTCTTACCTACTCGCCCTGGAAGTCAAAGGAGGAGCGAGGTACCGTCTAAATGGCAACAATGAGGCAGTACGGCACTGGCTCGCTCGCATCTCTCTTCACTTTCGGTCACGGCTTCCCGGCAATTATTGTGCGTCCAGTCCAGGAAGATTATCCCCGGCGAGTAGAAGGCTGGCAGTCTACCAAGCATTGGCGTGACGGAGTTTGAGTGCGTGTGGAACTGGTATATTGCAAAGGTGGTCTTGTATATGCCTTAGATGCAAGAAACCTACCCTGCCTTTTGATCTGATTATCGTCCAGAGAGCAGTCCTCAAACGTTGCTGCGCTTCAATTTTACCATGAAGGACAAGTATGTCGCCAATGCCTTCAAGAACGCCCACCAACCGCCGACCCCAAAGACGCCAGTAACCCTAGAAGCTAGCCACAAACGCTTGGCTTGAAACCAGGTCTTTTTCTCCCATCGTTGCAGGGTCATTTCGCCATGCCACACCTTACCTAAATCCAAGCAGTGGCCAGCAGCCTGCTCTGTTGCAGCTGCGAGGTGAGGCCGTACTGTGCATAAGGCGTCGCCCACCAAGACAAGATGTCCCTCATAGAAGATTGCCTTGTCGCTAAGGGCATCGTTGACCTTGGTGACGAATGGATTCTTGCATTTGGATATGACCTCCGCGAAGGGGTCAGCTACGGTATGGAGGTTGTCCGCTAGATGTTTCGACCATATCTCAGGTCGGACTAATCCAGCGGGTACGGTGTTCGAGTGGACGGTATTATTAGCGTCCGTCAGAACATCTCTTAGTGCTTGAGAGCCTTCTGCATATGGCCAATACCAGATGAAATTTATGAGGCGCTTTCCGGGCTCGAAAGAGCCAGAGTCAGGCGGGATGATGTAGCTTTTCAATGTCAGGAGGAAGTGCAACAGTCTCCAGAGAAATCGGAGTACGGGGAAGCATGCTAACCTGACAATATAGTTGCGCTTCAGCAAGTCCAGAGCATTCCTCTGCTCAAAGTAGTTGACTGTTTCTTCGGAGACATCCGCCTCCGGTACAACACCTCTCCAGGAAACATAGCCGGAATACTCCTTGATCGTCGGCGCCTGAACCAGGCTTCTGACCGTGGAGTGCAGACCGTCGGCACCAATGACAAGGTCAGTTGTGATTGAAGACTCGATCCCATCAACTCCGACATAGCCCACCGTCACAAGGCCGTCCTTGTAGTTCAGGCTTGTAACTCTCTTTCCAGCAAGGTATTTGGCTTTCCCATCACCCTTCAAAGCCGCTGGCGGATTCGGTACGGGGTCTGATGATAAGCCATCGAAATTGGCGCGCAGAATGCGGTACATCAGTCCCCAGCTCGAAGTATGGCGTTTGATCTTAAGCTTGGTAAAGTCCTTGCGCTTGCGATAGGCTATGCTGGTTGTTGCTGCCGGTGTGCAGTTCCGTACCTTGGATAGGTCATACGTTTGGAGAAACTCCTCGAGCTGAGGGCCGAATCCGATGCCAGCGTTATGGCCGCTACGGATATTCTTTGGTTCCTGTTCGAGTAGGACAACATCGACACCTTGGCGCTTGAGATAAATGCCGTGCATCAGACCGGCAAGAGAGCCGCCTACCTGAGAAAGATGTCAGAGAAAGGTAGTTCATTTTGAGGTGCTTTCCACTTACGATCACGGCTGACTCAGGTAGTTTTGCCATTCTACCTGTTGACTTCGAGGTTCTCGATGTTGAAGTGGTCGGACCTTCAATGGACGAGCTGCGTTTCCGACGGCGCAGGCGCCAACCATGGCCTCTATATATATCTTGCCATGCAGTGCATCCTGGCTCGTATAATGGGTAGCTTTGTATGCATTCTGCCCATGGGTGGAAGTGCTTACTGTATAAGGCCCTGACCCACCAGTAAGCTCATCTCAGATTCTGACCAGGGGTGGACAGATCAAAGTTTGCTCCCAATCACTTGTTCGTAATCGTTGGCTCGAACAAAGGACCTAAGAGAGGTATGGACCGGCGACGTCAGGACTAGGCTTCCGAGCTCGTCACAACGTGCCGTTATGCATATTTGCAGCCCCAAGGACCGTTTCGGCTATGCGGGCGCTAAGCCTTACGACAACCAAGAAGCTGCAGAGCTGGGCCACGTCTGACAAGAACCAGCACCCAAAGACTTGGGTCTATACTCCACTCCAACACTGGAGCTGTTCTCCTTTGGTCCATCTGCCATCCCAATACTTAGGTTACATTGCAGCTTGTGCATATTTTGTTCCTTCGAATGCATCATATGTAAGGGTGGACTCTTCTTTCTGACTGGAGATCGGAGCGCCGGAACGAAGCGGATGTTGCTGACTTGGCTGCCATGGGCGCTCGAAAGAGCCTCGTTCGAAATAATGACTCGTCAAGTAAGAATGGATTCTGGACCCACTTCCAAAGGACACTAATCTTAAAGATTCCAAACATGCAGCCCTATAAGTCTACTTGGCGGGCTTGGAGAGGACGGAGTAGCTCATGGACAATGTTCCAATAGGCCCAATGTGCCGCTGGATAGGCTGGATGGTGAGATAGAATCCTTCAGCTTGTCCGGATTGTGCGAGACTTCATGCTCTGCTGCGCATCGGCTGAGGTTGCAGTCAGCACTCTATTCACCTCAGGTCAAGTCTCCTATCTTGGTACTTTGCAGAGCTGAACTCTATCAGTAAGGACTTTGTGAGGTCTCTTCGGGAAATCCTTAACGCCGAGGCGGCAACTTGCAGTTGTGGAAGTGACGAACGGCTGGTTGATAGGCGCGTGTCTCATTATGGATGGCCCTAGTCGCTGCGTGCCGGGCTGCTGCAGCTCGATCCTTTGGCTGCGTGCCTCGTTTCGGTGGACAAGCGGCGCAGGGTGGCCTGGCTTGGCTCTTACACAAATCATGGAGCTGGTGACGGTGCAAGTGACAAGAGCAGACCCCCGTCTCAGATATAGACCCTGAATTCCTTCCCTCCCATGCTCGATCGAGGTCGATGAGCATGCACCTCTTCTTTCTTCGCGTCGCTCGGAAACGACACGGTTGTTGACAGTCATGTCTATTGCCAGACTGCCCGAGACGAACTCAGGTATTGTCACATCGTGGGTTCCAATCACCACGGCATATCCGTCAGTTAAAGGCTGCGATCAGCTCTACTGGTCTGTCGTTGCAAACACAGTAGCGGCGTGGGATCCAGGCTACGGGATTCTTGTTGCCGATTCCTCATGTCTACCGAGGGCTGCCACAACATGGTGGGATCAGGACCGCCTTGGCAGCAACCCTGAGACTGTGCTGAGCATCGGACCCATCACCTGTCCGCAAGCCTACTACACGGCGAAGACTTCGGTGAAGGATAGCAGCAGCACTTTGGTGGGATGCTGTCCCATGTATGGCATCCATCTCTGTCTTTGTCACCTGTCACACTCGAGACTAACTGGTGCTCCTTAGACGATACACATTTGCCAGTTTCCTTGGAAATGGAGCTACGGGCCAATGCGTCTCCAACTTCGACGCTGGGCAGGTCATCACCTATGCCATCAGAGACCAGAGCGGAAACTGGGGTATCACTACCCAGAGCATTCTCTCAAGAACTACGGTTGCCGGTATACCAGTCAATGGATGGGAATTTGCACAAGAAACAGGCACGGCATCGACTGCCTGCGCTACAGCTACAACTATCGTCACGAGTCTGCCTTCGGGTTCGAACCCGGCGTCAGACACAGGCCTCAGCGGTGGAGCCAAAGTCGGAATAGGCGTTGGTGTCTCTCTGGGTGTAATTGGCTTGCTAACGTTACTGGCTGGCATCTGGCTTATGAGACGTGCTCGAAGAGATAAAAGTGACTATGGTTCGGCTGCCATGGACCAACACGCTCAAGAGCACGATTCCAGATACCCTGCTGGATACGAAGGGTGGTCTGTCGAAGCTTCGTCCTCTCCCGTTTCAAAATTGGCTACAACCACAGGAGTCGCGAGCCTTGATGGCGCAACTCACAGGCCGTATGGATCCTTGGGAACGAGTCCCAGTAATCTCGGGGGACGTACTTTAGGAAGCACACCGGTAGAGCTGTCAGAGGAGCGGCCGACTGAGTTACCTGCCAACCATCCACCATCCACCAGCGCTTAGGAGGCAAATACCGGACAGTACGCCAGGTAGGAGGGTATGACCATGCAGCGACTTGTGCAAGCAAATCATTCCAGGTTGTGCCATTATTTATGTAATATACCTTACCCATAATAACATCGAGTGTTTCTTGACTGTCTGACCAGTGACATTATGCCGTCACTACACGAAGATTCCTCGATTTTCGCGGCTCACTGCCATGTCTCTGGACTTAATACGGGCACTTAATCAGGGGCACAAAAAATGAAGCGAGTGCGCCTTGCGGCGGTCTCTCTAGCAAATACGCAGGCGGATTCTAACATTCTAGAGCCCAGGCAACCACTAACTGCGGGCAGGCACCGATTTAAAGCACAGCCTCAATTGGTGCACAATGTCAACAGTCATTCAGTCTCCAAATACTGGCCAGATATCTCGTACACTGTAATAGTATTTGATGGCCGTCTCTTCCTCATATCCCATTCCAACATAATCGGCATTTGAGACGAGCAACTCGAGAAACAACTAGCCAAAAGATGTTCAACTCAGTTCTATCCCAAATAAGAGGCAGGGCACCCAAAAGTGACCCAAAGAACACAGTCCACGAAGAAGACAGGTCCCTCAATTCTAATCCCAGCGACCTCAAACCAGGCAGGCCCATCAAGACCAACTACGCCAGCAACGATGTACCCATCCCGGACGACTTCCTCACCACGACCCCACCCGACGCGCAGCCCTTGACCGTTGAGCAGATAGACTTTTCCAACACTGTTCTACCCCAGTACGCAGGCTGCTATGCAGTCGTGCTAGACAACGTCATCAGCCCCTCGGAATGCGAGACCCTCATCAAGCTGGCAGAAGCCAGTGTGCCCGTCTCCGAGCGCGGGGAACGGGACGCCTGGCAGCCCGCCCTGGTCAATATCGGAGGCGGCTTCGAGATTCTGAGCCCGGAGTACAGAAATTCGGACCGGGTTATCTGGGACCAGCAGACGGTTGTCGACCGGTTGTGGAAGCGCTGTCTGGCTGCACCTGGATTGAAGGACAAGCTGGAGGTCGTGGAGCAGGATGTTGTCGTCCTGGGGCCGTCGAGGAGTGGCAGGGTGCAAAGGTGGGAGTTTCGACGGTTGAACGATCGTATGCGGTTTTTGAGATACGGACGCGGGCAGTTCTTCAAGCGTGAGTACAGACCTTGGACCCTTTTTGGAGAGCGTTAGAACTGATATTCAGCAGCTCATTGTGATGCGGCGTACCGAGAACCAGGCAAGGACATCAAGACGCTATTTACACTACACTTATACTTGAATGATTCCAAGCAGACTGCCGGTGATGGAGCTCAGTTACAGGGTGGCGCAACATCATTTCTGTCCAGAGACGAAGAGGAGAAGATGGATGTTGATCCCAAGGCCGGCAGGGTCCTGATCTTTCAGCATCGAAACCTTTATCATTCTGGAGATGATGTGATTTCTGGGACCAAGTATACGATGCGGACGGATATCATGTATGAGTTAGTGTCTGTCCCTGAGGACCAGACCTCTACGGAGGCATGAGACCAAGGCACATCTCCATCCCCATAGGGAGGGTGCGACATTGTTCGTCCCTGGGAACCATAGCCGTTGGTAGCAGAAAGACTGTCCTGAAAAGAAAAGGCTCTGGAAAACTGTCACATATACAAGACCTATAGTCATAAACTCGTTAGACAATTAAGGCAGTCCTCGCTAAGTCCTAGAGCTTGTCGCAATCCTCTTTACAAAGACGCCCTCGGGGACTTGATCAGTTTCTCCAAGAAGGCTTCGATCCTCTTATAGTAGGTCCTCGACTGTGGCAGATCAACAAGCAAGCTCGAGAAGCAATGCGGCAAGCCCTGATATGTGTACAGCTCCACTTCAACTCCGGCTGCCTTGAGGGCTTCCGCGTAGGCAATGCCCTCGTCTCGCAGAGGATCCAGTCCGGCGCATTGTACCACTATCGATGGAGTCAGCTCACCACTAACAAATAGCACACGGCGTCAGATAGTGTCACTCACGAGCAGGCGGCAGTCCCCTCAGACTCTTTGCCAACAGTGGAGAGTGATACGGCTCCGGGTTAGCTTCAGGATCGTAGGCGTCCCAAAAAAGTTCCATCTTCGTCGCGTTGACGACGCTTGCGTCATGATTTTGGATGTAGCTTCCCAGCTCGTATTTGTCTGCGAGACCTTTCATGTGCTTCGGATGGCAGGTGACGGGGAAGTTGAGGATCTGTCCGATGATGCCGCTGACGCCTTTGTCTCTAGCCATCATCGCAAGGACGGCAGACTGGAAATATTAGCAAGATCAGCACCAGGGTAAATTGAAAGCTGTTCAGCTTCGATCACTGACAGGATGGTAACGTGAAAAAATAAAAATAAAACAAAAAGGAAAATGCTGCGGAAAAAGTGTGCGACGGGGTTCGAACAAAAGCTCACCGGGCAGCCCCCTTTCGGGAGGTGCCCGGCTACGAAAGCAATTACGGGTATCTAAACCCCAGCTTTTCTTCGATGTCGACCTATTACCAAGTCCACCACAGAGCCCGGGACCTACTTCCCGGGCTGTTGAAGAACTTTCATCTTGTTTCCTATAAGCCACCCGACGCGGACTACTGCCAGTGACTGTGCCTGTGCAATGACAACCCCCGAAACAACCCCAAAGAAATGAAGAACTCAGACGAAGCCAAGTGCACATACCATGTTGCCTCCCGCGCTACCACCAGACGTGATGATCCTCTCCGGGTTGATGCCAAGTTCCGACGCGTTTTGCTTGCACTACGAAATAGTCAGTGTGTTCCTCCTTCTCTTCATCAACTCAGCAAACCTTACCCATTTCAGGACATCGAAGCAATCATTAATCGGCGCAGGGAACGGGTACTCTGGTGCCCTGCACGATATTAGCAACATCACCCACACGAACAATATGTTAGCTCTAGGAAACTCACATCCGGTAGTCGACGCTGACAACCACGAACTCCGGATGCGCAGCCATGACCAGGTTCTCAATCTGCTCCGTCTCATGCCCGCCGATAGCCCATCCACCGCCGTGCGTCTTCAACACCAACGCCGCGTTACTCTTCACATTCCGGCTCTTGTACACCTTGATCTCCACCTTTGCACCATCTCTCACGGGCACCAGCCTGGTCGAGGTCAAGACCTCCTGCCCTTCCTTGGGACACCAGTTCGGAATCTGAGCGGGCACATCCCACAGTTTCCTGAAAGTGGCCCAGTCCGTAGCCTGCCAGAGGCCGGCGACGGCCGCGTCTGACGCGTCCTTGACGGCGGCGAAGGCCGGGTCGATCTTGGAGAGGTGGCCATTCTTTGGGAGTGGCTTGAAGTTCGGGTCGACGGGGATATACTGCGGCGAGGCCTTGAGCCTGAGGGGATATGTCTTTGTGGCCATCTTGGAAAACCAGCCGTGGGCACAACCGTGGGAAGCACTTGTTGGGTTATAGGACATGTACGCAAGAGTATGAAGAGGGGGGAATCAGGAGCGAAAAAAAAGAGACGAGCACAAGAAGGAAGTGAGTGGATCAACAGCTTTATGTACGCACAGCTAGGGAAGAACACCTGTGTATATGAACAGGAAGGGACGTCCTGATGCCATGGTGAAGCTGGAGACGAGACGCGGAAGAGCTCCGTCGCCTAGTTTCCGGAAAACACTAGCCACAGGGGAAGCTCATTGAAGGTTCAGGTCTCGGCTCGGCAGTCGACACTAATGACTCGCTTTCACACGCAAAGTAGTGCACATGAAGACCCATGCTCCCGTCCTGCCGGTATACCGAGCGATGAGAGGAACTGCCTTGTCCTGTTCCAAAGGGCACTCATTATGATTCACTGTAGTACTGTACATCCAGTTGTGCGACCTCCAGGCGGCAGCTACCATGATGAACAACGTGCAATCGACCGGAATTGATTTTGGCTGTGATTTTGTTGACGAAAGACATATCATTCTCCAACTTGAAGTTGAGCTTGGTGGGTACCCCGCGTAGGTTGATCGTCTAGCACAGTAGTCCGGGGCCGTTCCGGTTAACGAACTCCGGGTCCACATCCCCGCATGAGCTCCAACTCCGGATCCATGTGCTCTCGGAGCTCTGCTCTACAGAGCCTTTCTTCATGTGCTCACACTTTGCGCGCTGCAGATTCGCTGTCGTTTTTGAGCTGCGCGGTTTTCATAAGTCGGATGTTTGCCATGCCGGGATGCATCGTAGATAACGATATAATAGTCGGATTTCAGCTCACGGCCAAACCTCCTTTATAGCCTTCATCATCCTACAGTCAGCCTTGTGCGCCGTACCCCAGTCCCTGACCTGGCAGTCCTGAATCACCATTAGCATAGTCACCCAGCTCATGAGAGCTCTCAGAGTTACCTTTCCGCAATACCTAACACCTCCACATCGAGTGCACCTCATCAATTTTCTATCCCCTCCCCCCTTCCCACAAGAACTACATCTGTCCTCCATCCCCTCCGCCTCAGCCTCCTTCATCCGTCTTCCAACCTCGAACACCCGCTCCAGACGACCAGGCAGCGCCTTAACGCTATCGAACATCTCCGGGTCGACAACAATAAACCCTTGCCCGCCTTCCTTCTTGGGCGGCTTCCTCCTCGCCCAGGGGACGGCTGCCGTGTTGCCCTTCTTCAGGCCGCGGGCGGCTAGGTCGATCTGGCCTTCGAACATCATTGCGAACGAATCGCCGGACCGGTCTGTCAGGACGAGCGTCGGCCGGGTGATGGTCATGTTCTCGCCTACCTGGCCGAGGAGGATGTGCGGAGGTCGATCTTGAGATGATGAGGTGGAGGAAGTGTCCGGACAGGTTGTGAAAGACGGGAAGATTGCTGGGTCAGCAAAGTCTGGAAGTGGCATTTTGCTTTACTGATACCCTCGATTCGTGGATTTGTCCAGGTAGGATAGGTAGGTAGCTAGGTACGATAAGGGTGTGTTTGTTCAGTATACGGTCGGACAATGATGCACCTATAATCACCAAATACCTACCAGGTGCTGGAAAAACGCTGTGGAGCGAAAAAGACGGTCAAGGGTCCCAAAACGCTAGACTATAAATACAATCCGTCCATGGATGTTACCCTATACAAGCATTTCCACCGATGTAATTCGACGACCCGGCGCAAACACGGTCAGTCTGAGAAAAGACGTTGTTTTACACAGAAGTCGACTGGCCCAGACAGGGTTGAGATGGAGCTCAAGGCCTGCCAGTTAGTCTTGGCTGAAACGGCAGGTGCAACGAACAGTTTCCGCTATCACCAAAGACGTCACCAGCAGTGGGTCAGGATGCTACTGTTTCAACAGAATCCCACCAGATCATCTTTCTCGGTGGATATACCAGGAGATCCATATATCGAGAAAATGCAGCATTCTCGTCTAATGGTGATCATTAACACTACAAAGGAAACTTGTGTTTCCCCTAAGACCCAAGACCATGAGGAAAGAAGAAACTAGAGCAAGAAAATCAAGCCTGTGACATGTCTGAGAACCAAATCTCGACCATACCGAGTAGAACGACGTTATGTGTGCGCCGAAAACAAGGTAGCAGCTGTTCCCCCGGCATATCCAGCCACCTCAAACGCCCAACACCCCCAAGTTTGTGAAGTGGAGGAAAACTTAACGGCCGACCATAACCTTGTCGTCACGATTATGCGTGCAGAAAGAGCTGAAAGAAACATCCGCCCGGGTACCACGAAGAAAAGCACAAAGTCTACTACAGGCTTCTCATACACCTGTGCTCATCCAGCCAAACGTGCCTACCGCCATGCCGAGAATGATGAACGTGAGAATACCAGCGCCGGCCTTGTCGCCCGTGGTGGGCGGAGTCGTGTGTCCGTTAAAGCTGTCCGACTGACTGCCCGCGTTGGGATTACCGGCACTCGTGCCGCCGGTCGAGTTGGTGACAGGGCCGGAGGACTGATCGATGAGCAGGGAAGACACCGCGCCCAGGACGTTCATCTGCTGACCCGCACCCTGAGTCCCGTCGTAGGCGTGTGTGCTCCACTTGAATCCGCAGATACGGCCGGTGTCTCCGCCGGTGCAGGTTGAGACAGCCGCTTGCGTGGAGGTCTGGAGGACAGACATAATCGTGTCGTGGGTGAAGGGGGCAATCTGGCCGGTCGTTGCCATCCAGCGGTGGAGGTAGCCTTTGAAACTCAACATGTCGGTTGTGCAAGACATGTGCTCCTCGCAGGCTACTTCGTAGGCGATGTTGTCCGGGAAGAAGACTCTGAGAGTGGCATTCAGGAGGTCTCGTGTCCGCTGCTCCCAGACCGCACTACCATTGGTCTGCGCCACAAACGTTAGCGAGTAGCTACACAAAATCCGGGACCAAAGGTGAGACTCACGTAGTTGTACATGTAGGCGGCTCCAAGGAGATAAACCGCGTTGTTGTACGAGAACTGCGCCTTGTTGATGTCAGTGCAGTTGTGCTCGACGTGACCTCCGTCGTAGATATTGTACTGGGCATCGATAAAGCCGACACCGGTAACCCAATCCCACGTCTTCTCCGCCCAGTCGGCATAAGTCGTGTTGCCGGTGTATCGGGCCAGTCTCGCACCCAGGTTGAAGAAGCAGCCGTTGGCGATACCTAAGTCAAAACATTAGTGTCGGAAACACGAATAGGCGACATTTAGAGATATGCCCACTGTTCTTGTAGTTATATCCATTGTTGGAAAGTGGAATCTGCCACCGTAACCCGCCGTTGCAGGTATCGTCATGACGATCGGGGCTTGCCTGGGTGTTGAAGACGGCTTGAGCCAGCGCGAGCCATTGCGGTTGGTCCTTCGGAGGATCTGGAAACTTGACTTCGGCAGCGAGCATGGCTGACATGCCCCAGAACCCTTGGTCGTCGTTGCCCAAGGACGCCGTAACGTTGGGTGGCATGTAATCTTCCCCTGGCCCAACTTGCCACAACATCGCTTGCGTGACAATGTCGTTGTACGTGTCGTCGCCCGTCAAATGCCAGTAATCGATTAAAGTTCCCCACATAGCACCTCCTTCCCACCAGTAGTAGTCGCCAGCCGGTGGTGGACCTGGTAGGATGCCAGGTGTCTGTCCGATCTCGTTTCCGTGATAGTAGGCGACAAGGTCGGCGGCTACTTGTTTCGCGGTCGATTTGATGTCCGCTGGGGATTTGTTAGCCGAAGTTAACAAAGAGTACACCAGAAAAATGCAAGCGCCATCATGGACTCTCAAGGCACGGAGGGTTGGTTCATACAAACGGAGTTGATGCTGTAGGCGGCGTTGGCAAGGCCGCTGCCAACCAAGGCGGCGGCTGCCAGACGAGAAGTTGGCGAAATCATGACGATGTGTGTAATGAAATGAGCGAGTGACTATCGGATAACGATCGTAGACGTCGAGATACGGACCAGCAAAAGTTATGCTGTGCCCATCGAAGTGAGCGAACGGTAATCGGCTCGGAGGTGTCGCAGGAAGTTGATTGACGTTGTCGCGATTTACGGTAGTTTGAATGAAAGAAGGTGGTTGAAGTCGTGGTGAAGGAGATTCCAGAATTCCTTGTTGACAGGCCTGCAAGGGGTTGGCGGGCGAGATGATGGAATGGCGTCCGGAATGAAGAACGAGGACGTACTGCTGTACCTGAACAGGTACAGGTTACGTTAGTGAATTGCTTTGCAGATCTGGTAGATGCTAACAAATCATATCTAATTGGATGTACTAGGAATGCGCATCTGGTTCATGACAGGGGGGTGTCTGGGGATTACAGCGCTGAGATTGGAGGGTCCAGCCAGCAACCCCACCTTTCCTCGTGCAAATTGTCTTTCATTGGGGCTGTGTCCAGCGCCTAAATCAGGTTACCGATCCCCTATCCAACACGAATGAAGACCATGCATTACGTTGCCACTTCAAACCATTTGCGGGAGCAGGTAGTCCGTATATTGTCATATGCCAAGTCCTTGAGCTGGTATTGTCGTACCAGCGCTCTAACACCTAAAACTCGGACTACCTTATTCATTCACATCTTCCCAGCAGCCAGCAATCCCGGACCTAAGACGTGTTACGAAATAAAAAGTCTTAGCTGGGGACGCAGGCCCTCGAATTAATAACATAAACAAGAGCGAAGGGTCAAAAAGTGCGGTTTGTGTGGATCGAACACACGACCTTCAGATTAATGATGAAGTGGACTTCAGTCTGACGCTCTCCCAACTGAGCTAAACCCGCTTGCTAGAAAGTTGGGGCCCTAATTTCTTCTATGATGCTACCAAATGTAGCTTGAGTAGATACTGACTCTTAGAGTCGTTAATCCTGGTTAGCTTAACAGGGTCAGATCAGCTATTTATCAGTTCTCGCCTCTTGGAATGATGATATTTCTGTAGCAGTAGCCACAAGCTTACAACTCGGAGCTCTTGAATTGATTTGGCAGCCATGTTGTAGCCGTATGGACACGCCCGAACATCTCCGTCTTCGGTTGTTGAGGGGCCATTTCCAGCTCCATCAGACTATCGATTCCGCATGTTTAAAGAGTCGGGACAATTGCTGCCGCCTATTAGAGGCTCCAAGTAATATCCCGTTCTGACTGTGAATGATAGGCGATCTTCTTTCGACTCGTGCACTGAGTCCTGTAGCTTGATTGAAGATAAATTTTCAGTGAGCGGATTGACATCCTGGACTTCGAGGGAAATTATCAGCTCTATATAACCCTTCAATGTCCTATTCTTTGTCATTTATATAGAAACCGAGCCCTCAGCTTGCGAGTTAGTGGATATCTTATTTGAGGTCACAGCTCTAGATATGTGGTAAAGACTCGCAAGGAATCAGTTTATGCAAGCTGCGTGTCCTCAATTAAATTAGAGCTCGCAGCTTTGCTCTGACATAGAAGCATCCCACTTTTACATCATCACCACTTCAACTCGGCCGTCCAAAACCCCTCCTTCAACAACGTCTCTTCTGTAGCAAACTCAAACTACTTGTGTCGTGATTGCATCGGGCCTGGCTTAGAACCCAAGCTACATTTGATCACCGAGTCCAGCTTGCCCCTCTCTTCTCGACATGGCTTTCTGGGCCGGTAATCGCTCAGGAGCGACGTCGTCCCAGCTTGAGCACGTGGTCCATGCGATTCGACACACGCCCATCATCGACAACCACGCACATCCTCTTCTGAGACCAGAGGCTCTTGGCAAATATCCCCTCTTGTCAATCACAACCGAAGCCTCCGGAGACGCCATCGATGACTCCCTGACCAGTCTCGCTCATCTGCGCGCTATCAGACAGCTGTCCACCATCCTCAAGTGCCAGCCGACCTGGGAGGCAGTTGTCGCTGCCATTGAACTGAGGCGCATTGAGGACCCAGATGGGTGGGTTGCCGAATGTCTTGACGGCATTGAGACTATTCTAGTGGATGATGGCCTTGACAACGAGGACGAAGCGTATTCCTACTCTGAGCACGATGACTACACACGAAGCAAGTGCAAGCGCATTGTGCGTATCGAGCAGGTAGTTGCTACCATCATCAAGCGTCAGCTGGAAGCAAATGTGGCTGAGCAGGCAGATGCCCAAGAGGTCTACTCCAAGGTCTTTGACGAGTTCGAGGCGCACATCAAGCGAGCCATTGAGGATGAAGAAGTCGTCGGTTTTAAATCGGTCATCTGCTACCGGACGGGCCTCGACATCGCCCCTTTCGTCGACCACAACGCCGCCATAGAAGCCTTCCGAGGCATCATTGAAAGCGACGAGCCCTTCAGTAGACTCCAGCATAAGCCGCTGAACGACATGATAGTGCACCGCACGGCCGAGCTCATCAAGCGCAGTCCGTCGCGCCAGAAGAAACCCATCCAGTTCCACACCGGCCTTGGCGACAACGACATTACGCTCTCCAAGTCATCTCCGGCTCACATGCAAGCCTTCATCCGTGTGCACCAGGATGTGCCTATCGTCCTTCTGCACGCCAGCTACCCCTACACGAGGGACGCTGGGTATCTAGCCACTGTGTATCCTAACGTGTACGCCGATATTGGCGAGATCTTCCCATTCCTGAGCAGAGATGGTCAGGAGACAGCCATTAGGCAGGCTCTTGAACTTTGTCCCTGGTCTAAGATTGTCTGGAGTACTGACGGCCATTGGTTCCCTGAGACGTACCTCTTGGCCATTGTCCAAATCCGTGAAGTTCTCGAGACTGTAGGTTATCGCGCTCTGCAAGTATATGATTGAGAATGTTCACTGACCGTGTGTAGGTGATCTGCGACTACGTGAGGAAAGGGGAGCTAGGTTGGAAGGCAGCCATACAACTCGTCCGTGACATCCTATTCAACACCAATAACAAACTTTACCACCTGGGTCTGGAGTTTTCAGAGCTAGAAGGAGGCGTAGCCAACGACCTGAGTGACGACAAGTATCGTACCGACCTTGAGCTGTTCCAGTTCTTCCTTAAAGGGAGAGACCTACCGGATTTTATCCGTATTTATTGGAACGATTTGACAGCCCAGCCGAGGATGCGCATGATCCCCTTTCGCAAGTTCATGTCGCTTCTCGAAGAGGGCAAATCCACCAGTATCGGTATCACTAAAGCATCTCTGAGCCTACTCCAGAACGACCACATTGTGCGTGGGGGAACTGCGACAGGTGAATACCGCCTGCACCCAGACTTCTCGTCGCTCAAATCGGGGCCGATTAAGGGGCACGTCAGCATGCATGGTCAGTTCCGCGAGCAGAATGGTGCTAGAGTTGACCTCTGCCCTCGCTCGCTGCTTGAGCGCGCCGTAGAGTTCGGTGCAGAGAAGGGCTTGACTTTCTTGTTGGGCTTCGAAATCGAGTTCATGCTATTGAAGCGCCTACGAAATGCGCCTACCAAGTTTGAAGCCGGCTTGAGCGATGGCCATGCTTGGTCTGTCTCGCGAGCGTTTGCCGATCAGAAAGTGTCTGATCTGCTGAGGGATATGGTTGGAGAACTGGACGACATGGGCATATACGTCGAACAACTGCATGCCGAAAGCGCAAACGGGCAGTTCGAGCTTGTTCTTCCGGCGCTCCCACCTATAGAGGCGGTTGACACACTGTTGCACGCGCGCGAAGTCATGTCGGCCCTGGCCACGAACGCTGGATATCGTATGACGCTCCACCCCAAGCCTTTCGGCGTCAACGACGCCGGTAACGCGTCGCATGTGCATTTGTCCATCTCTTCACCGCCAGGCTCAAAGCCGGAAGTGTACGAGAGCTTCTATGCCGGAATCCTCAAGCATCTTCGTGGCATCCTAGCCTTCACATACAGTAATCCCGCAAGTTACGAGAGGATGGTCGACAGCGGCTGGTCCGGCGGTCGGTGGGTAGCATGGGGGACGCAGAACCGTGAGACGCCATTGCGGAAGATCGAAGATAGCCACTGGGAACTGAAGACATTGGACGGCCTCGCCAACCCTTATCTAGCCATGGCAGCAATTTTACTGGCAGGAGTGAACGGCGCGTTAGCCAAGGAGAAGCTTGTCTGGCGAGATTGCGAGGATGACCCCGTGAACTTGACGGATAATGATAGAAAAGAGCTGAACGTGACCGAGATGCTCCCCGCTAGCGTTGAAGAGGCACTCGAAGCACTTCAGAAAGATGAGGAGCTGACGCAGCTTCTTGGTCCGGAGCTGGTCGACAGATATTCTGCGGTCAAGGAGGGCGAACTCAAACTTTTAGGTGAGATGGGAGAAGAGGACCGTCGTGAGTGGATCATGGAGAGATATTAGGGTGGTAGGTAGATGAAAAGTCACAGCTGTACTCTAACGGCTCTCCTTCGCAATCGCCACCAGTGCCTTGACGTACTCATCAACGCTCTTAGCACCTACAAGCGTCAAATCTCTCCTCCTTCCCTCGATCCTGACAGTGGGTACACTATCTACGCCCTCCATCTTCTGCTCCAATATCATCCGCTTTGTCTCTCCTAACCCATCATCCCTTCTCTCTGTCACCAAACTCTCTGCCTCATCCTTCCCCAAGCTCGCTTCTACACATGCGGCCTTCAAAGTGTCCGCACTAGTGGGATGTTTCTCCTCCTCGAAGTAAGCGCGGTACAGCGCATCAACAAGCTTGCAAGCTGTCTCCGACCCCCTTTCCTCTTGAATCAGCTGGATGACTCTGTGAGCCTCCAGTGTGTTGGATATCACGCCGTGAAAGGAGAAGTTGATGCCGGCCTCGGAACCGTAGGAGGACATGAGCTGGCTGAACATCTGCATGCGCTCCTCGGAGCCGTCGTACTTGGTGTCCCGGTACCATTCGTACTTGTCTGTGCCCTCGGCCGGGAAGTCAGGGTAGAGCTGGTAGGGGCGGATGATGATTGGAGGGAACGTAACGTGGCCTGCAATCTCGGAGAGTGTTTTGGCTTGGGAAAGCGCCTGGTCGAGACGACGTTTGGCTAGGTAGGTCCATGGACAGATTGTGTCAAGGGTAAATGTTATTTGAGATTCGTACATTGTGTGTGAGTTCTCATCTGTAAAGTACTGTGTGTGAGAGGAGAATGCGAACATTAGAGAGAAGCGACTTGAGTTCCCCATGAATGCGGGGAAGTTCCGAGTTGCCATTAAGATACTTCAGAAGGTACACGAAGGTATACGTGGATCTAAGTCTTTGTGTTTCTCATATGAGCTAGCCAGCTCTTACAAGATACTCGGATTCATTTAGAGTCTGCCCTAAGGTAGCATATGGCCAAGATGACAATATCTGGACCCAAATTAGAGAAGCGTCGTACACATAGAAGAGCGTCGACCTGACACAATGACTGACCACCAGCAGCGGCCGGAGTCCCAATGCCCATGTCACCAAAATTATTAGGGAACCTGACAAAGAGTGAAGTTAGACGTATTGCCACCATTATAGGTTCCCATCAGTCTTGTCCTCGTTATATCTATGTCCGGCGTGGTCATCATCGTTGCAGCTGTCACTGGTTACCTCTTCGTATCCACGCTGTGACGAGTAGTTCTGGAACGCGCTTTGAACAATTTCTCAGATCCAGGGCGCCAGTCATAACACGTGATTCAGGAAATACCGTGGTAACGTGGTAAGGCGAATATTTGACCTGGCCGTTGATTCCCTCGATGCTTGTAGTAGGAATGGATATGGTGTTCTTCTTGACTTACAGTGGACAGATGGAGGCCCTCCAATTACCCCACAGTCTGGGTCTCCACTGATGGCAGGCCCAGGCTGGCCCAGGCAGCTAGGCCTGCATGATAGGCGGGGTCCTCAGCCCACGAGAGCCTGCCAATAAAATTCCCGACGCTGTACAGGGGTGATAAGGGTCTAAGCTGAATAAGTTTTGGTTGACCTGTCCTCAAGATATCGATGTTGGAGCAGTCGAGCTGATAGTAACGAGGCGTGCTTGCTTTCACTACAGACCAGTTCGTTTCCCGCCAATCCACTCTTTGCTGTCAATTGGGATACTGGTTCAACATACTCTCCAGTACGATCCTCACAAATGAGGTAATAACCCAGATTACCTCCCCTCCCATCCGGGTGTTTGCAGAGGAAACCGAGACCGAGCTCGGAAGCTACAACGACGATATAAGGCCCACGTCACGGCACTCCTCGATTCAAGATACCGTCATGATGAACGACTACCAACAAAATGGCTACCAAAACGGGTACCATGATGAGAAGCGGCACCTAGACGAGGATGCCTTTGGGGCAAAGGCTGGCAATATCGTCAGCGCATTCGACGCCTTCCGTAAGTCACACATGGTACTCCGGACTACGTTTTACGCGTCCATTTTTCTAAACCACATCCTCGACACGTAGCAAAATCAAAACCACAATATGTGACGCGGACATCCGGCGGCGGCAAATGGACAGTCGCAATGGTCGTAGTGTCAACAATTCTGTTATGGTCCGAGCTATCACGATGGTGGCGCGGAGAGGAGATGCACACTTTTGCCGTCGAGAAGGGCATAAGTCGGTCGATGCAGATCAACCTCGATATCGTCGTGCGCATGAAGTGCAACGACCTACACGTCAACGTCCAGGATGCCGCCGGCGACCGCATCCTGGCCGCGTCGATGCTGAAGCGCGACCCAACCAACTGGTCACAGTGGGTGGACAACAAAGGCATCCACAAGCTAGGGAGGGACAAGGAGGGCCGAGTCATCACCGGCGAGGGTTTCACGAGTATAAGCCACGACGAAGGGTTTGGCGAGGAGCACGTGCACGATATCGTCGCTTTGGGTAGGAAGAAGGCTAGGTGGGGCAAGACGCCGAGGATATGGGGTAGCGGAGAGCCGGATAGTTGTCGTATCTATGGAAGCTTGGAACTCAACAAGGTGCAGGGCGACTTCCATATCACGGCAAGGGGACATGGATATCCCGAGTTGGGAGTACATCTCAACCATGATGGTGAGTCAGCTTCTTCGTACGTACTACTGGGAACCTACTAATGATCCACCATAGCCTTCAACTTCTCGCACATCGTAAGCGAGTTGTCGTTTGGCCCCTTCCTACCGTCTCTCGTCAATCCACTCGACCGCACCATCAGCATAGCCACGAGCCATTTCTACAAGTTTCAGTACTTTCTGTCCGTCGTGCCGACCACCTATAGTGTCGGCCACCCTGGCACGTCCGGATCCAGGACGATCCTCACAAACCAGTACGCCGTGACAGAGCAGGAGAAGGAAATTGGGGAGCGGACTATTCCGGGCATCTTCTTCAAGTATGATATTGAGCCTATTCTGCTGAACATCGTCGAGACTCGCGACAGCTTCTTCGTGTTCTTAATCAAGGTTGTCAACATCTTGAGCGGAGCATTGGTGGCCGGACACTGGGGATTCACGATGACGGAGTGGCTGAAGGAGGTGATTGGAAAGAGGAGACGGGCTTCGAGCGAGGGTGTTCTCGGCGCTAAGGGATATCATGGTGACTAGATGACTTGAAGTGCGGACCGGAATGTGGGAGGTACATATGGAGTCGGGGAGTTGTACTGTATCCTGCTTGTTTCTCTAACCTCTTGGAATATAGGGGTTGTTTTCCTGCTCACCCATTCGTCCTATGCATCGTGCATGTCCAAGCCTCTCTTCGTTCATTATGTGGTGTGTGCTGGTCAATAAGGGTAAAGGAATTACGGCTTGGGACATTCGTAGAGGGTGTAAGGTAGTCTGAAAGGAGTGTGCCAACTGAACGTGAATGTTATGCCGGATGTATTCGAGTATCTGTCAGATATCTCAAGGGTTAGGGTTGGCAATGCCAAAAATTTAGTTACATCATTCGATGTCTATGGCGAAAGCTCCATAGCTCGGCTTAGAAATTCCAGCACGATCGCCACGTCTTTGCGTCTGTCCATCTTCGACATAGACCATCCGCTCAAAATGTTTTCAAGGACGCTTCTATCAAGGGTATGCTCTGTTTACTCGGTCCCCAGAAAGCGATCTAGCCAAAAGCTAACAATCACCAACAGCAAATCCGGCAAGCGGCCGCGCCGGCCTCCGGCTTCTCTTCCGCCTTCCGCCTCGCCGCCGCCCAACCCTCCATCTCACTCACCCTCGCGCAGCGCCGCCTACTGTCCGACCAGACCCGCCAAGCGATCGACAAGGCCGTATCGTCCGCGCCCGTTGTCCTGTTCATGAAGGGCACGCCCGAGACGCCGCAGTGCGGCTTCTCGCGGGCGAGCATCCAGATCCTGGGCCTGCAAGGGGTCGACCCGAACAAGTTCGCCGCGTTCAACGTCCTCGAGGACCCGGAGCTGCGGTCCGGCATAAAGGAGTACTCGGACTGGCCGACCATCCCGCAGCTGTACGTCGACAAGGAGTTCGTCGGCGGGTGCGACATCCTAGTCTCGATGCACCAGAACGGCGAGCTGGCCAAGCTGCTGGAAGAGAAGGGCGTGCTCGCCGCTGCGGGAGAGGGGGAGGGTGAGGCGGATGGCGGTCCGGAGGGGTCGCAGTAGTACGACAGGGGCTTTGGCGAAGGACTAAAGGTTCCTGTTTAGGAAGAGAGACATGGATGTATAACTAGAAGCACAATACACTTTTGTAATAATACGGATATAGAGCGAGCCTCGGGACTACACATTCATGGCTAGAAAACTGTCCATATCCGCGTACCACCTTATCCTTTACTCGTGTTGCCCCCTCCTCGGCTTTTCCACAAACTACGCAGGATACGCGGCTCCATCGCCCCTCAAGTCACTACCCGCACTCCACAACCCAGTCCCCTCGATCGGATCGACAGACCACCTGATGATCTGGCCCCGTCCAAACATAGCCCTCGCCGCCCCGGTGACAACCTCAACCTTGTGGCCCAGCTTCCGCAACCCCTCGACCGTGCTCTCGGGCATACCCTCTTCGACATGGACGGTCAGGTCCTGCGCATCGTCGCCGTCTTCGGGCTGCCCGGGCCCGATGCACACCCTCGGCGCGTCGAGCGCCTGCTGGGGGCTGAGCCCGCCGACGACCTGGCCCAGCAGCACCTGCACGTGGCCCTGGGGCTGCATGAAGGCGCCCATGACGCCGAAGACGGAGTGGAGGCTGCCGTCGGCGGCGTTGGTCGCCAGCGCGGGGATGATGGTGTGGTAGGGCCGCTTGCGGGGCGCGAGCACGTTGGGGTGGGCGGCGTCGAGGCTGAAGTTGGCGCCGCGGTTCTGCAGCGTGAAGCCGCACCCCGCGGGGATCACGGCCGTGCCGAAGCCGGCGTAGTTGGAGTTGATGAAGCTCGCGGCGTTGCCGTCGCGGTCGGAGACGCAGAAGTACACCGTGTCGCTGCTGCGAAGGGCGGGGGACCCGTGCGCCACGACGCCGGAGGCTTTGGTCGGGTCGAAGAGGGAGGTGGCGCGCTCGCGCAGGTAAGATGACGAGAGGAGCTCGGCGCTGGGGACGGGGACGACGTTGGGGTCCGTGACGAACCAGGTCGCGTCCGCGAAGGAGATGCGCAGGGCCTCGATGATGGCGTGCAGGTAAGGGGCGGTGTTGTGGTCGTCGGGTCCGAAGGCGGGTATAGTGCCGGCGCGCTCGAGCTCTTGGATGATGCCTAGGGCCATGAGGGCGACGATACCCTGCCCGTTTGGCGGGTGCTCCCAGACCTCGACGCCGCCTGGGGAGGAGTGTTTGTCCGCCCCGTGCGCCGAAAACTTGAGCGAAATTGGCTCGACGGGCTCGCTGCCCAGATCAAGGTGGTGCTTCAGGTCGTCCAGCTCCAACAGACCGCCGAGGGACTTGGTGACTTTGATGATCTCCTCGGCAATGCGGCCGGAGTAGAAGCCCTTCTTGCCCTCGGAGCCGAGCGTCCGGAAGGTCTTTGCAAGGGTCGGGTTCTTCATGATCTCGCCGGCTCTGGGGGCGCGCACGCCATCTTTGGCCGAGGGGTCGTCCTTGAGCATCTCGCGGAAGTTGGGGGAGGCGTTGCGGATGAGGGGCTCGGAGCGAGCCCACTGTTCTTTTGTTACTACTAACCTTTGCTCATTGCAGGGGACGTGATGGAGATGGAGGAACGTACCCAAGAAGCAGTCATCTCGCTAACTGGGAACCCCTTCTCGCCCAGCTCAACTGCGGGCGCGAGGACCTCCTCCAAGGTGACCTTTCCGCTGCCGAACCGCTCCACCGTGTCCACCCACCCGGCGGCCGCACCGGGGACGGTGACAGCGTGCACGCTGGTCATGGGGATCTTGCCGATCTGTCCGTCCGGGATCTTGAGGCTCGAGCGGACGGCGTCGAGGGTGACCTTGGCGCCCGCTCGTCCGGAGCCGTTCATGGCGGACACCTTCTTCGTTTTGGCGTCGTAGTAGAGCACAAACATGTCGCCGCCGATGCCGGTCGAGCATGGCTCTGTCATGTTCAGACCGGCCGCTGTAGCCCGTTTATCAGCATCTCTATATCTGTCTGTCTATAGATATTATCTACAGATGGTCCACTCATCGGGTTATAGAACGGACAGGCATACCGACAGCAACAGCAGCATCCTAACCTCCCGAGTCAGCAGCGCCAAAGGTTTAGTGTCCAAGCAGAGAAAACCTACAGCAGCATTTCCGCCCTTGTTGAGGATATCAATACCGCATTTCGCCGCCAGAGGCTGCGTACAGGCCACGATGCCTTTGGTGCTGTGTACGACGCTCCGCCGGCTCGCCCATTTCATGTACTCGTTTGAAGGCGGCGGGAAGAGGGACGATGTCGAGAGAGGCATCTTTGGACTCGGCAGATCTGCGTACACTCCCTTTGGCTTGGGCAAGAACAGAAAGACAGCTTTAAAAGAGACAGTTTTACCTTGTAAAGCACAGACTGCGAATCAATGTAAGAAACAAAACAAAATTGGTACACGCAACTCAACTAAACTATCGCGATGCCGAACCGGAGAGCTGGAAATGCCATGACGTCCCATCTCTCATTCCCGGAGCCCCTCATCGGTAGCAACCTACTGTGATAATTTCCCCTCCACCACCCCATGATTACTGTGTTACTTAGCAGCCGAGCGCCGAGCCGTGGAGGGACGGGTATGCACCGTGTTGCCGGCCGAGAGTCGGAGGATGGGCAATTGTGTTGGTCACACTTTAGACATAGGGCGGCATCGCAGTGGCAGAGTGGGTAACATTTGCTATCGCTTAACGTCCTTCTCTATCGGGGAACTCGAAGGGGGAGTTAGTGTGGGTTCTAGGCGAGAAAGCTAGTGGAATCACGGCACTGACTACGGCGGCGGCGGCGGCGGCGGCGGCGGCGGCAGCGGCGGCGGAATATCAGAATATCATGTCTATAGCGAACAATTCCATTAAAAACATAAATTCGTCGCATCGGACATTACCCCGTCTCATGTCGGTTCTCGAAAGCACATAGAAATGCTGCGTTCGTGGTGTGCCATAACAATATGACACGTGATGGAAAGAAGAGATGAAAACGAAGATTCCATAGGGGAATACAGCCAGGTCTGGATTGCGAAGGAGATACCAGCCAGTTCCTTGTTCTTTCGCCCCTTGCGATCCTTCAATCCGCCTCTTCCTGTCGAAAGAGCATGCGAGTTTACTACACGACCACGAGCATATGCTGCCTCGTGATACTGAAAGTCCTTCGCCCCAGGGTGAAAATACTCTTTACCATTCCGTTTCTTATGCAAACCGTGACGCCAGCCTGGGGATTCCGTCCTAAGGGAAATACCGTAATGACAAGATAGTGACAACGTGAAGAAACTGCGTCCACTGGCGTTACCAGTGCGAGCGGCAGGGTAAAAGAAAAGCATTGATCTCATTACTAGGAGATCTGTCCGCGAAAGGAGCCTGACCTGCTCAAGTGAACGTAGGAGCCGTGTAGATGAGGGTGCTGACTAGGGCAGCACCGACAGTGGCACCGCCAAGCGCAGCATAACCGAGACGCTCAGCGATCTTCCGCAGACGGAGTCGCTTCGGTGCTCGAACGTCACTCGTCGACTCGACGTGCTTCGAGGTTGCAGCAGTGCTGGCCTGGGGCTCAGACATATGAACCGCGCCACGTCCTTGAGCTTCCTCGTTAATGAGAGGCGCGAAACCAGTAGTAGGAAGTTTATCGACATCCATGGCAGCATAACGCAGCATGGCCTCATTTGCTGTGCGAAGGTGGCGCATGAGCCTAGACTCCGACGCCTCCCACTGGATCTCCTGCTCCGAGAGTTCCACCATATCGTCAGCCTTACGTTTACCCTTAGCAACCATGGGTGCGTTCTTCTCCTGCTCAGGTGCAGGCGCTGGCGATACGTCAACGATATCGGCGATACCAACATGAGTACGGCGAGCGGCGTCGCTAGGCTTTGGCTCGCTTGTCATCGTGTTCAGTTGTTTTTGCGCAGCAAGCTTGCGCTTCTGCAGCTCATAAGCGCTGATGGGCTCATCGGTATCGTCGCCAGGATACTTGGGGAGTTGAAGGTCAACCAAAGGCTGGGGACAATTCAGAAAGTTGTCTCCAGTTCGCAGCAATGGCGTCATGGCTACAGTTTGGGTGGCGGCATATGATTTTGAGGTGGTCGCCGGGGCGGGTTTGGCTGGTGGATGCGTGTCTTCAGCACTCGGCTTCTCAGCAGCACCAGACGTGTTGGCAGCACTAGGCTTCTCGACAACTGCCGGTTGATCGGCGGCGGGGTGTTCCTCTGCACTTGCCAGCTCGCCAGCAGCATTGGACTCATTGGCGACTGCGTCATTCGCTTCAACCATGGTAGGCTTGGTGTAGTCTATAGGACGGGCCAAATTGTACGACATAGTAGGGGCCGGTGACCGAGAGGTTGGAGCAAAGGTCCGCAGCTTATTCTCCTGACGAGCCGCAAAGTACTCATACTTCCCCGTCTTCTCCCCCAGTGCTTCAGCTGTCGAGCTGCCCATTGAGGGAAAGGTAGAAGGGAAGTGGACGACCGAGCGCTTCGGAAGGGCTGCATCAGAAGGACTGGCCTGACGAGCCTCTGGGTTTAGGATAGACGGCAGCGTCACGCGAGCTGGCGCGAATACAGGAGTGCTCTCAGAAGCCGGGAAATACGAGACAGGGAAGGGTCCTGCGAACCCAAATGGGTGGTCAAGCTGGGGGTCATTCGCAACTGGCGCATTGAGTGGCACACCTTCGTCATGATTCGCGTTCAGAGGTGTGGCGTTGAGCTCATGGTTAGCGAAGCCAGGAGACACCATAGGTTCCTCCATAGGTGGCCAGACAGCAGTATCTGGATCTTCTGTTGGGTTCAAGTCAGTAAGCGGAGCCAGTTGGTCGGGTCCGGAGCTTTCTCGATGAGGCTCACCTTCATCCAGGATGTCATCGCTCGAGGAGTAATCAACTTCCCAGCTGGCTCTCTCCTCATCGCTATCACTGCCATCATCATCGTCACTGCAGTCGTCGTCAACATCCTCCATGCTGGCCTCGCTATCTGTCGAGTTCGTCTCATCATCACTAAGGTTCAATGATTCATTTAGTTCGTCCGAGTCTTGCGAGGAGTGGCTTTCTATGTCGGAGCTGTCTCTATCCGACTTGTTTTCCACAATCTTGTCGAGAATCATGGCTGTGGCATGCAGAACTTGGAGGTCCGCTTCGTTCTCCTCCTCGACTGCCATGTCCGGGCTCTCTGCTCGTGGTGGGGAAGTGAGGTCGATTAAGCGGTCAACTGTGTGATCCATGTCCCCCGACATATCCTTGTCTGTCAAGTCAATCATGTCGACTTGGCGTTGGCTCTCGGTGAGATCCACAACGGCCAGCTTGTCTGCGGCCTGCGTGTTCAATATGATGAGTTCTTCCTCAACCTCTTCCATCTCTTCAACTTCTTCCATGTCGCCGTCACTTGCGGATGACTCATCATCCACATACTCTGGGAGGGCAAACGTGGAACCGGCTGTTGGAGTCGGTCTACTACCAGAGTCGTGGATGATGCCGACTGTGACAGTTGCAGGCGCGAATGACTCGGAGTTGCGCCAGATGGGAACACCGAATGTCACTTGTGAGCCATCACGTATCTTTATAAGTTGGTTGGTCTTGATGCCTGCGTGCTCGTCGTTGATAAAGGTCCCGTGGAGGGATCCAATGTCCCGAATGTAAACAGCCTGGAAAGAGTCAGCAAGAACGCCCCGAAAGTAGGTAGGTTGTAATCACCTTTTCATCGAGGTCTGCAACGATCTCTGCGTGATTGCGGGACATGACCGGAGAATCGAACCAGGCGTTATCAGCAGCAGCAACAAAGCCCTTGGTTGCAACTTTGCTGGCTCGACCGATCTGTAGGGTGTTATTGGCCCCGGTCAGAGTTATTGTTCTCTTGCGGAGGTCTTTAATGTTCTCGTCAGCGACGAGCTTGATAGTGACTGCATGCAGCGTACTTAGTTAGCATTGGGATTCCAGCATGTTGACGGAGGGCAAGGTTTGACAAGAACCTACCGCTGCTCAGAGCGTCGTCGTTGGACCCCGCCATGATGTCCGACAAAGTTTCGAGAGCGAGCAGTTAGCTTTCTGGCGATCTCCGGAGGTGCGAGTGGCTGCTCGCTTGGAGCACAGCCTTCCAGGAGGAAACCGACGACAAGACGACGCAGCCTACCGACGCTGAGGACGGGAGAGGTGTGCGCAGATGACACGCAATAGAGTGTTGATGGTGTTGACGGTCTTGAGGATTTGCTGGAAGCGAGGCCAGAGATGAACGAAGAGAAGAACTCAAGGTTCAGCACCCACGGAGCTGACAGTGAGGTCGAGGTGGTGGGCGGGGCAGGGTGTTTGAGAGTGACGGGTAGGACGGACGTCTGGATCAGGCAGACGAGGGCGGGGTACGATAAGGCGTCAATGGGAATCTTATCGGTGATACCTGTCACTCTATCTTCATCTTGGAGGAAGTCATGTAATTGTAGCTCACATACACGCACGTTCCAAACCTAAACAGAACTGCGACAGAGAATCAAAATTAGGGGAGCCTCACTTCACTCTTTTGAGAGATAGAAGGCGGATGAATGGAAGCAGTGGACGTGGTGAAGAATATAGTCATACGTCGGGAAACACAATGTCCCCGACGTGCAAGGTGGTGAGCTGGAAGGGTCACTAAACGGGTGCTGTTGGTCTGCGGTTGGAAGGTGAGGGGTAACCTGAGGCACCTTAGGTTGGAGGGGCAGCTGCCAGTTTGACTGATAAGCTTCTCGGACGAATACTCCAGGCACGCTCGTAAGTCTAATTGCCAACTCTATTAAGGGAAGGAACGCTGAGGGCAAGTGCAGGACGGTTCCGACCCTTTGAAGACTCCGAGAGTTGAGGTCTCCTCAGAATAGAAGCTCTGACCTCATGCAATGATATGAGGCTCTCAGGTGCTAGCAATTCTACAAAAGGCGTCCAAGCCAGTATTGCTACCGGGTCTTCATTCCATTTCCGCCAACAGGGTTGGCATACGGACAATGAAGGGAGTCTTGAAACCCATATAAACGGGGCAACAGGACTCCACTCTTGTCGTTATCGTCCATCCTGCCTACAAGGTGCCTCAGGTCAGAAAGCTACCTAACTTACCGGCTGGGTTCTCTTTCACACGCTCAGAGCGTGACCAAAAGTGCTGGTATTATTGGCCATTGGTCAGTTTAGCTAGCAGTCGCTAAAGGCCGAGACACCTAATGAGCTGTAGTAAAATGGCAGCCTTTCGACGTGGCGGCCTGTCTGCGTTGTGTTTGGCAAGCAGGTGACCAGGTGGTTCCCACCACACCTCGGTTTTTGTCTTTTGCACATCCGTAGCCGGTAAATAGTGATTACCGCAGAAGTCCGAAATTCGAGCTCATTGCACCAGCATACCCACTTCGTTCACTACGCAGTACTTGGACAGAGACTCGAGCTTCAGAGTCGTTTGACCGTTCAAGTTGCCGTTGAACAAGTGACGCAACGTCAGCTCTAATCTTATCTATTATCGGGAAGCTGCTACTTTAGGCTTAGCTCAGCCCAGCTCTCATGCAAACACTTCTACCCCGGACTTGGTAGGTCACAGCGGTGGGTTTGCCGGTTTTAGCGGTGAAGATGGCCCGCTACATCCCTGCTTTTCGATGTCAAGACCGCCTAACAGCGAAGCCAGTCATCCAAGACTCATAATCATACGACAGTCATTCCTCATTCCATCCCCGCAATAGCTTCACACTGTCGGTGTCACTGTTGGTTCTACGGTGCCATCCTGTACTTGTCGTAGGTGGTAGGCACCGGAAAAGAGAGCAGTCTCTCTTTTTCCTAATTTCATATAGGAATTAATTCGGAGCATTTTCGCATTGGGACTTAAGGTGTGCGTCGCGGGCATTGGTATCGTTTTGAGCGATCCTCCGCACACTTTCCTAATTTGAACTTTAGATCAGAGATACACTTTCCCATATTTATTAGGCACAGATTCCCCCAGACAAAGTGTTCAGTTTAGGTTCCTTCGCATTCACACTCATCCAAGACTCAAGAACCTAACAAACACGCCACCGCTTGTGAAATAGTCACCAGCACACGAAAGAATAAATCCCCAGGATTCTCTCGACTTCTCTCCCTCATGGATTTTATTCTCGACACTGTCCAGTCACTAAATCGTGTTGTAATCAGAACCCAGCACAGCTCGACCTTTTCGCCACCCAGTACCTAACACAACTCGGACTTATTGCCTTATAACCAAACCAACCACATCTCCCAGGAAAGAATCTTTCACGCAAGATCCTGATCAAGACACCAGCACACTCGTGCGCCTACAACTAGATTCTGGGAGGCTTTCCTGCAACTTTCGACGAGTGCCCACGAGGAAACTACACACGATGCACGACCTTCGGAAAAAGATCCTGCTGGAGAGCGGCAAGACCCTGTCTCGCAAGGCGCGCGCGAGGCCAGAGTCCGGCCGCTCGTCAGTAGCCCATACGCCGAACACGTCTCCCGGCCACTCACGAGCAGGTTCGCGACCAGGCTCTCGCTACGCCTCTGAAGAGGAAGATTTCGAGAGTGGATCCGAATACGATGATGTCATGACGGTGAGCACGAACTCGCTTGGGGACGACAACGACGCCGAAGACAACACCGTCGCCGCCTGGCCCGATCGGCTACGAGACCGCATCGCCGAGATGACAAACCTCAAGCGCAGCAGCGTCCAGGGCCGCGAAGCAGCGCTGAATGCCTATGTGCACCTCTTGCGGCACCACTTTGCCAAGAATATAGTCGACAGCCACCTCTCGGAGATAATCGCGTCCCTGCTGAGGAGCATTCGAAGCGGCGACAGCGCGGACGAACGCACACTGGCCATGCGAGCTCTGAACGTCACAGTCCTCACGTGTCCGTCACAAAACGTCTTTGACCGCGTCTTCCAGACAATAAAAGGCGTCTGCGAAGACTCGGACGAAGAAAAAGTCAAGATTGAGGCGATACGCTCACTGAGCGCCACCGTGCTCTACGGCGGAGGAGGTTCCGCCGCATACGACGAGGTCCTCCAGTTCCTGATCGAAATCGTCGAGAGTGACGGTGGTGCGGTCGACGCGCAGGACAACGGAGCGGTGGTCTCGGCCGCGCTGCAAGCATGGGGCCTGGTGGCGAGCTACGTTCCGGACCTGCTAGATCAGGCGGAGCAGGCGATGGAGGCCTTCATGGAGCAGCTCGACAGCACAGACGCCGAAGTCCAGACTGGAGCCGGTTCGAACATTGCGCTTATTTTTGAGGTGGCGCGCGACCACGAGGAGGAAACGGGCGAGAAGTTCGATATGCAGTATAACCAGCACAGGATCATGACAAGGATGGCGGAGATTGTGAGGGAGTCGTCCAAGTCCATCTCCAAACGAGACCGGAGACATTTACGGTCAAGCTTTACGAGCATCGTCACATCTCTCGAGAGAGGAAAGGGGCCGGGTTACTCCACTGCTGGTCGGGGCACCGAAAACCCGCACGTGGGAGGAGGGAGCACGGACGGCGAAGGCGGTGGCTTTCAAGAGTTTGGCTACCGCGAGAAGCTACGGGTACGTGATCAGATGATGCTGATCGACACGTGGTCGTTGCAAGCTAGGGTCGAGGCGCTGAAGGTGCTGCTTGGCGGAGGATTCGCCACACATTTCATGGATAATCCTCTGCTGGGCGAGATACTGGAGGATGCGGAGGTGGAGCAACTCGCGACTGCTGCTGACAGGAAGAAGAGACGAGATTTTGACGACAGTCCTGCGAAGAAAGGGAGGAAGTCGTTGAGGGCGACGGAGGTCTTTTAGGAGCAGAGGATTGTGTTTATGTGAATACCTACATCGTACTACTCTCCTTTTTGTGTTTTGCGAAGCATCGACTCGCGGAGCAGAGAATGGGGTCCAGTGCATCTTGATCAAATATTGACATTAGCTAGAGTAGAAGCATATCCTGAGCGACGGTACTCTCATTGTTAAATGTTCTCTTCTCTTCTCCACAATCGCTCCTTGTACAACAAGATTATTGCCTCAAGCGTCTGGATGACACACTCTGATCTCTTGCGACTCCTCGGTGAATATTTCGTTGTAGTTGACGGAGCCTCGGGATGTGTATGCAGCCAGTCGCGGCTCCAGGCCTTCTGTCCACACATGGTGCGCAGCATGCGACGTGCTACTGCAGGGAGTCGTCGGCCGCATTGCATTCTGCAGAGTCTAGACGCCGTAGCAACCAGCCTGCGTCGAGGCATGATCCGCAGCCGTATGCTCTCCTTTTCGGCATTGCCCTTTATGTGACACTTTCGAGAAGTATACGTGGTGCATATCTCTTACTGGTGTACGAGACTCTCCGAAGTTTAAGGGGCGAGGTCTCACTCTGGGCTCGTGTTACGGAGGTGTAGCCTCAGCCCTCGGTCAGAAAGGAGTGGAGTGGAGAAATTGGCGGTGCCATACTAACGGCGCGATCCGTGAGGCCGCTCCCGCATATTTTCTTGTGAATGTGTCCAGCTCAAATATAAGTTGAAAACATTACCGTTTGAAGGCCTGACATAAAAGAATTGTCTCATAAATTGAGTAGCTCATTCTTACAGTATGGGAACATAACTGCTGGCTGACTTGCACTTAGCGAACCAAGACATACGGGTTGTCATCGACAAGTCACACCCAGCAGGCTGGCAGTCAGGAAATCTGGCAGACAAACGCTTTCAGCACTCATCCATATTTCCCTCCGTGTCACAGAGCGCACGGTCACGGATGCTGCACGACGAGCGGTGTGCCGACAGAAAGTGGTTGACCTGTCTCAGCTTCCAAACAGCCAACATCGAAGCGAGAGACTCAAAATGAGCCAGTGAGAGTATGACGAGACTTCGACTCGAGGATTACTAGTCCCGTAAGAGTCGTAAGAAATGGAGCCCAGTCGGTACAGTTGGACAGGGAACGACAACGTGGAGACCCGTCGAGGAGAAGCGGTGACGTTTTTCGTCAGTCCATTGATTTTCGGACACCAAGTGGATTGAGAGTGGAGCTGGGCTGGCTAGCTAGGGAATAGCGGGCGGCGGAGGGCGGCACGAGCCAACCGCAGGGGTCTAGCCATCGAGACTGGCAAGCTAAGAGGCCACTACAGGCTCATTCTAGCCACTAAATCTTGCCTCTTTGGGCTGTGTCCAGTGTTAAGTTGCCTGCTGTCTGGTGCCCACTCGTTGCCGATGTCAACAAAAGAGACGACCCGAAAAATCATCACTCTGTCCCCCGGTCCCCCGCGGCTGAAAGCTCCGTCTTCTCTTGAGCTTCGTCTCTTCTCTACCCTCGTAATAGACGCATTATTTGCGCAAAAGACAACAACCAACACCAGCAACAAAACCAGCTGGTGAAGAGCAGAGCACCATCAGCCGTCATTCCGAGACAATTGGGCTGAGACTGACGCTGCCATATCCCGCTTTTCAGCTTATCGACTGGGCATCGAATCCTCCGCCCTACCCGTACCTTAATTCACCGTCAACATTCCAGTCACGGCGTTTCAAACATCTTTAAAGCTTCCAGAAATAAGAGGTGGCCTCGACTGTCTCGAACCCAAACCAGGCCCGTCGCCTTAATCGCCCCCTCCATTCGCACCTATTCTCCACACCTCCCGCATATCCCGCCTCATCGGCGCTGCCACCATAAACGGAGAGGGAAGAGAGGGAGGAAGACAGAGTGCGAAAGACGACAGAGTCTGGTTGAACAGGCCATCCTGTCGCTACTCGCTCCCGCACTTTGGCCTGCAGAGCGCTGCTGCAGCCCACTCGTTCAACCGACCCTTGCTCGGCCGCCCAATTGGTTCGAGCCATCAGCAGCGCCAACTCATCAGGCCCATCCCAGCCACTTCGGGACAATAACAAAGCCTCATAAGCCTATTGTCGCTCAGAGGCCGCACAGTCTTCCAAGGTTTTTGTTGGCTCCCTAACTGAAGGCACCTTTCACTGCTCCTCCTTACCGAGAAACATTCCGCCTGACACTGGCCGGCAAGGACCTGCGTCTTCCGGCCGTCGCCATTCCACCGGACATCCGCCCTTCTTCTCTCGGTCCTCGACCCTCGTCGTTTCTTCAACCTCTCACAGTCGCAGCTTTGCGGGTCGCCGGCGTCTCGAAGCACAAGTGCGATTGTTTCTCGCGAGCCTTACCTTACTCGACTTTCTGCATCTGTGCTTAGCATCCGGTTCAGTTGGCCAGGTGCTGTTCCAAGATCCGACACAGCGTTGCTGCTGCGACGGCAGGCCAGCGACATAACTGGTGCTGTGACAAAAACGACCACCAACCACCTTCCGCTGTTTCCTGCACGAGCTATGTGAGTATCTCGCCATTATCACTTCCATTGGCTTTTCGCTTTTGCTGCGCCTAGCCAGGATTCTGGCTGCGCATTCTCTTGTTGTTTCGCTACCAATGTCTGGTGACGTCTCGCTTACACCTTTCTTTCCGCCACGATAGTTACCGCACCTCATGTTTGAAACATAAACAATACCCTCTTCTAATAGTTGCGCCGATTGCCCTCCACTCTCTTTTCGACATCCGTGGGAAAAGGGAACCGTTTCGTGCGGGGCGGGAGACTTTTAAGATCTTGGAAGGCGGCCGCCTGGGTCGAGATCGAAGCGTCACCACATTTCGACAACCATGGGCGTTGACGGCAAGAAGCACTCCAGCGTGCCTCCGTTACCAGCTCCGACAGAAAGCGAATCCACAGTCGAGAGCACGACATCGACTGCTACCGAGCTGGCCACCGACCTGTCCAAGCCGGCGGAGACCAAGTCCTCGTATTCACTGCCAGAGGACGGCACACCTGTCACCATCAAGACCCGCGGCCACAAGCACAACAAGTCACAGACTTCTCTGCTAATAGAATATTTCGAGGGCGGTAAGAGTACCGGTACTACCGGCTCCAGCGAGCAGCGGAAACCTAGTGTCCGTGTGCGTCTGACTCCCAGTAAGGGCAGCCGCAAGAGCGGTTCAGACCGTGACCACATTAAGATCACCGAGACTAAGACGCGGAAGGCGAGCCTCAGTCGTCGTAGGACGACAAGCCCTCTCGGTGCTGCTCGTCTCGACCGCGAAGCAGTCTCGACGCTGAGCGGCGATCTTGAGGATGCGAAGAGCATGAGCTCTTATGCTTCCGCAACCGAAGAGTCCAACGTCAGTCGCAATCCTATCGACATCGAGATCGATCGAAGTGGAAACGTGCGCCGCCGTCGCCCGGCTAGCCCACTAATCCCTGCTGCCGACAGCAGCGCCGCCGCCTACCAGAATCCTGCCATGAGCGATATCTCCGCCATTCCTACCGACAGTTTCCTGGATGGTTCAGGGCCGACGTCATCGTCCTACAGAATGTCAGATTCAAAGACCAGGAGTAAGAGCCCGTCCCGCGCCAGGGACGTAATAGGCGGCGCGGTTGCTGGCGCTGCCGCCGGCATAGCCGTCGATAAGCTCCGGAATAAGAAACGGGAGAGCCGCGACGATGATATTTCTGTAACGAAGTCTAGGGACAAGGATCGGTCTGAGCGCAGAAAGTCTAGCAAAAGCAGGTCGAGCAGCGTGAGCGAGAAGGACAAGCACTCTGAACGAACAAAAACTCCGCGCAAGAGGTCTAGCGGAGGGCATGCCCAGGACTCCCTCGTCTCAGCTGCTGATACCAGTGTTATGTCATCGAACATGTCACCGAGCCATCGTTCTTATGACCAGCATTCGATGCGCTCAGGGACATCCAAAGCTTCGTCGATCAACAATCCCAAGCTCCTTGAAACAGTTGAGGACGCGATTAGGAGGCTAATATTGCCCGAGCTGAATGCTCTAAAGAGGGAGCAGAGTAAACACAAGAGTCGCCGTGACTCAACCACGTCCAGCGCCACCACTGCTTCCAGGGACGAGTATGCAAGCGACCGACGGCGGTCCTCAGCAACCGAGAAGCATATTGAGACGCCCCGGGACAGCATCAAAAAGGAGCGCCGAGACAGGGAGGCTCGTCATGACTTCGATTACAGCCCGTCACAAAGTGGCGTCAGCCACGTCTCTGTCGAAGAAACTACTCGTGAACTTGACCAGACACCCAAGCGAAGTAACGATGGCTTTCCAGCTGCTGCTCTGGGCGCAGCGGCGGGGGCACTTGCTACGGCTGCTGTCATGCATGAAACTTCCAATTCCGAAGATAAGAGGGCTAGACGTCGCCGCCGAGCTGAACTAAGATCGCGTACGTCCGAATCGCTACCGCACGAGGAGTATGAAGAGTCGGAGCTCTCTGTCCCCGATCCACCAATGCCATTGATGGCGAGCGAGGTCGGAACAACGATGTCCGGTATGACAAGGACGTCCATTTTATCTGCCGACACCGAAAGGCCTCATTCTGCGTCGGAAGAACTCACCCCGGTTCAAGAGGTCTCGCGCGGTGTTCTCTCAGAGTCCAGCACGCCGACACCGACCAGGACGAGTCGCATTTTACAAAACGGTCTCGGAACCCAGCATGCCAATATATCACATGGCGACTTGAGGGCTCTACCACGCAGGGGGGCTGGAAACTTCGAGGAGGAAGAGTACGAATCTACGACAGTGGACAGAAATGTTCACCCTCAAGCACACCATGAATACGAGGAAGAAGAATATGAAGAGGGTCACGAGGCGCCTGATTTCATTCAGTCTGGTGGCTACGACTACTACAACACCCAGGATGTTCCTCCCCCACTGAAGTATGTGCCCTATCAGCCAGAGCGACGCGGACTTAGCCCTATCCCAAGTGTATCTGGCTACACTGAAGGAGGCAGTGAGGCGCCAAACCGTGACTCCCGGGTAACTCATACAAGTGGGTCCATGTCCTCGCCGGAGAAGGCAGGCCACGATCGCGCGTTGGATTCGCCTACATCCGTCCCGAGCAATGTCATGAGCCGTGGCTTCGAAGAAGACGATCAAAGCGTGAGAAGCTCCGGGGTGGATTATGGACACGCCGGGTACAACGACAGCGAACTCAGCCGGGCCGACTCGGGACAGGCAGTCCGAGCCGTCGGTGCCAATCCACAGATTGTTCACCCGCACATCGCTATTGAATCACTCGAATCAAACGTGGCGTCCCTGGTTGATGGATCAATGCTCGACGGGTCTGTTCTGACCAATGAGTCTGGTGGCTACGGACAGAATGCGGGCTACAGTCCGCGGCATTCCATGGCAACACTCGAGGAAGAAAGGTCTCACGGCCATGCTAGCCCATCCAAGAGATCTGTGGAGAGCCATCACAGTCACCAGAGCCACCAAAGCCAGCGTGACATGGTTGAGGAACGAAACGGTACATCTGTATCTGGAAGCCAAAGGTCACGCGAATTCGCTGAAGAATACGACGTAGACGAGTATGGACGGAAGGTGCCCACGTCGAAGTACCGACAGTCGCCAACGGCGTCGGAGGCGGCCATCACCCTGCCGGCTCTGACCGCGGCCGCGGCGGCAATCAAAGCCAAACAGAGCCGGGGTAAAGACCCGGCTGTTGATCAGGCCGCTGATGAATATCAAGGCGCTGGGGTGCAACGCAACCCGTCATTCAAGGAGCGTGCCATGAATGGAGGAGGACCCTTCAGTCACGTGGCGGACCAGTATGACCAACCGAAGATGGACTTCAGAGCCATTCCTAACTATGACGATAACATGCCGGAGATCGGGCACTGGGATGACGGTGAGTCCGTCGACGACGTTGGACAGCAAGCACCTGGCCAAGCATGGAGCGGTAACGCGACTCCTCGCCAGCAGACGCCCGTTGCTCGTGACCTGCAGTATCAGGACCACCATGAGGATGTGGAAAATCATGATGTTCACGAGAAAGGAAGTGGTCATGGTATCGGCCTCCCCGAAGTCGCAGCTGCTGCGGCGATTGGCACCCTTGCAGGCATGGCCACCACTGGGAATCACAGTCGGCAACCGAGCCAGGAGCAAGACGAGGACTGGCATCGGACATCCGATGACCGAAAACGGGACACTCTGGTCACTAATCCGTACGAGGGTGCAAGTCCCATCGTTAATCCGGGCCTCAACGATATCATGCCTGAGCAACAAGGCTATGAGAACGCCGGGTATGGCGACCAATATTCCATCAGAAGTCCGGTGGGCCATAACCCTGATGAAGGCTATATTTCTCAGGGTCCGGTCAAGAGCCCTGAAATCCAAGACTCGAAAGGCAAGGGTATCGACTTCGAGCCGCAGCATGCTCAAGTCGAGGACCCATTCTTTGTCACGAAGCACTCCAGACACATGAGCGGCATGTCCCATGGCATGGACACACCATTTTACGATGCTGCTACGGGGGCCGGCATCGATCGCATTGAGTCTAAGGATATCATCGCGCTGATGCAGCACTTGATGGTTAGAGACGCTCAGCGCAGTGCTCGAGACACCGAGATTATGGTCACCCTCGTACGGTCCGCTGCAGAAATGCGCAACTCCTTTGATGATATCAAGCGCATGCTCGCTGATACGGAGGATGTCATCATCACGGAGGTTAAGGAAAACACGGACAAGACGGTCCAGCGTGCTATCAACGGCCCTCGACCGTTCCCGGGCAGCGGTGCGAGATCGCTTCAGTCAGGTACGATGACGGTCGATGATCTTCCTGCAAAGAGGCGCAATATTTTCCGGAGAGCCTTGAAGGGCCTAAGCGGCAAGGGCGTCAACGATCTTGGCAGGATTGAGGACATGCTCAACCAACTCTTGACGGAGGTCGACGTGCTCAAAGCGCAGACGGTGCCTGGGAACACGAGTGCGAGCAACCATGGGCAGCAGTCATACGACAACCTCCAAGCAGAGGGCGCCTATGAACAGGACCGTGGGTACGAACCTGAAGGAAACGCCGGTACTTCCACGGCCAGTCATGCCAGCCAGTCCGGTCACTTGTCTATCCCACAGTCTCGCGGTGCGTCTGCCAAGCTCGGCTACGACCGCAAGTTCTCAGACCACCGTATCAGCACAGTCCCAGAAGACAACGAAGACGACTATGGCTACGAACCGGCGGAGGCTCATGGTCACAAGAGTAATCCAGACATGCTGATGACGCCGGCAGTCGATGTGCACAGAGGAGGCTCGGTACCGCTTGCCACCCCACCACGAACCGCCGTTACAGCACAAGCTTCCATGAGCAACGAGAACACACCGCGTACGGATAAGGGAAAGAAGCACAAGTCGACGAGTTCCACCGGCTGGTTCGGCATTCCGAAGATCTCGCGCTGGTCCGAGACCACAACATCTAGCGTGGCCCAGGCATTCCGGCGCAGCAAGAAGAACGACGAGGATGGCAACTTCCAGAGCCCACCATCTCGCTCTGGGTCCGACCTCGCTAATTATGACGATGAGTATGGGCGTACGGACCCCTACGGTGAAGACAAGCTGCACAGTGGCTTCTCTGAGCAGGATCTACCCCACGAGGATGATGCTCAGTCCGGACACAGGTCTCCAGGCCTCGAGGATCTGCAAGCCCCTCCCACAATTCCCGGCGTTGCGCATTACCGCATGACACCCGAAGACCCCAAGTACAAGGCTCACCGGGACTCACTAAACCTACAACATCCGCAGCCGCGTCCAGGACAGACAGAGCTCTTCAAAGCCACACTTGAGTCCCAAGCCCAAGCATTTGACTCCCCCATGAGCCCAAGGTCAGCAGAATGGGCCGGCTCAGCCACGAGTCTACACCGTCTCCCGCGGAACGCAAACCGGGACAGCTACGGCTCCGCCGCAGACCAGGCCGGCCAGCAGCAGTACTGGACGTCGTCACCCGGCGGCGCGGGCGGAATCACCACCACGGCCGGTCCGCCACGACCACCTAAGGAGCCGCTCGACCGCTCGGGCAGCCCAGCCGGACTCGCGCGGGGCACGCCGCCGCGGAGCAACAGGATCAGCAAGCTGGCCAAGAACAGCCCTCTGCCGTACCACAGCGTCGAGAGCGGCTACGGCACCATGACGCACGGCGCGCCGACGGCCAGCTACATCAGCCACGGCCACACGCACAGCCGGGACAGCCAGCCGAGCCCGAGGCCGGAGAACAGGAACCTCAGCGGCGCGCTGGGGGTGCCGGCGCGGAGGCCGAGCGGGCCGCGGGCCATGACGCCCAAGAGCCCTGCGCGGAGTGCGCAGAGCGTGCAGAGCGGGAGCGGGGTCAGCGAGGAGGGAGATGCGGAGCGGAGACGGAAGAGAGGTTAGTCTTTTCACTGCAGAGGGAGAGAGTAAGAAGGGAGTTTTGCTGACTGACTGGTGGATAGATACATTTGGCACGATTGCATCTCAGGATACGGATACTTTCTAGGGGGAAGTCATGCTTTGGGCCGAGGGCGGATCTACGCCCAGGGGAGCTTTTGAGTCACAACCTGACGGCTCTGGATAGCCGGGCACGGTGTTCCTTAACCTATCGATTTTCTCTTTTCACACGCGGAACACGAGCCATAGATTCCAAGACGCTTTGCATTGCTTGAGTCCTGACCGGCGGTAGATGCCGTGATGCATTAGCCGTGGGAAATTCGCAAAGAAAAAAATTGTTGCTGCTTGCTTGAGCGGTGCAGGGGAAGGAGAAGAAAAGGGGGAAGGTTTAATGGACCAGCTGGACAGGGTCTTAATCTCGCTTGGAGGAACAGAGGGGCAGTTGAGGTCCGGGTAGAGGGCGGACCTTGCTTGGACCATGAAGGGGAACAGAACGGTGAACTCTACTACCCTTCACGTGGACTTTTCATGACGATAATGACCCAACGACCAAATGACATTGCTTGTTTGCGGATTTGGCTTCGTACGGCGGATTCAGGAGTGGAGGGGGGAGGGATGTTGTGGTATGGAAGATAGCGACCTCCTGGCTAATCCGAGGGTTTGGATGATGGGGTTGTGGTTGCGCTAGGGGAAAGGGTGAGAGGGGTTTTGTTGATACCAGTGTAGATGACCTTTGTAATAACAATTTCTGGGATCTGGGAACGAGGATTTTCTATGCCTTACAGCTGCTTTGTGATGTGGTTTTGTGGTCGTTTCGGCCGAGTTCATGTTAAAAGTAATAGTAGATTGGGTATAATGACCAGATACCTATGGATGCCCTCCCAGCAGTTGCATGCAATGCCCCTGGATCCGCATCCTGAGCCCCCTTTAACCAGTTAGCCACCCATGACCACCGCCTTGCAAATGCCCGAACCCATGCTATTCATTACCATACACCTGCAGACACCAACCCAAAAAGACAAAAGAAAAAGTATAATCAAGCATAACTCCTTCCCAAGTCAATGTCTCCCGCCCGGCCAGCCGTGAAGGTGCAATGCGCCACATTGACCAGTCCACCACCTTCCACCACGCCCCAAGTAAGCGGCCGCTTCCACAACTCCATGTCTCTCTCCCGCGGTGCGGCATGGCACCTTGCGCTCAGCACGGCGCTGCACGAGCCGGCTTTCAGAGCGAGCGGGTTGCCGACCGCCTGTCCGTAGGCCAGGACAGCTGCCGGTGCGCGGCGGAAGCCGAGGCCTACTATCAAGAGGGCTAAGACTACTAGCAGCGCAAGCAGGATCAATAGACCAGTTCCATTGAAATCGAGTGCTGTGAATGACGAGGCGGCTGTCGAGGAAGGAGTGGCAGGAGCCAAGTGTATCGACACTACGAAAACGCTCTGGCTGAGGACGAAGGCCATAGCTGTGAAAAACGTGACGAGGAACCAGGACCATGGTCGTGGGAGGGTGAGGAATAGAGATGTCGTCTGTAAGCCCTCCCGTTCGGACGTAACGCGTAGTGGCCGGGGCTTGCCCAGCGCGAAGAGGGAGGATTCGTGGGAGAGGTAATAGGTAGTCATAAGACTGTTTATGGCTAGATAGAGAGCTGCTAGGAGCAGTTGAGGGAGTGCCGAAATGAGAGTCGCTGCCGGAGCTGGGATTGAGGAGGAAAGGAGATATAAGCCGTATGGCAAGGCTGTTCCGAAGGAAGATAGAGCGCCTGTCGGATTGGTGTGAAACGTTAGGGCGAGAGCTGTAGCTGCGAGGCATGTGGAAGCAACCCATAAGAAAGTGATTGGGAGCCATCGCAGCAATGACGGCGTGCGGAACCAGAAGTGGTTACGCGGTGCCCAGGTGTTAGCTTCTCGCAAGCCCCAGCGTTGCTGCCTGACGTCCGATTTGGTCATCAGACAGGATCCTTTGGTCGTAGGATCTGGATGCTGCAGGAAGGAAGATATAGCGTCCCCAAGGGATACCAATGGCTTGAAAGAGCGGCGGAAGAGAAGCGCAGTAGTAATGGTGACGAAGATAAGGTTGAGGAAGTCAACGGCGCCGAGCAGAGAGCCATTGAGGTTTACGTCGCATGTTTGCTCGGCGTTGGATGGTTGAGCGAGGCAGAATTGGACTGTCGTCCAGTCGAACGGTGATGTGGTGCTGCCACTGTTTGTGACAGACATGCGACGGGAGGAGAGAGAGCTAGCCGATAGGGTCTGCACGAGCGAGCTCGTGGTTGAGTCGTTGTTCGTGACTATGACGACGGCAGTGAAACCTGCCTGATATGTGGCACTGAATTGTGTCGAGCATTCGGCTGCCGTGAAGTTGACAAGGGCGTTGCGGCTTGCTAGGTCTTGGATCGAGAGAATGTCAAGCCTGCTTAGCTGGCCCTCGTTGTTGGATGTCGCGTTGCTGAACGGAGCGCCCTTGAGGAAGGACTGCGTGACGAAAAGGAGGTTGTAGTCAACCGCTGTTTGGGAGGTGAAGATTACTGCATTATATCTGCACCTAGTCAGCAACAAAATATGCCGGTTGATGAAAGAGGCTCGACTCACATTACTTGGGTCGCGGTAGCCACCAGCAACACCATGACGGCGAGAACCGCCCGACTCTTCGAGATATGAGCAAGGTTCCTGACTGACGGAATGCCAATGTCAAGCCACTTCTTCTTCGCATGGGCCACATCAACCTCGCATCTTGACGGACTGCTTAGCAGTTGGAAAACGTAGTTTCCACCCGCAAGCAGCACCATCGCGAAAACATTAATGAGTGCATGGAGCCCTGTGTCGATATGCTCCGCGCTCGCACACGAACCGGTAAAAATGACGGACTCGGTTACCGCAAGCGATGCCTTGGCAGCAGCATAGACGAGACACACGAATCCGACCACAAGTATTAAGAACCCGAACAGCGTATTCAACGCGATGCCTCCTCGCCATCCGTCCATCAGCTCCTTGGAACCGCCGGTCCGACCCATGTGTTTCTCTCCACAGCCCGCAAGCATATACTCCTCCTCGCCATCACCAGGACTATGCGGCCGCCTCCCGTCGTGGTGGCTACTAGTATCGTCGAGGAACCCCTCAAACTCCGCAGCGCGGCTCTGGTGCGGCCTGTGGCCGCTTGGCGTCACGACATCCACGACCCTCTCTCCTAGCTTTCCGCCATTTCGGTTCCGTCGGGCCACAGTTTCCGGCGTCTCGCCGCGAATATAGTTGATCACATAGTCCGGGACCAGATCTCGAACGACACTTTCTGAGTCTGATCCTCGGCTTCGTGGTAGGAGTCTTTTGGGCTCCCATGTGGCGCGTCTGTCTCGCGGGTTCGGGACGGGACGGAAGGGGAATGGCTCGTCTGCTATTTGGGACAAGAACGATGTTTCCACAGTGGCTACGCTTTGGAAAGGCCATTGTACTGTTTGGCGACCTCGAGCACGGTGGGTTGGCCCCGGTTGCTGCGGTTCGTTCACTCTTTGTCGTGTCAGTCGAGAGCATACCAGGAGTAGTTTATGATGATGCGTACCTCGTCACCTGCATGACCTCACCATTCTCATCCCAGGTATATCGGTAAGTGGACACGCCATGATCTCGCGGAGGGATGACTATCTCCATTCCAGGGGGGAAAAGGTGTTCGGCATCAACGGCGACAGATTAAAGACATGAGAGGTGCTCGTGTGGTAGTCAACAAAGATCGCCAAGGTACCGTTTACTTCCTTGCTAACTCTCGACCAAACGAAGCATTACAGTATCGATATAGGGAGAGAAGCAAATCAAAACAGGGGCCTGGGGAGGACTACCGTTATGTACAACTCGTACAAACTCCTGGTCAGCCCCAGCCCCAACCAGGAACCAGCCCGATTTCAAGCCCGGTATGGGCAGGAGAGCCCTGAGAGGATCATGGAGCTGGCGGAGGATCTCCCGAAGCTCACACACGCACACAAACCTCCAAAGGGGCACCTAGACCCTGCTCTCCGCCCCGCCACGGGTCTGTGGTTGGGCTGGAGTGAGACCCTGGCTCGGTAGTGGTGCCGGGGTCGAGTTGCTGAGCCGCACTGACTTGGTCAACGGCTGACATGGGATCCATGATCTATAATTATTCTGCTCTATGCACAGCGATCGTCTTGGCCAATGACGGAGCCTAACAAGGTGGCGAAGGCATCCCTCACAAGACATTCGACGATAATGAAGTGGCCGATGGTTTGGAATCGATTTTGTTTCGCTGGTTCGGCATTGCGATAGAAATGTGAAACAACACATTCGCCCCCGTTATCATTCGCTTCTCCGCCACGTGCCTTCTCCAAGGAAGTACAGCAAAAGAGAAATTGACAGCGTCATCGACGCAGTTCTGAACGACTGCCACGGTAGCTGGCCGTCCTGGAGAGTGCGTAAGTAAAGAATGCGAGATGCAGGTCTTTGATGTCGTAAAGTGCCGGCAGCGACAGGGCTGTTTCAGCCCAAAATAGTGTGGCTCTGCCGCTTTTGCAGCGGAATCAAGAACTTCCAACCGCCCATGTACAGAAGTATCTTTAGAAAGCGTGCCGAAGACTTGCTGCAGGCTTACATGCAGCACTAGACTTAGGCGAGGCCAATCGCTGATCTTTTAGATTCGACCCCGTCGATACCACTCCAGATCTCGACAGTCGAGCGCCGACAAAACATCAGTCCCAAACAGAGCACAGGGACGGGACGAATATGATGTTTGAGGTGGAGAACAGTGGGTGTTCGGTTTTTGTATTATATAGGGGATCATTCATGCGCCGAGCCCACTCGAGTTTGCCGGATGTTGGTGGATCACGGGTGTTTCACGTCAGGAAGGAGCATCCCAGAACCGGGACCGTCTCCTCCTTCCTCGAATGATCGTCTTGATGCAAAACAGCATCGAGCAACTACCCGGAATGCCATGCAAATCACGGCCGTCTGACCCGGTTCGGTCTCCTATACTCAGTCTACTACGTATGAGACACAGTCGCTGACAGGAAGTTCTATTCAGATACTCTGCTCAAATCGCAAATACTTCTTACATATTCACGCGTGTACTGCTTCGTTTTCAATCTCATGTCCTTGCCCATAAATCATAGCCTGGATTGGCCCAGTACCAGGCCAACTGCCATAAATACATATGGCTGAGATGTAAAGAAAGGAAGGCGAGACGTTCAACACCCTGCTATCACCCCGTCCGTCTACGACGGCGTACTGCTCGAGCCGGTACACTGCTGGCCCTCATACCTGTCGGTTGCCTTCCCATACCGGCGTACTTCTCCTTCAGAAGTTTGAAAACCTCCTGGTGATCCCTCTTAACCGCAATATCCCACACTGTACGTCCTTCCTTGTTTTTGATATCAAGGTCAATGTCTCGACGTTCCAGCAACAGTTTCAACATGGCGACGTCGCCATTTTGTGCGGCAATCATCAAGGGCGTTTCGCAATATTCAGGCTCTGTGACGTTGACATCCACGCGCTGGTCCCCAAGTAGTATTGATATGATAGCGTACACCTTTTGGAGTACAGCCCACATCAAGGGCGTGCAACCATTGTCGTCTTTTACGTTAACTTCCACATCGTCGGCGTCCAAGAGAAGCTTCGTGATCGGAGGGTGGTTCGCCAGGCCACCTTTAGAGTCGACACGCTGACGGGGTGTTGTGTAAAGGTGTTGTGTATCCAACTCGTTCTCCCACGAGATACTCAGGAATAAAGGGGTTTGCCCAACGCTATCTCTGCAGTTCGCATCGACTTGGCCACTGGCGAGAAGTAGTTTAACAGTATTTCTGAAGCCATGTTGTGCAGCGTACGCAAGCAGAGTCCTTTGGCCCCAAGTCCTATGCTTCGAGCTCAAGCCTACCTGACCCATCCCGATCAAAGTGTTCAAAGTTAGATTCTTGACGGCATAGCAAAGTGGCGTCATCCCTTTATCGTCCTGCGAGTCGACTCTGGCTTGGCCAGAGGCAATCAAGAGCTTGACGACATGTTGGTTTCCCAAAGCGGCCGCATACGATAGAGGAGTCCGTCCGCGCACGTCTCTCAGGTTAGGATCCACTCGGTTTGACTTGAGCAACAGCAGGACGGCCGTCTCATTTCCCATCTCGGCAGCTAGAGAGAGTGGCGTTCGGCCATTGGTATCCTTCTCATCGAGGACCGCCGTTTCGTTGTCATCTAACGAGCAAGCTTTAAAGATCATTTTAAAGTTGCCGCTGTTTGAATCATAAGCTGCATGTGATAATGCAGTCCATCCGTTCCGATCCCTCAGGGCAATGTTAATCTTTCGGCTTGCCAGGAGGGTTCGGACCATGCCTCTATGAAAGGGCCACGGGGCTATCGAGATGGCGTACATCAAAGGTGTGCGCCCATGACTGTCCGGTATATCCAGGGACTCAACATGTTCCGAGATCTTCCCGATCAATTCCCTAACTCTGGCCAACGAAAACAAATGTGACGAAATCAGATGTAGTGCAGTGACGGAGTGTCCCCGGAGAACAAAATTCTCCAAGCCGGCTCGTTCCCTCAAGCTGATCACCTTCTGGTTTCGTTGAAGGAAACTGAGAATTTCCTCACTTATGGTTGAAATGTTGGCGGTATAAAGATGCCAACTGTCATAAGCATATAGATATAGCGGACGACAGTCGAGTAGCAAGTTCCACATCTTATTCGACCTCCGTACGCCGTCCCAGATCTGCACGTTGTTATGCTGCAGCCACCGGTTGAAATGAAGTTCGAGCTGGCAATGATCTAGGTCATCGACTGATAGATAGCGGACGCAAGCCCGAGCCATTGTGTCAGGAGCGTTCGTGAACCACTGACCCTGTGTCATCTCAAAGTATTCCTGCGCCGTGTAGTGGACCAGACGAACTATCTGACTTCGCTGGTCAACCACGACTAGTCCTGCACAGACTCCAATAATGTCGTCGACGTCGGTGACCAGGTCATTCAGCAGATCCTTCGAGAATCCGGGGTCATCCATTTCATCAGAAAAGGCAATGGCGTGCTGGAGTTCTCGCTTCGAGAGCGGCCTTTTCGCGAAGGTTAGCCAGGAGAGGGCTTGGATCGCCAGCGTCCTTTTTTCGGGGCTTTGGTCCTCAATCCTATGCATTACCTTCTCGTATGCTGCCGATAAGGGTCCGTTGCTGTGATCTTTCCTAAATTTTTGGTCTTCTCCAGCCAGTTGGGTGAATTGCCTTTCAAAGTCCTTTATGGCAAATCTGAGAGAAGCTGGCTTCACCTTGTCCTCTAAGGACATAATGTACAGATGCGCAAGCAGAAACCTGAAGTGGTCAGTAACGAATTGCTCAACAACATCGGGGCAAAGGCACGTACATTCCGTCTGCAGCTTTGGTGATGACTTCTATAATCTCTTCTTGTAATGCCTTGTCCTTCCGAATGCCTGAAGGAATGGCATTCTGATCTCTGAGGTAGCCCTCAAGGTATGCCTTGATGTCTTGATCGGTAGCGCGGATCTCCATCTGTGGTAAGCCCCTAAAGTGGCTCGTGATATCCGGGATTTCTCTAGCCGTTACAAACAGGTTAACCTCATACTTGGATTGGAGGCTGAACAAGGCTTTCAAGAGCTTCGCTCGACCGTCACTGTATTCGTCGAGTCCGTCGACGAGGATGAAGATCCGTGATCTATGAGCAGCAGCTGATCCCAAGGCTTCGACAAACTCCTCCGTGGTTGGTGGGGTTCTTCGTGGTTCGTTACGTCGGTAGAGGGTTTCCACGATGGCCGGCAGAGGAGTCTGGTCCAAACACAGCTGTTTCACCAGGCTTGCCAACATATTGTTCAGTTTTTGGTCCCGCTGCGAGCGGAAGTCACAGTACAGCCACGCAATGGCAGCGGAGGGGTCGCCAGAGTACTCCTCTAATAGGTTATGTACGACCACGGAAGTGAGTATGGTCTTCCCTGCGCCTGGGATACCGGGGCAGAAAAGCGTTCGACCTTTATTCTCCTTCCACTCAGCCAACTCGGTGCTATCCAGGAGCCAAGAGCCAGTGCCGGGCTGTCGAAGGTTATAGGAATCGCTTTGCTTTTCACCATAGTCGGTCGGAGAAATCCATTCCAGCACAGCTTTTGTATGCTGCTTGGCTTGTAGCTGTTCCATTGTGTTTCTGACCTCTGCAGAATCTTGACGAATAACTTCGAAGATCATGGTAAGGGCTCCGTCACGATTTTCTTGCGATCTCTCGATGTCCATTCGCAGCCTATGTTGATCAAATGTCAGAGCCACTTGGAGCAGCGTGATATCGGAGTCGATGACATCAATAAGCTGCCTGACCTGCTTCTCATTGAAGGGCCATATTATCTTCCGGTAAGCCTGCCGTAACCTAGACTGACTAGACATGCTTGGACCGAGCTTTTTCTGGACAGCGCCCAAAGAGTTCTTCAGAGAGGATAACGGTGCACCCGGCTCGTTGAGAATCTTAAGGGTTGCCTCCCATGCCCTTTGCTTGTCAGTGTTCTCTGGTTGAAGCTGTAGCCTTTGCAGGAGAGACTTGCAGAAATCGAGTTTGCCCTGGTACAGGTTTATGTCTTTAGTGGCACCGACGACTTTGGAGACGAATTCACCGACAGAAGAGCACAGCTCGATGGCCGAGACAACGGCAGATACCGCATCCATCTTTGTTTGTTGCACTGTAAAGAATCAGTACGAGGTCTAGGCTGTTTTTACGCAGAAAAAGTAGGGAGTAATAGCCACCTTGCCCTGAAGTCACGGCAAAGAAGCAACGCACTCCTCCAGGTAAGCCTCACAATGTCATGCAAGGGCGAACACACTCCAAGTCGTGGCAAATACCCGGGCGGAAGGCAGCCTTTTGATCACTCCACACGGGAGTAATGTACGAGGGTGTGTGACATCCTGAGCAAGGGCGCCTTCACTGCCATATCCTGGCATCCAACAGATTTTCGGCACGTCTCATAGAGCTGACTGGGATCTGTTGTGATACCATTGTGGGAGGACGACAACAACCAACTGTACGCCTGATGGGCAGTTCGGGCAGGCCAAGGCTTCCTGTGGATGTCGGTAGTTAACAGTCAAGAACTCTTCTGTGATTCTTGGTTGATCGGAGGGTGAACCTGTGTGCCTTGTCCCACCACAGGTCAGTAGCTCGATTTGTATGCATAATAGCTCCTTTCTTGAGGGCATAGCCATCGGATACGCAGTACATACATCAACCATCATCTTGAACAAGTATGAACAATTCGTGGGTCTTCCAGTATGGTTCTTCGTGCTTTTGGCGATTCTCAGCCATGTCCACATCGCCTCGGAAGGAGAAAGTGTAAGTGTCACACAAGGCAGAAACACGGGGAAAGGAAGAGCGAAGATAAGGAAACAGGAAGACAGGGACCTGGAGAGCCCCCCTTCCCTGAAAGACTGGATTGACATTCCTGTGGCCTGAGGGCACGAGGGTATAGTACACACAAACTCCAAAAGGCAGTAACGACCGCATGAATTGCAAGCCTTTCCGTGAAAGGCTATCAGGCCCTTTCCTTTTTCCGAAAATACCCTTGCCCGTTAATCATCCATCATGAAATGGAAGGGATAAAACCCCCCAAAAAGAGTGCTTCAGGTTGTTGGTACAAGAGGGACACACAGCAACATACTCAATCAACTACAACACCCTCATCCACGGTCCTCTCTTGCACGGGAATCTTCCCTTCCTCACCAGCCTGCGCCCCGCCATTCATCCGGTTCTTGTTAGCCATGATCTGGCTCTCGGCAAAGCGCTCCCAGTGCTCCGGGTCCGATGCCTTCAGCTTCTCCAGCACCCTGTCCTTATCCTCCTGAAAGACCCTCACGACGCCAATCTCGTCCGCCTTCTTCCTCAGCTCGTCGTCGTCCAGATCGTCCAGCATCTCGTGCAGGATCCGCACGTGGTTGGGGTCGTTGCCCACGTCCTCGATGCCCGACAGCAGCAGGAAATGCTCCGGCTTGAAGATGCCCGCCCGGAACTTGTGGCCCGCGCGCAGGACGCGACCCTCTTCCTCCGACAGGGCACGGGAGGTCATGGACACCACCGAGTTGGAGCGCGACAAGGGCGGTTTGATGCTGAATGGCTCGGGTTCGTCCTCGATGTCCGAGCCCGCTGTGGGAGGGAAGAGATCGCCTGGCGATGTAGAGAGATCGTTGGCTGGTTGGGGATCCTGTGGGGAGCTCGGGTGTTGGGAGAACTCGCGCGTGTCGGGGAATTCGTCTTCGAAGCGTTTTATGATGCCTTTTAGGGTGTTGTCTAGGAATAGGAGGCGGTCTGTAGCAAGGTTAGCATGTGAGTATAGGTGAGAGAAATGGGAATGGGTTGGCTTACGATAAGCGTGCGTGTCGTCTCTGGCGGCACGCGCTTTGTTGATAGCAGGCTGCAACCGTAGGCGGATCTTCCGTGCGCTGAGTAGGAGGTGCTTGGACATGTCTTTAGCCTTGCCGGGAGGTAAGTTATGCCTGGCTGGCGTCGGTGTGCCTGACTCGACTTCGCGAATGAATTCTCCAGACTGTCGCCGCGACTCGTCGCCTCTGTTGTTCAGACAGCACGCAAGAGCCTTGACGACGCCGGTACCACCAATCACGTAGTCATGGTCTGGCGCCGTGTCCACGTCGCTCTCAGCACTATCGGCGTTGATGGCGTCGTGGCCTAATAGGTGCTGCATAACATCCGGGTATTCAGGGGCAGCCTTGGCCGAGGACATGTCAGTTTGTGCTAGTGCGGTTGCGGTGAGCTCGGAGACGGGAAGACGTTCCAAATTCGCCAGGCAGTATGCCACGAGTTGCTTCGCTAGTGCCTTTACGAGATCACTTGACTTTTCAGTTGGCACCTCAATGTCGACGCAGACCAGGCTGTTCGAGAGCCTTGTCGCCGCAAGAAGGGAGGCAAATAGGGCGCAGGCTTCTTCTTGGGCTTCTTCCGTCGTTGTGTCGGTGAGCCGGACAATTTCTGGATTCTCCATGAAGCTGATGTGGGCGAGACCGTGTATCTCAGGTATGATTTCGGCGAGCGCAATGGCTTGCTCCGAAGACATGGCACAGTCGGCAAAGTGAATACGCTTCAGCGCTCTCATCTTTGGCAGATATCTACAGAATGGTTAGTACTGTAGTCACGTTGTGATAACAAATCAGACGACTGACCTTCTCAGCACAGGAATCGCACTAGGAGTCGAGCTGAAAAGCTCGTGGTTGTGCGACAGGTCGATAAACCGGCAAGCGGGCAACTTGACCAGCTTAGGTAGTAGCTTGCACAACGATGCCGGTTTGAGGTTACACTCCGCCAGGCTCAGAGCCCAGAGGGGACAGCTCTCGTCTATGGAGTCGACCAAGACCTCAATCTGGTCCCTGAGGTCGTTGCCGCCAAGATCGAGACCATCGCACTTTCCACTGCTGACATATCTCGCGATGTGCTTGACACCTTCCGCATCGATATCGTTGTGCGCCAGGCCGACCCTCCTCACTCCGCATTTGATGACGCCGTCAATAATGATTCCTAGCTGTTGCGTAGTTATGCCTGTCTCACCCAGGTTGAGCAGACTCAGGGTTGAACCGCCCAACCGGTCTCCTATAGACTGTGCAAGCAGATGGCTCAAGTCGGACCTGAAGGTCCTGCCAGTCTGCTGTGCAGGAGGCCCAGTTCCATTCTCCCTTCTCGCCGAGTTAGGGAAGGGTATGCTGGAAATATCCAGGAACTTCAGCGACCGACAGAGATATATGAACAGACACAGATGCTTCCATCCTTCCGGACCCAGCTTATTGTTCTTCAGCACTAAGCGCTCGACGACTCCGCCTTGGGGGGTCGATTTATCTGAGGTGGTGGCATGTTTCCTCTTCCTGTTGTCGGGTTTCCTGGCGGCCAACAAACCAGCCAGAATGACCCGCAAGCCCTCGTCTGTCAGACCGCAGTTTTCCAGGATGACTTCTTTAACCGGAACAACAGCGAGATAGTCGCCCAGAGTCACCAGATCAGCCAGCTGCATCCAGTATCCCGTCAGGTCGAGCTTCTCCACCAGGCCCGGTTCGCTAGAACAATTCGCAGGATCGGACAACTGTTCGGTCAATTTTTTGAGAATCGGCGTTTCGCGCAGTTGACAGCATCGACGGTATATTCTCACTGGATTGGTAGTCGGCGTGACCTGCGGTGATCTCGGCCTGTCTGCGGTGTGTGTAGAACCGCTCGATGAGTCGCTGTCGTAGTAAATCTCCATGGGTATCGTGCCGTTTGCCTCGGCCAGTTTCCTCTTCTTCTCCTTGCGGGCCTTTCTTTCCTCTTCACTCTTCTTCTTCTTTTCTTTCTTTTTGCTGTCAGCCGTCTTCTCTGGCTGCGGCTCTGATGGCGTTTCCTTCGCGTCTATTGGTACAGCAGCGGGCCCAATGTCCGACCCTTCGAATTTTGGCTCCTTGGGCAGGCCTTCGCCGGTGGCCTTGATCTCTCCGTCGTGCTCCTTTTGGTCTTCGACAGCCTTCGGGTTCTTGAGTGCCTCCCCTTCGCCTTTCTCGGTTAATTTGCGCTTTTCCGACTTATCGCCCCTAGCACAGACTCCGTTGGCGGACTTTGCCCCTTCCGCATACTTGGGCATTGGCGCAATCTCGACATCGACGCAGAACGCAACCCTCCGCAGTTTGGCCTGTTTAAGCTCTGATATTGGACATCGTTCTCTGTGTCGATCGACGTTGAGGACCTTCCTCTCCACCAGTCCATGCGTGTTGCTCTTTAGTGCGGGCGCAAGGCTCCCATTGGACGAGGAGAGTCGTCGGAAGACATGCAAGATGCCTGCCTGGCCTGATCTAGGCGGCGCCGGGATGTAGGGCCCATCACCTTCGTACTTGGCAGCGTGCTGCAGGACAGCATTCTTGGCCGGGTTCGCTTTTGGCGTGGATATCTCACCTTGCTTGGCCGGTGCGTTGTTTGTTTGCGGAGGACTTTGAGCTGCGAGGTTGCCCGACGAAAACTTTGACGAGATGTTTGAGAACCAGGAACCTCGGCGGCCAGGTGACGTCCCTGGAGACGTTGCAGTCCGATCGCGGTCAGAGTTGCTTCTTGTAAAGCTTGGTCGAGTAGGTATTTGCCTTGGAGTAGTCGGTGATGTCGTCGTGGGAGAACGCACTGTGGCCTCGTTGCCATTGGTCGCGGGAATCGTCACTGAAGGCGAAGCCGGCGCCGGACTAGGTGGTGCATCGCGAGTCGGTTGAGACAAGGACCGCTGCCGAGTCGTTGCTGTTTTGGTAGTTTTGTCTATATCGCGGGCCATTCTTGTCAGTTTGCTGCTGTTGGTAGCTCCAGGCTTGATATCGCTTTCGCACAAGGCTTGTACGTGCTGACAATCGAGATGTTTGCGGCACCCGGGTAGGTGGCGATAGTCCGGGGAATGATCGGGGTATTGCGTACCTTTACCATTACCGTGGGTCATCCAGCTAACATCGATGCCATGGATGTGCTCCATCTTTTCTTCACGCTGCTGGGACAGCGAAGCTGTCGAAACGAAAGTCGCAAAAGGACCTGCCGACGATTCGAACGACAATAAGAAGGCAAGGAAGGGTATCAAATGCAGTGTGTGTAGGTGTGCGAGTGGTCTTGTCTCTGATGTTCAGCTGGAACTTTGTTGGCTTTCAACGTCGGACATTCAATGGCGGGGTTCTGTTATTGGCGCCATGCGCTGATCAAGCTTGCAGCCATAATGCTGGGACCACTAACAAACAAGAAGGTGCGAGGAGGGTACGGGAAGATAGATAGTACTGTAGGAAGATTGGCAAGCTTCTGGGTGTTGATTTCTAATGGACTTGCCTCCCAGGGGGGGTTGAATATAGCTGAGGGAAAAAGAAGAAACAGAGCTGTGAGCACCAGGAATCTCAGTCAGCTCCAGGGGCAGATCCAGATCTTCGGCACCTAAGTTTGGCTTGCGGCATGTAAGCTTCAGGCTCACAGATAATAAGATTGGATGGAATCACGGCGTACTGTGTATGGCTGGGAGTTCCCTGGAGGACGGTGCCCATACGAGGACAAGAGGTAACGATAAGCGTTGAAACCTTGTAAATATCTTTCACTCGTGCTGAGATGCTGAGGTGAGCCTAATAATCAGCCCAGTAATGATAGGACGGGTCACTCTTTCGAATGGGGCAAGCTTGGTAGGACCCTGAAGGAAAGTGAGGAATGACGGGCGGTGTGGATTACCTCGAGTAAATGATGTGGTATTGGTTCAAAAGTGCACAGTGAAACAGGGCTGAACGAGTGCAGCTGGAAGCATCCGCAAAGTCGCTCAAGAGAGCGTGGTGAATTCTTTATTAAATCATAGAGAGCATTCCATGGCCTGCTGTGGCATCTATCATTTTTCCTTCTCACGAGACCTCCGATCATCGAACTGGTCCGCCCTGTAAATCTCTCCTTCACACTCCGCATCGAAAAAAGACGTCACATTGCCTGGTCTCGATTGGGACATGGAACATGGAAGATGTCGGCCAGACTTGCGTCGAAGTGCGGAGTGACAGCCGATGGCAAATCCGTCACCAATCATGTGAACGGAAGCGGCGGCTCTGCAGCTGGAGGGCAAGGCACGAACGGGCGAGACCGGGTTTTAGCGCCGTGTAAAAGATTACGCGATCGTTCAGGTCGTTGCCTCAGCGTTCGACTGTGGGTTTCGGTCCCTACCTTTGAACTTAACGGCAATTTACTCCAAAGTTCAAGCCGGTAATTTCTAATCGAATTCTACCTTACATAGTAGAGTCATGGACAAGATGCAAAAGCAAGTAAACATGAGAACAATCCTCTTCTTAACGGCATGTAACATCTTGATGTGTCCTCGACTCTTTTGTGGGGGTTGACCAAGTCACTACTGCGCACATTGTGGAATATGCTGCCAGTTTTACCGTCCTCAGGGTCTGGGCAATCGTTTTCCGGTCGAGGTAGCGCTGAATGACCTCATAAAGCGCAAATCGCTAGCACATTCGATCTGTGATAGTAACCGAGTCTTCCTACTGGAGGAGCCGCATCTGCCAAGATGGCATACAGAGCGCTACACCATGCTACACGTACACCTGTTTTCTCAGTGATTGCAGATTGCCTGGAGGGTCAAGCCAGTGTCCTATCTCATGTATCATTTCCACAGTCACAAAGCCTGGTTTAACGCGAGTTGATGGGGCCTACAGCGGCAGTTGTCGTCTACTGGCACTTCAGGTTGTGGACATGTGGAGCAAGTATTGCTTGGAAGAAATATCGGTTGCTTTCTTTTGGTGAGCCCTGGTCATCTAACCATCCCTATGCACGAGAACTCCCGGAGAAACATGAAGCCGTGAACCCAGTGTGCTATCAGACCAAACCCCTTAGAAAAAAACTCAATTTTTACTCCTCGCGAAGCTCAGCAATCCTGGCCTTGACCTTCTCCTTGCGCTCGGCAAGAGTGAGCTTCTTGGTCTTGTACTTCAGGGACTCAGCCTTCCACTCCTCCTTGGTCTTCTTGGGCGCATCGCTCTCGACCTTCTTGAAGGGGTCCTCACGGATGGCCTTGTGTGCCTCGAGGTAGAGGTCCTCCAGACCATCAGCCTCGATGTCGTCGTCGACGTACTTGCCGAACTGGGACTTGTAGCGCTCCTCGTCGTCGTCGGCGAGGGTCTCCATGTACTCAGCGACGTGGCCGCCGAAGATGTACTTCTTGAGGGTCTCGGTGTCGAGCTCCTTGCCCTCAATGTCGTAGCCGGGGAAGCGGTTCTCAGAGTGGGGGATGAGGATGCCACCGTCGGAAGCACCCTTCATGGCACCGAAGACACGGGCACCAGTCGAGGTACGGGCAAGACCAACATCGAGGTTGGCCTTGAAGGGGCGGCGCTCGCCATCGTCGGTCTCGGCGGCCTCAGTGAGAGTGAACTCACCATCAGCCTCCTCAACACCGGTGAAGTCCTCGTCAAGTCCGAGCTTCTTGAGGACACGGCGGGCGATGAGCAGACCGGTGGCGTAGGCAGCAGCCCAGTTGGTAAGGCCGTGCTCGATGCCGTAGGCCCGGAGCTCGTGAGCGTAGGCGGAGCAGAAGACCTTGTCGCCGCTGATCTCAGAGGTCACGATCTGCATGATGATGTCGCGGTTGGTGAAGCGGACCACCAGGCGGTACTTGGGCGCATTGTACTTGTTCTTGGCCTGGGTGATGAGCCTCTTGCGGGCATAGTAGTCGGTCTTGCCGGACCTTCTCCGCTTGTACTTGGTCTGGAAGCGGCTGTACAACAAGTCTGGTCAGCGGGCTGACGATAAGTGTATATCAGGAGGAGGATACTCACCTGTAGTACGCGCTGTTCTTCACCAACTTGTGGTAAACCTGCGGTTGAGAGACCCCGAGTCAGCAATTATCGCTTCAGACATATTTGTCCGCCATCCGAAGCATCTTGCATTGACTCTCATGCGGAAGGATTTGAAGAACTCAAATCCGGTCGGCGTGCCATTGAAGACACACAAGGGACTCAGTCGTAACTTACCATCGTGACGGTATTTGCTGGGTGATTGGCACAGCACACGACGTCTAGGATTGTTGGTGGTGATGGGAGTTGTGATGTTCAATGGAGACTCTCGCCAAAATTTCTAAATCGTGGGCGCGAAAATGCCCCGCAGCCCTAAAAAGTGTGGTAGCTCGAAGCCCACCCAGTTACCAGCAAGGTTGGGGACGAGCACGGTCCCCAGGTAGGCCACGAGGAATTAAGTCACGTGCACATGCCAGGTACGTACCGATGCTAACGCCAAGAGTTCAACTGCGGCTGCCGAGGTTCAAGATGCGGATCCCGGCTTCCGCTGTCAACTCCGGCACCCTTGATATGAAGAGGAGACGATGGATTTCCGCTGACACGCTGTTTGTATTTACTTGGACGCAAAATGATCCCTGAAGATCAACCTGTAGAATATATCCTAGACACAATTGACGACATCATGGCCCCTTCTTCACAGCCAAAAGTACTACTCTTCGACATAGGAGGCGTTTGTGTAAGTGATTCTTTGGAATCGCCCACTCAACACATACTCGCGCTTCTTTTATACCCGAATGTTCCCTCACAGGCTTCACAGAAATAAGAAGTCTTATAGAAGCAATTCCAAGTTCAAAACCGAGTAACTATGTCATCGCATACACAACCCCCACTGACGTAAAACCAGGTCGTATCCCCTTTCCAATCAATCCTCAACTATGAACTCGCACACTCCATCCCACCAGGGTGGGTAAACTATTCCATCTCCCGCACAGCCCCCAATGGTTTCTGGCACAAGCTCGAGACCGGCCAGATACCCATGGACAAGGCCTATTTCGCCGGCTTCAACGCCGACCTGCACGACGAGGGCCGCTGGAAGGACTTCTACCGATCCCAACAGGCCAAGAACCCAGATCTGCCAAAGGAGATACCACCCCTGCCGAAGATAGACGGCGAGTGGCTCTTCTTTGACATGATGGCTGCCTCACAGGCGCCGGACCCATGGATGTACCCGGCCCTCCAGAAGCTGAAGCAGGACGGGCGGTTCATCCTGGCCGCACTGAGCAACACCGTCATCTTCCCGCCGGACCACCCTTACTCCCGGAGGGAGTTCCTCGACGACCCCGTGCGGTCGCTGTTCGACGTCTTCGTCAGCTCCGCGCACGTCGGGCTCAGGAAGCCGGATCCGAGGATATACGCCCTCGCGCTGGAGAAGGTGGACGAGTTCGCGCGGAGGAACGCGGACACGGAGCGGGGGAGGAGAGGTGGCTGGAAGGACGGGGTGAAGGCCGGCGATGTTCTGTTCTTGGACGACATTGGGGAGAACTTGAAGGCGGGCCAGAAGGCGGGATTTCGGACAATCAAAGTGCATTTGGGAAGGGCGTACGAGGCGGTCGAGGAGTTGGAGAAAGTCACCGGGCTGAAATTAGACGGGGGACATCCGAAGGTCCCTGTCAAGTTAGAAGCCAGACCTAAGGCGAGGCTGTAGTGGTTGGATATGTAGAAGATCCGCATGCAATAGCGTGGAAACTTCTAAAGCGTTCAATCAGGTTGGGCAGTGCTGTGGATGGACATCGGAAGAGGTGTTCGTCGTTTTGGTTGTCGATGTGTATGGCGGCTGAGAGTCTGGGAGCATTCCTGCTTTGCACAGAGTGATCTGGATCTCCTAGGAGCTCCACGTCACAAGACACTCACTCGTGAGTGGTAATCACATCACGTAGGAAGCCACACAAGAATCTAAAGCAAGACATTTCTCTGTCTGTTGATGGGCACAAGGGCTCTCATCACGGCATGGGCCAAACAGCTGGCATTCCATGACTGAATAATACATCGATTGGTCACTCATACACCCTTTTACCACTTTCCGCCAAATGTGATATCGATCCATCCTTATTGCCTAATGCTTCGTTCCATAACGCCTTGTCCATGAATTACTACTTATACAAACACACTCTTCCTCATGATTTACGACACTCAGCTAAAGACATAGCCGTGTCATCTGCTAGACGTCGTCAAGACTGTTGCAGAACTAGCCGTGACGGAAAGTGCACTTATCGCCGCGGTTGCAATTGCCGCGCGCCCAGAAGGTGCAGGGCTTGGTGCCGATCAAGGCGCGGTTGATGCCGCGAAGGTGATCATCGTCACGACCGGCTCCATCCTTGCCGCCACGACGGCCTCCACGGTCATGGTTGCGATGCTCGTCGTCACGCTGGTTGTTGTCCTGGCCGTAGCCAGCTTGGGTAGCGGCACCGTACTGCTGTGCATGAGGCTGCTGAGCGCCACTAGCGGCGGCCCACATAGCGAGCTGGAGAGCTTGGTTCGGGTCGACGGCCGAAGCTTGCTGCTGGTTGCCGAAGGCCGCCATGAGAGCCTGGAGAGGGTCCAGTTGAGCCGGAGCAGCTTGAGCGGGCTGGGCGGTTGCAGACTGCAGCGCCGCAAGTGTAGCAGCCATGGGATCCTGGGCCAGCGGCTGCTGACTAGCGCCTTGGGCACCCTGGAGCTGCTGGTAGAACTGAGCATAAGGGTTCTGCTGCTCAACAGGCGCCTGCTGGTTGTAGTTTTGGGCCAGCATAGCAGACTGCTGGGCGGCCTGTCGAGCAGCCTCCTCTGCACGTTTATCGTTGTTGTAACCTGTGATCCATTCCTCGCGACGAGCGGGATCCTGCTGCCACTTGGGTGGCTCCTGAGGAGGGGCAGGCAGGCCGGCGAGTTCGGCAATGATGGCCTCCAGGAACTTCGAGGCTGTCTGAACAGCCGGGTCGGCATAGTCGCGACGGATCTTGCTGAGCTGGGGATGAACAGGGTCTGGATCGACGTAGTTGCGAGCGGCAGAGCTGTTGAGTGCCTGCAAGACTTGCTCATCTTTGGCCTGACGGACCTGCGGGTCGTCGAAATTATGGTAAGGGGCTGCAGCCTGCACTTTGTTGACAATCATGGCGGCAGTGGAAGTGGCAGCCGCGCTCCTGCGTTTCAGGAGCTGCTCAAGGCCCCCACGAGGACCACATGCCATGAATAGAGAGGCTCGGGCTGCAATATTGGCATCCCCGGCTACCTCAATTCCAGAAGGACCAAGATTGATCTCAGCCTCTGGGCGAGGAGACGAAGCGGAAGATGGAATGTCGGCAGGGTCAGTGTAGACGGTCATGACCTCGGTCATCTCCTTCTCAGCCATGGCCTTCTGCTCCTCCGTCTCAACTTTGATATGTCCGCCGCGAGTGACGAAAGTCTTCTGGCGCTGCTCCTCAGGGATTGTGGTAAAATCAATCAATGTCGGCTCCTCCCACTCACGGTCCGTGGCAATCTGGCTGGATCGGCTTGCCTTGAGAAGTCTGCCCTCAGCCTTATCATCATTGGCATCGCGGATCATGTGATCATCCCGCTCTTCGTCCTCAGTCTCCTCCTTATGGAAGATGCGGACTGCGGTGAGCTCGGGCTCAGACTTGAAAGAAACGCGAAGGTTGAGGCGGCGGCGCTTCTCTTTGCGGAGACGGCGCTCGCGCTCTTCGTCAGTTTCATCAATTGGAGCCTCCTCCTTGTTAGGAGTAGGAGAAGGTCGCTTGACAGCCTTAGGCTTCTCAATCTCGGACATCAAGGCAGCAAAGCCGCTGCTGGCGCGAGAAGTCTCGGGCTGAGTATCCTCAATCTTAGCTTTTGATGGCATCTTGCTTGCTTCACTTGATGAAGTCTTGCTAACTTTGTTGACAGGCGGTTTAGAAGCGGTAGGTTTCGAGGTGGAGTTGACTTGTGGCGGGATAGTACCGGTAGCTTTTTCCGATGCGGTTCGCTCAGGTTTTACTGCTTCTGGCTTCGAAATTGCCTTGGTGGGAGGTCGCGATTTTCCGGGTAGAGCACCAGTGGAAGCGCGGGCTTTCAACGCGTTGAGGATCGTTGTAGACGCAGGTTTTGCTTGTGCAGTTGCTGTGGTGGTGCGTTGTGACGAGCTCGGGGCAGACTGCAAGGTAGAAGGCTGCGAGTTAGAGGCTCGTTGCTCAGTGGCCGGCTTTTTGGTCACTCTGCCTTCACCGTCATCCTCCTCCTTACGGGGCCGCTTGGACGAAGCACCGGTGGGTCCCTTTGCTGTACTGTTCGAAGCTGAATTCACCTTCGCAGATGGTGTTTTAGATGCAGCGTCACCGTTCGCTGCCGGAGTACTTGACACGTTTGGCAACCTTGGCGGCTTTCCCTCGTTACTCTTCACAACATCCTTAATTTTGCGTACTGCACTCTTCACATCCTCATCTCCCTCATTTTCAAGCTTGGGCAGAAGTTTGTGCCATTTGAATCCTTCCACCAGGGACTCGTCCAAAAAAGGCAGACGGCCCGCAAAGTCAAGAAGTGCCTTGGTCAAAGGAGCGTTCATATCGCCGGTATTGAACAGGTTGATGACAATCTGGAACGGCAGCAGCATACGGCCGGGATTCAAAGCGGCAAGAACTCGATCATCAGCTGCTTGTAGAGCGGTGGCTACGACACGACGCACCCTTTCGCGACCCTTCTCAACCACTGCTCTCAGCTTGTCGCTCCTTGCCGTTTCCTGAGCGGACAGCCCACCTTTACCTTTGCTGGTCTTGATGGCGCCGATGAGTTCCTTGTACTCGGGTAGTTGCCTAAAGTCCCTCACTACCTGGTACAAGAACTCGGCAAAATCAGCTGCCACCTGTTGTAACAGCAGAAGGTCAATCGTCCAGGTCGTCGGAAGATCAAGCATGGCAGCAGTCCTCATCTCCAGTAGCTCCAGTTCCGAGAGGGAGTCCTCAGGCGCCAAAGGTGGGTATTCGAATCCTCTTTTCTTCGCTTCTGCCTGGAACTTACTGAGCCCTGACTTAGGAACCTTATCATAGCTGTCAAGTGCTTCCCGATCCAGAGAACCAACACGTTGCAAGTCGTACTCAAGGACCAGCCGCCGGGTCCGATGCTTTACACCCGCTTGCGGGTCATCTTTTGCGATAGATTTCAGACTATCCATATATCTGCCCATAGCCTCGGCAGGAATAAGCAGGGGTCGCTCGCTAAACAGACGGCGACGCTCAGTCCGCGCAAATACTGGCAGCAACCTTTCGTTAGACAATTTGTCTGGCTGCTTCTCCGGAGTATCAGAGACAAATGCATTGTACATTCCAACCCACCGCTCGGGGTTGGAGGGATTCGGAGTAACGGTGGTAGGAGTCGCCCTCAGACGCTTATCCGGAACAGTTAAGCTAGGCTGAGCTTGCTGCGACGGAAAGGTAGCGAACTGTGCTGTTGTAGAAGGTACATTGGGAGGCAGCTGTCGCGCCGCCGGAGGCTGAGACACAGGCTGGATTGGTTGCTTTTGTTGAACGTTTGCCGGCTGTTGCACGACCGGCTGGGTTTGATAGACCGGAGCAGGCACATGCTGGTGCTGAACCGGGGTACGTAGCTGCTGTGCATGTTGCTGCTGAACCTGTTGCTGCTGAACCTGTTGCGGCTGGGTCTGCTGCTGGTGGGTCTGTTGCTGCTGAACTTGTTGCTGCTGAGCCTGTTGCGGCTGAGTCTGCTGCTTTTGGGCCCTCTGCTGCTGGGCCTGGGCATACATCAGTTGAGCCGCAGGATTCTGTTGCGGCGTAAGAACCCTGTGCTGCTGAATAGGATCAGATTGCTGCGGAGCTTGTGCATTATTGAAGAATTGAGCCGGTTGACTCTGCTGGAGGGAAGCGGCGGAGTTCTGGGGCCCCCCATTCTGCTGGACGTAACCGTTGCTGGGCTGGCGTGGGGCATTATAGCCATCCATGCCGTGACCAATGCCCGGCTGCTGCAGATACGGAGAGGCAACATGAGATCCGGCATAGCCAATTTGCGAGGTAGCAGGCGAGACACCGTGTCCTGTGTCATACGGTTGAGGGTATCCGTTGAGATGAGCGGCCGTTTGGATTTGATGGCTGCCCTGGAGAGGGGTATTATGTTGAATGCCGCTGCCTTGGGTAAAGGGTGGATAGTTATCAAACCCATTGAGCGTTTGTGGCTGGTATGCCGAGTTATATTGACCAAGTTGACTCTGGTTTTGACCAAAGGTCCCAGGGGACTGGGCTGCGACATCGTATCCCGTCTGGCTCACTGGCGCAGAACCGTCTCCGTCGAAGTAAAACGGAGGACCACCCTGGTCAACATTTATGCTCTGCGCCCAGTCAGCATCACCAAATGCAAACCCGTGAGAGCCATTGATCTGGGACTGGTCCATGATGCGGGATAAGGTAGTCTTCACTGGCAGATGCACGAAAGGGGTATCACGTGGACAAGAGCTGCGTTTCGGTTAGCGTTTCCGGCTTAAAACGATAATCAACTGGGTTGGTGCATACCAGAAAGAACGACAGGAACCAATAAGGCTTCGCCAGTGCGACAATAAAATCCCAATGACTGAAGCCTTTCAATGATCTTTTGGATCAAAGAAATAGCTTCAAGTCACCAATATGAGGTCGAATGTGATTTTCTGAACCAGTGGTTGACTTTTGGTGAGAGGTGAAACGGTGGGGTGAAAACGGTAAGAGGAATAATTATTGAGAAAACGGGGCGTGTGATAATTATCACTGAAAACGTGGATGGCTCCACTGGCGCAAAGTTAAAGAGTCGAAAACGGGTATGGTGCTAGCCCGAAAGGGTTTAGAGCCTGTCTAAATCGAAACACATCAGCTACCAGAACTCCACAATCATTGATGTGTACCTTAGTGTGCACAACAGCAAAAGAGCCCAGGCTCCTGGCCAGTCCATTAAAGCAACGACAGCGACATCCATGAACATCTCGTCCGGAATGTGACGAGTAGGCGTATGTGCCTCGTGTGTGTGCGTGTGCGCAAGAGCGTGGATTTTTATCCGGTGAGTCGAAGGGCCGATTGCAGCAATTGAAAGAAGTGCTGACAAAGGTGAGTGCAACGGGATGACTGTCTTTGATGCTGGCTGGCTCGAAGTACTTTTTGCGCGTTAACCTCCAGTTCGCTGCCCATAACTGCGCCATATGCCCGCCATAACCATTAATGGTCGGCTGAGTTTGGCAACAGACTCTGAACAGGCGACAGAGTGTAGATTTGGTTGGATAAAATTGCTCATCTTCACGAACTGTCTCCCCCTTAACGGGCAATGACACCAATATAAACCAGCAGAGTTGGCTTGGTTGCACCAAACGTTGAAAGTCGACTTGTTCAGTATTGGTGGCCTGAAAATATACGGCCGCCCAGGAAGGAGGGGAAGGGGAGCAGCAGGAATACTTCCCATCTGGGCTGCAGAGCACGGTATCAGGCATGGACCCGCACCCTGCAACACAGCCTGAAGAACCCTGGGACACTGCCAGCTTTCCACTGCCCACACTCGCTGTGCTGTTGTCCGCTCTGTTTTCTATGGTCGAATTCCAGGGGATAATTTTAAGGTAGCAGCAGGCGCTGGATTTGATGCAAACAGGATGATGCAGACGTCCTTTTTGCTGGCCAATGCTCCATTTCAGGGGAACAGTTATTGGGCGTTCTTGCTGAGGCCCGTTGCTTCTTCTCAAGACACACGCACACCTTCGCCGTATTGCTCTCCTCGATACATCACGCTCTGCTCTTCCTCACAGGACGCACCTTAAGTGTTACTCCCCGGGGATCGCCAGTCACAGAGCTTAGACGCCGCCAACTTTGTACAACCAGGAGCCATCATCTCGCAATTAATGAGCGCGAGATACCAGACTAACGATTGACAAGGAGGCCCAAGTAATAGATATACGCTGGATGCTGCAGATGGTGCTTTTTAGGGGAAGGATGGAGTGGTTTTGTATGCATACCCTTTGATCAAGACTCGAATCCCACAACACTTATTATCCCTCCTATTCCGCGCGAAGCAGACTTCATGGCATCGACCATAGATATCGAAATGGTTTGTCGAATTCGTTACAGCATAGCTTTCGTATATTTAAGGAAGGAATCGCTCTAATCAAGAGGACGGCTCGGAAGGGAGGCTGGGTACAGTATGCGGGCGCGCAGAGACAAAGAGAGACAGCTTAGAGACCGGCTGCGCGGACACAACACAGTCCAGTATTATTATTTAGATATACACGCAATGAGAGCCAGAAGCCAGCGGTTTCTACCCGAATCAGGATCGGCGAGGCTCGTCGATGATGATGCGGTCTCCAGTTTGAAAGACGTTGGAATCGGATGAGAGAGAGGATGGAAGAAATCAAAGTTGGCGAGGGAGGAAAGCTGGTTGGCACTCGTCATTACTGGTCGCGGGTTTGTTTTGCATTCACCGGCCAGAAACGGGCTGGTCGCCACCTGGCCCTTGAACTTAGACAAAGACGGGGTCCGGCTCTCTGAATGTCCGAAGTCTTGTATGATTGGCTTGAAGTGGTACACAAGGAAAAGGTACGTACCTCAAGTAAACCACAGGCTGGCCTTCAATCATCGATAAACTTACGTACCTACCAGTCAAGAGAAGTACATCTGTCCAGAAGTCGCAAAACAACAACCGAAGCTTGAACTGAGGGGGAAAGACTCGTTGGAGTATTCTTTACATATCCTCCCCGAGCGACATTTCCCAAGATATATCCGGCCAGTCGCCGAGCGAACGAAGTCCTCTCCTTGCCGACACTCCAGAGCTCCCCACCTGTACGCTCAGCACCAAGTCGCATGCGCCGGCGGTGTATTATGTTGTAGGGCCTAGAACTATCCTTACAACCACACAGCAGAAACTACCTTCGACGAGCCACAGTGTCCGGTCTAGCCATGGCGTCGAAGGGTAGCAGTCTCCGCGACAAGCAGATCGGTATGTTTCCCAACCCAGCGCAGCCACTTGACGGGTCTATGAACGTGGTACTGATTCTCCTCAAAGCATCGATCAAGAGGATACTCAACTTGAACGAGACGGTCGACGCAGGCGAGAACGATGAGACCCACGCAAACGGCACCTTGGCCTCCACGGCCCCTATTCTGACGGCCGAAGGCGAGCCAATCTGGAAAGTCCTGGTCTTCGACGACCTCGGCCGCGATGTCATCAGTAGTGTGCTCTGCGTGAGCGATCTGCGGTCTATGGGAATCACAATGCACATGTGAGCTGAGACTTGCTCGCTGTCACTGGAACCGGATGTCGGATGCTAACAGTTTGCAGGCACATATCGTCCTCTCGACACCCCATTCCAGACGTGCCGGTCATATATCTACTGGAACCCACCGCACAAAACCTGCAGAGTATTACGACCGACCTCCAAAGGGGACTCTACTCCCCCGCATATATCAACTTCACCTCGTCGATACCACGACCCCTCCTCGAGGATTTCGCCACTCAGACCGCAAGTGCTGGAACATCAGAACACATAGCCCAGATATACGATCAGTACCTGAACTTTATCGTGTCCGAACCCGACCTCTTCAGTCTAGGGATGCAAAAGGAGCATACCTACTGGGCTCTGAACAGCGCCAAGACCCAAGACGAGGAACTAGATCTTGTAATTGACAGGATTGTGAGCGGCCTGTTCAGTGTTATCGTGACCATGGGTATGTCGAGTCTTTAGAATCGGAGTATATCTAAAGCTGACCAGCTGAAAGGCGTTATTCCTATCATACGCTGTCCCAAGGGTGCGGCAGCGGAAATGATCTCCGCAAAGCTTGACCGCAAGCTTCGGGACCATATTCTGAACTCCAAGGACAACCTATTCTCCACCGCCCGGCCAACCACTTCAACAGGTGGCACGCCGACGTCCCGGCCCGTTCTAGTAATACTCGATCGGAATGTTGACTTGATACCCATGCTTTCTCACTCGTGGACCTATCAGTCCTTAGTACACGACGTTCTCAACATGAAGCTGAACCGGATAACGATCGAAACTCCTGTTGATGAATCCAATCCCGCCAAAGGCGTCACAAAAAAAACGTATGACCTGACGGCCAACGACTTCTTTTGGCAGAAGAACGCCGGTGTACCATTTCCGCAAGTTGCGGAGGATATCGACGCTGAGCTTACTCGGTATAAGGAGGACGTCGCAGCAATCACAAAGAAGACGGGCGTAACCGATTTGGACGACTTGCAAGATGATACGAGCGCCAGTGCACAGCACCTCAAGGCGGCCATCACATTACTACCGGAGCTTCGGGAACGGAAAGCGACGCTGGACATGCACATGAACATTCTTGCAGCGCTCCTAAACGGCATCAAGAATCGGCAACTTGACAACTTCTTCCAGATAGAGGAGAATGTGACGAAACAGTCCAAGGCACAGATGCTGGAGCTCATCAAGGACGCAGACAAGGGCAAAGAACCGATCGACAAGTTACGCCTCTTTATCATCTGGTACATCAGTACGGAGCAGGAGGTGAGCAGAGCGGACTGGAACCAGTTTGAGGAAGCTCTGCAGGCTGCCGGCGTCGACTCGGCGAGTTTGTCATATGTCAGACAGTAAGTCCTGATGTCTTTGTTGCCTTGTGGCACGACCGTGCTAACCATATCGACAGAGTCCGAGCAACAACAAAAATGACCCAACTCACCACAGTAAACACCTCGTCCGCCTCATCACAACAACAGTCCGGCTCAACAGACCTCTTCCACCGTTTCTCTGCCATCTCCAGCCGCCTTACGGATCGCCTCAAGGAAACAGGCGTACCAACCACGGCACTAACAGCCAACTTCGACTCCCTGATCGGCGGGATCAAGAACTTTCTACCGGCGAACAAGGACCTGACCATCACCAAGATCGTCGAGTCGGTCATGGACCCGTCCGCCGCGTCGTCGTCAGCTATCGCCAAGACGGAGCATTACCTCTACTTCGACCCGCGGTCCGCGAACGCGAGGGGCACGATGCCGCCTCCGTCAGCGGTGAGAGCGGGCCACGGCACGCCCGCGCCGGGCGGGCTGCCGGGCGTGGGAGGAGCGGGCATGGCGGCCAGTTTCGGGCAGAGGAGACAGGGCTTTGCGGAGGCGGTGGTGTTCACGGTCGGCGGCGGGAGTATGGACGAGTACGGCAACCTGCAGGAGTGGGTCGCGCGGACGACGGCGGGAGACAGAGCGAGGCGGAGAGTGGTCTACGGGAGCACGGAGATGGTCAATGCTGGGGAGTTCATACGCGAGGAGTTGGAGAGGTTGGGTCGGGAGGTTGCTTGATTGCACTAGCAGGTGTTATCGAATGCAGTCTTCACCGTTGCGATGTGGAACGAGCGCATCACGAGCGCAAGTGTCCAAGCAGATTGCTCTTGGCGGGTGTAAACAGGATTCGTGTTCTACTAGGGAGTTCGAGATACTATAATACGTAGAAGATGCAGAATCCAAAAAGCAACTCGTTCCCGCGCAAGTATCTTGATTGAGCCAAAACTGATCACCAAAGCTGTTCTGTGAATGTCCCTGGCTTCGATATAAAACGATTACTTATTAAGGTACAAGGTCGTGGACCATTTACATGTATAATGCAGAACTAACACTAACTGGGCTCTCAGCTGCGGAACCGCTGCGGACTTCCGCCCGCCTTACATCTCTTCCCTTCAAGTTGAGGACTCAGCTATTGCGGTTCATATTATAGCAAGATCTCATCATAAAAGTTCGTCTATAACTGACTCGTCATCATTAATCTCATTTAAAAAGAATTCACGACCATGTCTATCCAGAAAGTGGCCGTGATCGGTGTATGTCCAAACATCTGCCCTACTATCTCTCCTCCACCACATTACACCCCGACCACTAACACAACCAAACCCAGGCAAGCGGCAACTTCGGGACCCCCATCACAGCCGCCCTCGTCGCCGCCGGCTTCGACGTGACAGCCGTGAGCCGCGCCGACTCGACAGCCACCTTCCCGGCGGGCCTGCGCGCGACCAAGACGGCCTACACGGTCGCGGGCCTGACGCGGGCGCTGGCGGGCCACGACGCGGCGGTCTGCGTCGTGGGGCCCGGCGGGATCCCGCTGCAGAGCGACATTACCGACGCCGCGGAGGCGGCGGGCGTCGGGCGGTTTGTGGTCGACGACTTTGGCTGGGGGAGGACGTCCAGGAGTTTCCCCGAGTTTGGGGAGATACAGAAGGGGAGGATCAGGGGGTGGGACCACGCGAAGGAGAGGGCGGAGGCGAACGGGGGGTTTAGTTGGACGGGGATCTCGAGTGGGAATCCGGTTGATTGGGTATGTTAGGCTCTAAGGGTAAGAGGGCATTGCTGACTTTGGGTTGCTTAGGCGTTGAAGCGGTTTCCAATGATGGGGTTCGATGTGGTGAAGAGGGAGGCGGTCATCTACGACTCTGGCACGGAGCAGTTCAGCGGTACTACGCTTGAGGGGATCGGACAGGCTGTGGTTGGGGTGCTGACACACCCTGAGGAGACGAAGAATCGGTTTGTGAGGGTCATGAGTATCAAGACGTGCCAGAATGAGCTGCTTGAGGCGTTTGAGGGGGTCACAGGAGTGAAGTGGGAGGTTAGGAGGGACACTACGAAGAGACTTTTGGAGAGCGGGAGAGAGAAGAATAGAGAGGGGAAGCCGGGCTGGGTCCTGGAGCTTGCTGTTACGCAGTTGTTTGAGGAAGGCGAGGGGAGAGGTCTAGTTGCGAAGACGAGAGAAGAGACGGATAGTGAGCTACTCGGGGTGCGCGAGGAAAGCGCAAGGGATGTCGCAGCTAAGTGCATGGGATTGTGAGATTACTGATAGTAACTCCCTGGTGGTACTTCTTTCAGCAAGACAATATTCGGCAACTTTGGGTTGGGGAGTGGTCGAGGGCGAACTCAGTTTCTGCGAGATGACTCTGGCATACTGGATAATGGTCGATCATTGTATCATGCAACCCACTTACAGCATGCTTGCTCAGTAAACTTAAATGCTCATTATCAGCGCTATGGATGTTATATCCTTGAGGTACCTGTCATGATGAGCGCTTGAAGATATTGGTGTTGTTGCTTTCCATGTAAAAGCTGGGCTACCCTATATACCTATACCTTGCTTACCTAGGTAGGGAGACTTAGACTTAGGTAGTACGTACCTGTGCCCTATCCCAGTTCATGGCAGCCCCACAATGAATTTAATGCCCGGAGCATCTTCCTCCCCCCACCTTCCGACTTCAACAATCTTATCGCCACACCATCACCAGCATGTCTAAGTCCAAAGCGCAGAAGCGGAAGCAGGCTGCGCAGGCAGAGCTTCCTAACAAGAAGCTCGTCAAGGCCACTGGCATTATTACGCCTCCACCTGATAGCGGCAGCGACAATGGCCAACCGAAAAGCCTGCAGACGGTCGTCTCGGAGGAGGAACTAGAAATCACTGTCGAGACCCTGGCGACACTCGCACAGCACCCCAGCCTGATCAAGTCCAAAGCCTGCAAGGATCTCCGAGCCGCCGTCTATGACTTCCGGCAAGCTTCTGCCACTGGCTTGGCTGCGGCCGACACGAACCTTACCGGCCAGGTCACCGGCGCTCTAGCAGACGGCAAGTACACCGAAGCACGAATCAAGCTGGCCGAGATGCGAATTCGCGGCCAAGAACCCAAATTGGGCGCCCTCTGCCGCTGGGTGAGAGATCTCGACGTCATCAGCGGCCTGTCGACCGTCCCAGAATCTGATGGCGCGCCTAGCGTCCAGCGCACCGCGCACGAGAAAGAGCTGATTACAGTCATCGATGCCGTCCTGCGGACCGCCGGGCACAGCGACACCAATCCCCACACCATTTCCTATCCAGACTGCCCAATCGCTCTCCAGACGATCTGGGATCTCCGGCCTAGCAAGCCGTCCGAACAAGTATACGCCTCTGTCCTGGACAAATCCATATTCGCCGCTGCGCCATCCAACCTGTCTTCGTCGCTCCGCGTGATCGAAACCACGCCGGGCCCGCAGCGCAAACCGCCCAACCACCACGACGCGATACTCTACACCTCTGCGCCAAACACAATCCCTCTCTCGGCGCACAAGCCACCGGTACAATGGCACGCACACCCGACGGTCCCGGGCCTCGGGCTGGCCACCAACGTCCTATCGCCCGACGAATGCAAAGCCATCATCGCGGCGGGCGAGACCGTCAACTTCGTGCCCGACGCCCCGCTGCGCGAGGACGGCGACGTCAGCATCCTGGCGCACAACTTCTACTGGGTGGTCGACGTGCCGTTCCACGACGCGCTGTGGGGGCGCATCGCCCCCTTCGTGCCGGCCAGCGTCGGCGGGCGGCCCGCGAGGGGCCTGAACCGCCGGTTCAGGGTGTACCGGTACGTGCCGGGGGCGGAGTACCGGGCGCACATCGACGGGGCGTGGCCGCCGAGCGGGGTGCTGGCGGACGACACGTACGTGTACGACGCGTCGCCGCCGGGCAGGAGGCAGAGCTCGCTGTTTACGTTTCTGATTTACCTGAACGACGAGTTCGAGGGCGGCGAGACGACGTTCTTCCTCCCGGCTGCGAGGGAGGGGACGCTGAATGCGTATCCTGTGCGGCCGGTGATGGGGGCCGTGGCGGTGTTTCCGCATGGGGACCCGAGGCTTGCGGTGCTGCATGAGGGGACGGGGGTGAGGAAAGGGGCGAAGTATGTCATTAGGACGGAGGTTGAGTATGATGTTGAGCCTGCTGCGGAAAATTGAGATATTGGATGTATACGGTGTGCTATTTTGGAGTTATATGGCTTGGGTTTCTGGGTAATATAGGGTGGTGTTTTGGTTGGAAAATCTAAGGGTTGATTTTTGGGATATGGGCTGTTCGTCAGGGTCAGACGTAGTACATAGTGCTCTTGGGTGAGTATCATTGGATATATTATCAGGTTGGGGTTCAACCACTGTGACAGCTACGTTCTCCTGTATTCAGATTGAACCACATAAGGTAAAGGTAGCTGATGAGGCCTCACTAGAGGAGGCAGCTCTGACTTCGGCGATATGAAGTGATGACCAGACATGCACTAGCATCTGCGATACTACGGTGCCTGCCTGGCAACACCCGACAGGTGAGAAGTGGACTGTTCGGATCGACATGTGCTTCGGTCTGTATATATAATACGAGCAAACCGAGGTAGGGATGCTATCACGGTCTGGAAAAATCAGCACCGAGAGGCAAACCGACAGTATGCGCACTTGTGGACTAATAATGATCAAGATATGAAAGGTTCAACTTGGAGTTCCCTTTTCATTACCGTCTCTTTGGCACGGATATGGACTCTCTGTGATAGACTCGCATATATCGGCATAATGTGGAGTGTAGGCTGACGTTAGGCGACGGCAGTTCCGATATGCCTTGGCATTTTCTAAAGAAGCCTGGAGGCCGTATAAGCTGAACATAACGTATGCTCATGAGGCCGAGTCCCGTCGCGGGCCTAGACCCAAATGGCCACTGGACCTGAGTAGGTACGTATGTCTGGGTCTGGTTGAAGAATGCACCGTCAAGTCAGAGCTCCAGCCACATACCTCACCACATTTCTGAGGGCCATGGATGTCCTATGCAAATGGTATCGCGCACAAGCTGAACTGGATACGGAATGCACTGTACTATATGTTAGGTTGTCAGCTGTGCGCCGGCTAATCTCTTTGTCTGTAACCTTGGCATAGCTGTTGCCATCATAAGCTGAGTGGCCAGGCCCTTGGCTATGCAGGACGGCATTCAAGCATGCTGTATGTAGTATATGAAGATCAGGTATGAGGATGAGGAGATGGCGAACAACTCTTCCTTTTGATCTACAACCTGGTGATGGTTTTTGGCTTCTGGATTCTAAAGAAAGAAGCACGGCTAATCCTAATTAAGACCCTTGTATTTTAGGGCGACGTCACTTTTTTGGCGGCTGCGCCCACGGCTCACAGCATCAGGATTCAGGGCATCTGAAACGAAGCGAAGCTTACCACGATAGTGGGGAAAGCCGCCTGACCCATCCCAGTCTTGGTCTTTGATTGGTGCTGCTCGGCAGTGACCCAGCCACACTGCGTCCCCTGGCAACCCCTCGGCTGCCTTGCTGGGGATCCATTGAGCTGCGCTGACCTGTTACGAAAATCATCAGCTTGAAACCAAGGCAAAGGTCCTGCCGCGAATTACCTTCTGCAGAGCCGCCATCCCTTCTTTTTCTTGCTGTTGTAAACGCTGTACCTGTTCGCACGACCCGCTGAATTCACAGAGGGGCCAGTTTCTTTGATCTTTGGTCAATCGTTTGACTGTGTGGTCGACAAAGCGACAGTTACAGGGCCTCCAGAAAGGGGGTCAACAATTTCTACAATCGGATACGCGACCGCAAGGGTACAGTAGCCTCGTTAGTCCGAAGTCGCATCATCTCCTGCCTCACGGACACACACCCACGGTTTCGACATCGCGGAGCGAGTGGAAACGACAGACGGAGACAGTGTAAGCCGGTGCCCGCAGAAACGACTTCAGAAGAAACACACCGGGAGACGGGAGAGAGGTACAACATCCGCGAATCACACGGACGCGCGCATCCTGTGTCTAGAGTCGATCCAACCGTCCCATTCACTTCCATCTAAACCACCACCCTCCAGTCTTCGGACCCCTACCCCTTTATTCTAGTGTGTCTCGCCGATACAACTTGAACCATGTCGTATAATCGATTAGGCAAGTCTCACGTCTCTCTCTTCGTATCGGTTGTCGCTAGTCGTGGTCTTGTGGACAACCGTTTCTTTTGATTCACCTCCCCTCCTCCACCAACTCACTTGTTTGCTTCACAAAGTCTTGCCTTGCGCAACGGTGTTTCTCTGTGAGAGCACAATACACTATTTGTTCATAAGGGTTCTGGGTTCTGGGTTCTGGGTTCTTGAAACAACACTTCCGCAGCTAGCTTGTTGACCAAGAACTGCTCTTTACTTTCGTCGTCGGGAATAGACTCTACTTCTCCGGCATCCCCTTTTTTCTAACATTCGCATCTAAATTAGACGACGACTACTACGAGAGTCATCCGATGGAGAACAGGCCACCCCACCGGACACCCTCACCGGGCCACCCCCTACAGCATGGCTACCAGCTGGACGACAACCCCTACGGCCAGCCAAACCCGCATCTCGACATACCGATGGGCCCGGGCAGATACAGTCCCGGCGATTCTCTGCACATACAAACAGCTGTAAGTGTTGCGCATATTGAGCCAGGTACGCTCCACTCGGTTACTGACTAGTTCTCCTACAGCACTCGGTCGACAATCTGTCAGGCTACGATCCAAACTATCACGGTGCAGACTACGCTGTCAACCCAGAGCAGCACCACGATGCTTACTTCAACCAGCCTTACGAGCCGCATCCGGCAGATGCCGACATGGGACAGGGTTACGACTACGATGACCGGAGGCCAATGCTGGCGCACACCGATTCGCAAGTTGGCGCGACCGACCCGTATCATGAGGCCGCACAAGCACCACAACAGGCGCCAGCGGGCGGTATCAAGAGGTGGAAGACGGTGAAGCAGGTGCTCCTTTACAGGGGAAACTTGGTGTTGGACTGCCCCGTACCTCCCAAGCTCCTGAACCAGCTTCCGCACGGCGAGCGCGACGAGTTCACACACATGCGCTACTCTGCCGCGACGTGCGATCCGTCCAGCTTCTACGAGGAAAACTTCACCCTCCGGCAAAAGCTTTTTAGCAAGCCCCGGCATACGGAACTCTTTATCGTGGTAACCATGTACAACGAGGACGAGATCCTGTTTGCGCGCACCATGATTGGTGTCTTCAAGAACATCGAGTACATGTGCAAGCGGTCCGAGAGCAAGACGTGGGGCAAGGACGCCTGGAAGAAGATCGTGGTGTGCGTTGTCAGCGATGGCCGTGCCAAGATCAACCCCCGAACCAAGGCCCTGCTCGCCGGTATGGGTGTCTACCAGGAAGGTATCGCCAAGCAGCAAGTCAACGGCAAGGACGTCACGGCCCATATCTACGAATATACGACACAGGTCGGCATGGCGATCAAGAACGATGTCGTCCAGCTCATCCCCAAGCAGCAACCGGTCCAGGTCTTGTTCTGTCTGAAGGAGAAGAATCAGAAGAAGATCAACTCTCATCGTTGGTTCTTCCAGGCCTTTGGCCGCGTACTGGACCCGAACATATGCGTGCTTATTGACGCCGGTACCAGGCCTGGCGGCAACTCCATCTACCACCTGTGGAAGGCGTTCGACCTGGAGCCCATGTGCGCCGGTGCCTGCGGTGAGATTAAGGCTATGCTGGGTACCGCGGGAAAACATCTCCTCAACCCTCTGGTCGCAACCCAAAACTTCGAGTATAAGATGAGCAACATCCTGGACAAGCCGCTGGAGTCAGCCTTCGGCTTCATCTCTGTCTTGCCGGGTGCTTTCTCGGCGTACCGGTACGTTGCCCTACAGAACGACAAAAACGGCCAGGGACCCCTGGAGAAGTACTTTGCCGGCGAGAAGCTGCACGGCGGCGATGCGGGTATCTTCACCGCCAACATGTACCTCGCCGAGGATCGTATCCTCTGCTTCGAGCTCGTCACCAAGCGTAATTGCCACTGGATCCTGCAGTACGTCAAATCCGCCACAGGCGAGACCGACGTGCCCGACACCGTTACCGAGTTGATTCTGCAGCGTCGTCGGTGGCTGAACGGATCCTTCTTCGCGGCCATCTACGCCATCGTGCACTTCCACCAGTTCTTCCGGTCGGACCACAGCTTCCTCCGCAAGTTCGCCTTCTTCATCGAGTTCATCTTCCAGACGGTCAACATGATCTTCGCGTGGTTCGCTATCGGCAACTTCTTCCTGGTCTTCAAGATCCTGACGACGAGCTTGGGCACTCCGGAGCTGCTGGGCAACGTCGGCAAGATCCTGGGCGTCGTCTTTGAGTGGCTGTACGGTGTCTCGCTGATTACCTGCTTCGTGCTGTCCATGGGCAACCGGCCGGCTGGTTCGGGGCCGTACTACATGGCCATGGTCATCTTCTGGGCAATCATTTTTGTGTACGTCCTTCCCGCTACGCCGTGTGCATCCCGCTCGCAACCCAATAAATACTGACTCTTACCTCGCAGCTACCTAATGTTCGCGGCAATCTACATCTCCATAATAGCCATCACCACCGACGTGCACACGTCGGGCTTCACCATCTCGGAGCTCTTCAAGAACCCGGTCTTTTACACGCTGATCGTGTCGGTGCTGTCGACGTATGGCATCTGGCTGATCGCGTCGCTGCTCATGTTCGACCCGTGGCACATGTTCACGTCGCTGGCGCAGTACATGCTGCTGTCGCCGACGTACACCAACGTGCTGAACGTGTACGCCTTCTGCAACACGCACGACATCTCGTGGGGCACCAAGGGCGACGACAAGCCGGACAAGCTGCCGTCGGTCAACACCAAGGACGGGCAGGGCAAGACGGACCTGCCGGACGAGGGTGACCTGAACGCGCAGTACGAGCGCGAACTGCAGGTGTTTGCGCGCAAGCCCGTCAAGGAGGTCAAGGCGCCGACGGAGGCGCAAAAGGCCGAGGCGCAGATGGACTACTACCGCGGCGTGCGCACGGTGGTGGTGCTGGTGTGGATGATTATGAACTTTGCGCTGTGCGCCCTCGTGCTCAGTACGGCAGGCTTGGAAAAGATCACGCCGCAGAACGGCACCGAGGAGCAGACCGAGACGCAGCGCGCGAGCATCTACCTCAGCGTCGTGCTGTGGTCCGTCGCCGTGCTGAGCGGATTCAAGTTCCTGGGCACGTGCTGGTTCTTGGTCGTGAGGATGTTTAGGGGTGTTTAGTACTCCGGGTCTCTTCCTGACCTGCTTGGCTCTTTTTTTTCTTCGAAGTGGTTTGGGGTTATTGAGTGGTTGAGGATACCAGCGGAAGGGTTGGTAATGAGGAAGGACGGGGGCAAGACGAGAAAGAAGTGCCAGTTGATTTCGGAGCAGCTTTGGACCTTTTGTCTTCTGGACTTGATGTTCGGGATAGTAAATACTTGGGTTCCGATATCCGAGCTTGGTTTCATGGTCGGCTTGGGTGTTATGGGATGCAGATAGCAGCCTTTTGCCAGTTCCTCGCTTCTGGTCTTGTTTGTTCAGCTTGTCTTTTTACGAATAATACCCGAGATGATGATTCTCTTCTGCTGCTGCTCTCTGTGACCGGCTGGCATGAGTGGGTTATATGTACGACATGTCTGGTGTTTGATGTGTAAGAAGGGCCAGGGCGGCATTTGAGGCTGAGATCTGAAGAGCACAGGTATATTGAGACGGGGACCATGTATATGTCGTATTCTATGTTTGGTTGATCGCTATTGGGAAACCGGCAGGTCGATACATATAGCAACAACGATCGGTAGGTGTATAGTGAATTGAATGTATTTAGGTTGCTCTCTTGCGAAAACTCCTCTAACATGGCTGATTTCTGACATGATACAGCTGTATCCTGCCATGACGACTGTATGAGCGGACTGGAAGGAGGTAAGGAGACTAAAAAGATGTGACTGAACAGCGAATTCATTGTGCCCAACATGGAATAATCAACGACCTCGATATGAGATCGCGAGATCTCACTACCGAGGGAGGTCCGCTCTGATCTGAACCCGTCACCTTGATGTCCCTAAGCGGACGACTTGATGGCAGAGAAGCCCTCCCCCGGTGTTGTTGTGATCATTACGTGAGAAACCTTCGTGTGCGTTGTCCTTTTGTCTCTGGAACCGAGCTTTCGCATGATGCGGGCCATGAAGGTGCCATTGTAGAGTGCGCCTGGGTGCCTATCCGACCGTGAAAACGGAGCTGTGATATCACGCCACTATAGAACCACTTGTGCCGTCTAAGTCGTACATTTTTCTGCGCGGATGCTGCCTGTTAAGTATACTCTACCTGTTTGGATGCAACTTTGTGGTGAGCACAACACTTGCGGCTCATGCCGCGTCCTCGAGATGCCTCACTCTTCAAGCTTGCTAGAAGCGGACGCCGAGGAGAAACCTTTTCCAGTGGAACACCAACATCTGCAGTGAGACTCGAAAAGAAGTCAAAACAACGTGAGGTCTTAGATCAGACACATCTTTCAAAGTGTCGACATCTTCCCTTGCCATCACATCCCCTGCCTTATACCACGTTGCCCAAAGACGACATTTGGCTGGCTTCGCTCGACAGTGGCATCAGGTTGTTACCATTACTCTTCCATTACCTAAAACTGGGCTGCCAGGACTAACCAAGAAGCAGGGCGCATGGCGCTCTCGGGCACTAGAGTGGTGCAACTGCAGTGCTTCAACGGTGAGCGGTCAGGGGGCGGGGAAGGGTAAAGTGTACGTAATAGGACGCACGCGAAGCGAGAATGTGATGGTAGGGCCCTCGAATGTTCACTGTCCTTGGGCAGCTGGTCGACCGGTCAGCTGACAGTCTGTGCTGAGGAATTCGTAAATTATAGACGAACAAAAGCCATGACAGGCGATATTGGAGCTTCGGTAGCTGAGCTCTAGGTCCGGCATTGCCGCGAGAGGCTGTCGCGGCTCGCCCTCATCACGGAACTCATTCTTGCCTTCAGCGGAATGCGCCAGGCGTATAGTCAGTGATCAGGTGGGCGAGGGCAAAAGAATCCGTGCCAAAGGCCGGCGGCTAACAGTTGTGCAACGTTCACATGACGGCAACTCGTGGTTGGTCTCTCAGGCGTTTGCGGGGAACAAAGAAAGCTGAAGCCGGCTCTGTACCTTATGTATCTAGTAAATCTAGCCGGATTGTTGGTTGCTGCGATCGACCGTCTTTCTTAGCCTCAGATCCAGGTAGCCGAAGATGCGGAGAGAGCTTCGAGCTCCGGTGAGCTAGACTTAAAGTATCTCCACTCTGAGCCTCCAAAGACAATCCGGAGCTCTCCCGTCAGACTAGCAAGCGAGGCGAGATCGGTTTTGGCATTAGCGGCAGGATAGCTTCGGCATAGCACATTGTCACTCGAGTACCAGTGGAGCAATAGTGAAGGAAAATTCCAATTGACTGGGCTCAATACAATGTAGCTTCCACAGACTGAATTCCAAAGTTCTTTGAAAGGACAGTGATGCAATGACGCAATCCAAGGAGGCGGCACGGAGGTTCAGTTCCTGCATAACAAAACACATCATCGATGGCGGGAACGACGAATGCCGGTACAGCGAGCGTGTTTTGCTGGCTAAGGCAGGAGTCATCGAGTCAAAATAGAAACCTCGAGGGCGTGCTGGCAATGGATGGCGCGGATGGCAGCGGCTCGTTCCTTCTCAAATCATGGAAAAGTTTTGGCAAAGTCAAATTTTCAAAGGTCCTCTCGGTCGCCAAGTTGAAGTACTGCGGCCGGTAAATTTGTATGAGAGGGATACCTTGATGGTTGCCCAAATCCTTGTTAGCGGTACCTCGGAAGGCAATTCATCAGCTAAATCTTACCCCATAGAAACTACAGCCGAGCCTCGTGATCGGTTTCTCAGACGTAATTCAACATCACGAGGGTGAATGGCCCCTTGAAGCCTTACCCCTAGCTGCTAAGCGCCGTTCTGGGCGGCCCTACAAGCGGAGCCTTTCTTTGGCTTTTTCAGGCGCTGGGCTGAGTCTTGTCCCTTGCGGTGCTCACTAAACCAGCGGGCACTGGCGCTGGAAGCTTCCCTCTGCCGCCAAAAGTTTTATTGGTGATTCATCTTCGGGCAAAGGTAAAAATTTGTTTGTCACTCTTCACCCAAGACTCCGTTACGTACCAGGTACCTCGGTACTGTCACACTGACGTGTATTCTCCTCACATCTTGTCTTGGATATACCTGCGTGTACGTGTGACCTGGTGGGTTTTACCTGTACGAGGGACATGGAATGTGCTTCCATTGCGTGCCATCCGGACGGATCCCAGGGGAAGAGACGAAAGCTTCCCCAGGAAAGAAGAGGGGCGAAGTGAAGGGCATTGTCATGTTTGACACACAGATCCCGTCCCTTTGCTATAATAACCTGTCTGCCCTACTTTTCCATCTCTGAAGAAACTAGAAGTCTAGGATCTCCATCTCAAGCTCCATCACAACTCAGAAGCTCTAGCAAGAGTACACACAAAGTGTCTGGTTCGACTTGATATATACCATCAAACACCAACAAACCAAGCGGTCTAGTCCACCGACCATATCACCAACACCAAATCCACAAAAGACAACAGACATAGTCATGCCTCGCTACGTTGTCACCGAGCCTCACCCAACCGTGGTTCAGAACACCTACGTCCACGCCGGCCGCGGTGGAGCAGGCAACCTCTTCCGCGCTCCCCAGACCACACCGGCCGCCGGCATTCCCACTGAAGTCAAGCCGTCCAAGCCTGTATCATCAGGACGTTTCTACTCCGGCCGTGGCGGTGCCGGCAACGTCCACCCTGCTGTCCAGCGTCCCGTCCTCTCCCTTGACGAGGAGTACGCCCTCACGGAGGCCCGCGAGAAGGCTTCTCCATTCGCCCACGTCGGCCGTGGCGGTGCCGGCAACTTCCTCGGAGGAGGTGTTCACCATGCCGAGAAGATCGAGAAGAAGGACCGCAAGATGAGCGTTGCCAGTGATGCCTCGGACCGTCGGGATAGCACCAGCTCGTCCGGCAGCGTTCGGTCTGGCTTCCTGCACCGCCTGAGCAGCCACATGGGACGTCACAGCGGCTAAAGAAAGGACGGCGATAGGCTCTAATCGCGATATTTTCTTGCCTGCGAACTCCTCATCTTCAGTCCAGATACCCGGCGACACGCCACCAGTTCTGCGGACGGACCTCATTGTCTAAACACTTAATCATCATCTCAAGCGAACAAGCATCTTCTCTCAAACGGCGTTTCGGGCATATCGCATTCATCAACAATGTCAACTTTTTAACAACAACTGGGAATAACGGAAATGGAAAAGTAAAGCGGGATCTCTTTTTCAATCAAGCGGGTTTGCATTTTTATCACGATGTCAACGGGGCCTCAGAGCAAACAAGGAAAAAGCTTCTCCATTTTTTTCGGGCTTGGGACAAGGAAGGGAAAACGATGAGCCCCTGGCTGGCAGACTCCAGGCGGCTTTCCTTCACAACACTCAAGGGGAAAATATATCATGAGAGCGGGCGTTTGTTTCTGGTGAACTGTGGATTTTGAGACCATCAAGATACCCCCCAACAGCGATTTGTATATGATTTAGCTAGGTAGTCACGGCTGTGCTGAAGCACTACGGCGTTGTGAGAAATATTTACGACATGTCAAAACATATTAGATCCTTGCTCTCATGGTGGCATACATATTGCGGCCACTATCTATATAGGCCGGTCAACAAGACGCTTAGAGACGATCGTAGACAGAAAACGAGATTGATCAAGTGTCGCTCAAACAAGATGTCAAATTCTCTGGGTATAATGCTTCAGTCCCAACACCTGAGCAGGCCAAATCATCTTACAAAACACCAGCTCTCATAGTCGACTTGCCCTGAGCCTCTTCGGCTATTCTTGCGATTCTATACCATAATATAGACAAGTTGCATGCGTGCTCGGCCAACATCTCTCCCACTCAACATCAACCCGAGTGTCGACCAGACTTAGGTGACTTGCACAGTGACGCCTCATCAGTCATCCGTCTCCTTATCTATCCGTCGCTCCTATCATCCTCGTCCACGGATGCCTCATGTAAACTTCGTATGGATGATATCTGGATTCTCGTGCCAGTCGTCGATACTGACCCACATCTGTAAGAATGTCAGCAACTTGGTCTTTTGCCGACCAATCCATCACACATCTCTCCATGGAACGGCCACATTACCTTTCTAAACGTGCTCAACCCGGCAAGAATGCTCCCGCCGATCCAAGTCGAGTACTTGCGCTCGGGCGGCGCAAAGATCTTTATCCGCATGTCCTTGACGGCCAGCTTCTGTACCTCGTGCAGGAGCCTGTCTCCGAAGCCTTTGGTAAGCGTGCTGCCGCCGGACAGCACGATGTTCATGTACAGGTCCTTCCGCAGGTCGAGGTCCGTCCGGTTGATGCTGTCGACGACGATCTGGTGCACGCCCGGGTACTCGAGGCCGATTATCTCGGGGTCGAAGAGGATCTCTGGAGCGCGGAAGCGCTCTGCTCCTATCTATTTCTATGAGTCAGCACTGGTGAGGACATTTTAAGGGCAAACAAGGCTTCGTACCTTGAGCTTGTTTCCGTCAGGGAGCGTGTACTCCGCCGTCCTTGTAGCGTCCATCTTGGCGGCTGCCCACTCCTTCTCCTCCTTCCGCGGATCGTGCGCGACATAGGTCACGCTCTCCTTTATCAGTCTGACGACTTCCTTCTCTGCGCTAGTGTGGAAGATGTATCCGCTCTTTCTCAGTAAAGTTTGTAGATACTCTGTTACATCTCGACCTGCGACGTCAATCCGCCGTATGCTGTTGGGTACCGTAAATCCCTGGTAGACTGGCACAGAGTGCGATACGCCGTCGCCCGCGTCGAGGACGACGCCCGTCGTCCGCCCAGAAGCGTAGAGGGAGAGCACGGCTTGGATGGAGGTGTACAGTGCCGGCACATTGAACGTCTCGAAGAGGATCTGCGCAGCCGTGTCGCGGTTCGATCGGGGGTTGAGGGGTGGTTCGGTCAGGAGGACAGGATGCTTTTACTCCTGTTAGCCCAAGAATCGCACAACGCGCAATTACATTCCGGCACTATCCCCTTGGAAAATGAGGACAACCAACCTCTTCACTTAATGTCTTGAGCCCCTCGTCGTACACATAGGCCCAAATCTTCTCCATGTCGTCCCAGTCCGTCACGATGCCGTGCTCGAGCGGGTACCGGATCTTGAGCAGGCCGCGTAGTTCCGTCGCCGCGCGCTGGCCTATGAAGACCTCTCCCTCCAGGGCACCAGCCAGGACGCGCAGGTGCTTTGGCCGGCCGACGAAGGAGGGGAAGTAGCATTTTGGGAGGTCGTCGCCCGCGAAGCCGGCTCTTATCGTGCCGCTGCCGTTGTCGAGGACTATGGGGGCGTTGTGCAGGGTGTCTGTCATCTTGACTGTGGGGTGTGGAGGTTACCAGACATAGGAGGAGATTCGTAGCCAAGGTAGGTAGGTAGGAGGTGAGGAAGGGCGTCCGACGTCGCGGCGAGGAACCTTGCCGCTAACGATCTCTGGGCCGTACTTCAACAGCTCGGAGGCCAAGTCCTGAACGAGGGGCTCTGGCTCCTCAAGGGTACAAGCTTCACAGTTTGGTTTCCCCAAAAAGCACTTTTTCTCTCGAGCAGCGCAGTCCAACTTGACTTGGAAAAGCAGTCAAAAGCAATAATCGATGTGCAACGCGGTCCGTCCTGCTTTACTGGTTCTTGTTGTCTGAAAACAAGGCGAGAAAAATCAATCCAACAGGCCGGCCAGGGGTTTTGAGAACGGGCGGTAAGGAGCGCAGAAGGCGAGATGGTTGTTGGACAGCGCGTTGTTACCACCCGCCATTGTCTTCCAGAGGAATGCCAATTACCAAAATGTCGACGTTTCGACCGGACCGCGTCGCGACCCCTATGCAGGTGGTCCAAGCTTGCAGGTACCCGTGCCGGCCCCACTTAGGCGGCCCTGGAGCCGTTCACACACCGAAGCTCACCGCCGTAGCTCAGTGTTGACAGCTCCATTTTTCCACGGAGCATAGGTAGGTAGCTACCTAGCTAGGTTGAACATAACGGGTCAGCTCTTCATATTGACCAACCGTCCGAGTATTAGCATAGTGATTCCGGTATGCACGGGTGTAACGTGGGCCGCAAGTGACTCCGCCCGTTTACTGGAGTATCGCGCCTTATAGATGGTAGACATGCAACGCATCCCCAATCTGCGGTCGTGCTGGTGCCCGGGTTCTGCTACACCAATACCTACGGCCAGAGAAAGTACAAGCCAATGGACTACCGTATGCGCAAGGTCTGGAGGCTCTGGGACCATTCACAAGCGTCTGGTTCAGGGCGAGCTCGTAAAGATGCGAGACCAAAGAGCGGGCCATCTCAAATCTCGGATTGGTCTACAACCGGGATGACATGTTGGGGAAGTCTTGGATCAAAAACGAAGACATTCACGCTGCTCTGTGAAAAACGTCAAGGATGACATTCCATGCTTTGCCTATATAACCCTCACCACCTCCCTGTAGTGTCTTGACAGCTTCGGCGATCTTGAGGAGAAAAGAGCGACAGTGTTTATAGTCTCTCGGCTCAATCCCTATGAATGTAGGTAGGAAAACATGGTCGACAAGGGTGTACATAAACAAGCAAGAATACCTTAAAATACGACTTGATGTTTGACGAAGCTATACAAATAGCAGTACGTACCTACTGTATGTGGTAGGGGTCCAATTGGCGACAGGGCAAAAGTGTACCTGCATTACGATCCGATAACGGCGCTAGCTGGGCAATCAATCAGTGCCCAGAAATTTTTGTGACGAAATCATCCGGGGGCGGTGAAAAGTGTGAATCATCCCGCCAGCCTGGGCAACGGTCCGACCCATTATCAACACCTGCTAAACCCACTCTCCTGATCAAGGTGACTCAATTGACTTTCACAACACATTCACACCTCTCACACATCCTAACATTCCCTCAATTGACCGGATTTCAATATGAGTGCACCAACAAACGTCCTCCACCTGCGGGCCGAGACCAAGCCTCTCGAGCACCGCAGCGCCCTTACCCCCTCGACCACCAAGGCTCTCATCGAGGCCGGCTACACGGTCAATGTCGAGCGGGATCCCCAGCGCATCTTTGACGACGAGGAGTTCGAAGCTGTTGGTGCCAACCTGGTGCCGACTGGCAGCTGGGTTGATGCGCCCAAGGAGCACATCATTGTCGGCTTAAAGGAATTGGAGGAGAAGGACTGTGAGTCACTCATTGTGCCCTTTTTTGATGAACTGGGAATACTGATCGAGAACATAGTTGTCCTGAAGCATACCCATGTGCAGTTGTATGTGGACACAATTTACTGAACTGATGCATGTCTGAGATAGGTGACCTCGACTAACGGCAAACACAGCGCCCACTGCTTCAAGGGTCAGCACGGCTGGGAGAAGGTCCTGAGCCGCTACAGCAGGGGAGGTGGCACCCTCCTTGACCTCGAGTTCCTCGAGAAGAACGGCCGTCGCGTGGCAGCCTTCGGTTACTGGGCCGGGTTTGCGTGAGTCTTCCTCTCCTCCCTCCGGACTCACTCATCACTAACATGCATCCCAGCGGCGCCGCCCTCGCCATCGAGAACTGGGCATGGCAATTGACCCACGCCGGCCAGCCCTTCCCCAGCGTGGAGAGCTACCCCAACGAAGATGCCCTGGTGACCGACGTCAAGAAGGCCTTCGCCGAAGGCAAGGAGAAGGCCGGCCGGGAGCCCCGCGTCATTGTGATCGGCGCTCTGGGCCGCTGCGGTAGGGGCGCGGTGGACATGTGCGTCAAGGCCGGCATTCCTGAGTCCAACATCCTCAAGTGGGATATGGCCGAGACCGCGCCCGGCGGTCCATTCAAGGAGGTCATTGAGAGCGACATCTTCATCAACTGCATCTATCTCAGGTATGATAACTTTGCAAACGTGGTTGTGTAGTCCTCGCTAACTCGTGTACAGCTCCAAGATCCCGCCATTCGTGACCATCGAGACGCTCAAGAGCCCAGAGCGCAAGCTGAGCGTAATCTGCGACGTCAGCGCGGACAACACGAATCCTCTAACGCCTGGTATGTTTCTCTTAGGGGACATCCTGAGAAGGCCATTTGCTAATATACTCTATAGTGCCTGTCTACGACATCACCACAACCTTCAAGGACCCGACAGTCGCGGTTCAGGGAGTTGATCCTCCGGTCAGCGTCATCAGCATTGACCACCTCCCCAGCCTCCTGCCGCGCGAGGCGTCGGACACGTTCAGCAAGGATCTGCTCCCGTACTTGCTTACTCTTAAGGACTGGCGGAGCGACCCTGTCTGGGCGGATGCTGAGAAGCTATACAAGGAGAAGGTGGCTACGCTGCCTGCTGAGTATGCTTCTTAGGTCGCCAGGCCTGAGTAACGAGACGAGGAACGGTGCTTTATTCTGGCGTTACGGTTCTGAAAAGGGATTTGTAAATGAGGTAGATAAAACTAGGCAGGCAAAGGTCATGCAAATCAGATGGTAACGTCGCAGTTTAAAACCAGCGCCAGTATTGCTTTGGCAAGTCTATCTCGGTGATGTGGCTTGTCGCACATTGTGACCGCGATATGTAGCACCGCAATATATTTATGGTACCTCCACAAATCTTGTGCATACAGCCGACGAGTTTACGGTCAATCCCGTTCGGTCCAGGTGTTAGTGACGATATGTGACTCTTCCAAGTGGTTGTCCCAGGGGATCATCACGTGTGTCACTGGCTTTTTGGAGGGCGGGGCACCGAAAGCGGAGGCACCGAGGATTCTTGGTACGAAGTACCCTGCATAGGTTCAGAAACCTCACCGTAAATATCGCTGCTCTGCGGAAGGAGTCACTCAATTTCAAGCAAAATCTGTAACTGCAAGCTTTAGCGGGCCCTCAGCTTATCATATTGACCTGGGCATCTCAAACCTTGAGCATTTGGACAACCTCGGGGGTCACATCGTCACATAAGCAAACTTAGATCCGCCGCTCTCACAACGATACAGCCAAAATGACGGATTCATTCGTCATAAAGACCCCCTGCTCGAGTGCCAACATAGGGCCTGGCTTCGATGTGATCGGCCTCGCTCTGTCCATGTACTTGGAACTACACGTCACCATCGATCGCAGCAAAACTTCGTCCTCAGAACCGCTCAACTGCAGAGTAACCTACGAAGGAGACGGGGAAGGAGACATAAGCCTGGATCCGCAAGTCAATCTCATCACCCGCGTGGCCCTTTACGTTCTGCGGTGTCACGGCCAGCGGTCTTTCCCCGTCGAGACACACGTGCACATCAAGAACCCCATACCGCTAGGCCGCGGTCTGGGTTCCTCCGGCGCAGCTGTCGTGGCGGGTGTCATACTAGGCAAGGAGTGCGGTGGCCTGCATCACCTGGAGAAAGATCGCCTATTCGACTTCTGTCTAATGATCGGTTCGAGAACCCTTTATAACACTCCATCCTTAAGACTCTTACTAACACATCCCAGAACGCCACCCAGACAACGTGGGCGCGGCCCTCTACGGTGGCTTTGTGGGGACCTACCTCAACCCCCTGAAGCCAGAAGACGTGGCGCGCAAGGAGATCCCACTCAGCGAGGTCCTGCCCGCGCCGGCTGGCGGTGTCGACACCGGCGAAGTGCCGCCCGAACCGCCGCTTGGCATCGGGCACCACATCAAATTCCGCTGGGCTCCCGAGATCAAGGCCGTGGCCATCATCCCGCAGTTTGAGGTACCGACGCACAAGGCGCGGGAGGTGCTGCCTGCAGAGTACAGCCGGACAGACGTGGTTTGTTTTCCCCGCCCCCCCTCTCACATAAAAGCCATGTGCATGAAGGGGACTTGTGGCTAACGAGAACTCAGACCTTTAACCTGCAAAGAATAGCGCTGTTGCCAGTGGCGCTGGGCCAGTCGCCGCCGGACCCGGACCTGATCTACCTCGCGATGCAGGATAAGCTGCATCAGCCCTACCGACAGACGCTGATCCCCGGGCTGAGTGAGATTGTCGAGTCGATGACGCCGTCCTCGCAGCCGGGGCTGTTGGGCGTCTGTCTAAGCGGTGCTGGGCCGACGATACTGGCTCTTGCGACGAGCCACTTCGAAGAGATCGCGGACAACATCATGGGACGGTTCAAGAGGCAGGGGATCGAGTGCGGGTGGAAGTTGCTCGAGCCAGCGGAGGGGACGACTGTTACGAGGGCATAGGCCTGGCTGCAAGGTGTAAGAACAGGTTCGGACATGATCTTGTCACTCTGAAAGATATTGGCGTAGAAGGAATTTTACGGAAGTTACATGCCCGCAACTCGGGACATAGCACCAGGGTCACGGAACGGAAGGAACGAACTAAATCCGGAATGCGTAATGCTCTGCCCGAAGACTGATGCCGGGCGCTAAGGACAGACGGACCGGAGAGGGCCGTGATGGTTGATGGATTGTGGCCGATAGGGGCTCATAGAAATCCGGAACATGTGAAGATGTTCCGGGGAAATAGAAAGACCTAGATCTTGATTTCCGACAGACAGGACGTGGAGCCTATTGGCTGGAAATTGTCGATTTCCCGATGGACTGATCTGGATGAGTGTGGCCCCTGTCCTCGAATTCCTGACCAATCACAACCCGCTCGGCAGCCTCCGATCATCCCACTTGGCAGTGAAAAGCAGCAGACATGAGCCAAAGTGGTTCCATCTTGTTGCCTCCGCCGCCTGTCTGTCATTCCTATCATTCCGAAGCTGACTGGCCAGCCTGGCAAACACTGCCAGAATGCAAGGCCATCTGGTGTTTCTCGAGGGCGATGGCATGATTAGCGTTCACTAAACATGTCTTTCCCGGCCTTGTAGCTCACAATGGCCACGGCCGCGATTCCTGCTCATCTTCGCTGGCACGATGCAGAGGAGCAAAGCCCGGGCCGTTACCTCGTGCATCTGACCATTATGAGTCCAGACGATCTGGGAATCCGCCGCGCTGGATCGTGAAGCGGATAGGTAAGGGATCTTGCATTTGTCGTCCGGCTGGTATAAGACGTTCGTGCAACCACGAGTTGTGGTTGTCCTGTTTCTATCATCATCAGCATCATCAGCTTCAATCAACAGTCTACGGACATCTCCAATCAATCTTCAGATCTCATATTACACAGATCTCCTTCGGGCACTACTCTCCTCAATCTACATCTACATATCAAAAAGTCACTCCACTCGACTTCACTAAGACTCTAGTATCCTCGAGTCTTACTCACACTCCAATCAAACAAAAACAAATCAAAACCATGTCACCAATCATCGCCCGCACAGCTGCCCAAGCCGGCCTTCGCATGGCCTCGAGGAGGCAGTTCTCCCTCATGACCTCGCTCCGCCAGCTGGGCCGCAGCTTCGAGCACGGCACGCCCTTCGAGCGCCTGCCCGTCTCGCAGACCCCCGCCGCCGCCGACTGGGGCCGCCAGATCAAGCGCGTCGGCGGCCAGGCCGTCGTCTTTGTGCCCGTCGCCGCCGCCATGCTCGGCTGGCCGCTGGCCGCGAGCAAGGTCCTGGGCGAGCACGTCGGAGAGTATTAAGGGGGGATTCTGGGTTGGGGTTGACGATTGTATATATTAATACATGCCCGGACTTGGGGATACGGGGTCCTTGGGAATAAGGGATAGAGAGGCTACTGGGTTTTGCTTCGCCCGCGATAGGCCATCGTGCTGGCGACGCCCGGGAAGCTGGAATATTGCATCACGAAAGGAGTTTGGGGGATATATACTTTGTCGATTTATTTAGTGGTAGCGAGATACCCTCGCGAGCTCAATTTACTTTGTTCAAAACATTCTTAACTACCTGGTTATGTGCTCTGACAAATATTCTACATGCAATGTTATAAACTGAGAAAAATGTCATAGTCATGATTCTAAGATTATACTCTATTGACTTAAAGTATGGCCCAAGATGCAAAGACTTCCTACCGTGATGGTATATAAATCTGCCATTCCAAGACACCACTTCCGTACTCCTCTCTTTATCACGCCGCAGTTAAAAGAATGATATCAATTGCATACCAGCAGCCGCACCAGACTCAATATTGACAAACAGGTTATATTTCCCAGACGTCATGTAAGCCAATGTTCCTTTTTAAGTCCAGTGCAAGCCGCCGGCATGATCAAGAAACGAAAAAAGGAGGTTCCTCCGAACACCCTTCGCTTTATCTACACAATCCAAAAACACCAAGCTGTATAAACCAAAATACTGTTTCCGTCATATATTAGATTATGAATCTCTCTATCAAACATCATGGCTCCATTCAGGCAATAAACATTCCCTCACGCAAACCACGACACACTTATCTCAACCAATAGAACACGAGACAAGGAAAACCAATCGTCTACAAAGCAAAAGCAGCCACGGCCGCAAGCGCAAGGAAGGCGCTAACACCGGTCTTGACCCCCCCGCTGACGACGACGCCCTTGGGCCCGCTGCCGCCCGTGGTAGAAGGCTTGGCCGTCCCGTACGGCAGGGCCGCCGAGGCGGTGGAGTTCTTGCCGCCGTAGCCGTACGGCGCGCTGCTGCTGCTGGACGAGCCCGCACCGCTGCCGCCGGCGGGAGAGGAGCCGCTCGGCTTGGGCACGACCGTGGCCGTGACCTCCACGACGGGGGCCTCGGTCGTGGTGGTGGTGGCCTGCACGGTGGTGTAGCGCGTCGTGAAGGTCACGCCGCCGGGACCGGCGGGGTAGGTGGGGACGCTGCCGACGGGGCACACCGTCGTGTACACGGGGACGATCTCGGTCGTGACCTTGCCGATCTTGGCGGGGCAGTTGGTCACGGTCGGGGCGCACGAGGTGATGGTGTAGGTCTTCGTGCTGTAGATGGTCGAGGTCGTCCAGCCTTCGGGGAGGGAGGACGAGGCCGAGGTGGTGGGGCCGGCGGGCTTGCTGGTCTCGGTCGCGGTGACGGGGCAGATGGTCGTGCCGATGACGATCGTCTCGGTCGTCACCTGGCCGACGGGGCAGTTGGTCACTGTCGGCGGGCAGGAGGTGACGGTGTAGATGCTCGTGGTGGTGATGGTCGAAGTGGTGAACTCCGTGGTCGAGGTCTCGGTAGCCGAGCCAGTGGTGGCCGAGCCGGTGGTGGTGGCGGATGTGACGGTGCTGTTGCCATAGGGCGGCAGGGAAGAAGTGCTGTTGCCATAGGGTGGCAGAGAGGAGGTCGGGCCCGAGGTGCTGGTAGCAATGGTCGAACCACCGGTCCCGGTAGCGATGCCGGAGGTAGCAGTGCTAGAGGTGACGGTGCTGTTGCCGTAGGGTGGCAGGGAAGACGTGCTGTTGCTATAGGGTGCCGAGCTGGTGGTACCGGAGGTTCCAGTAGTCAGAGGGCCGGTAGTCAGAGGACCAGTGGTCAGGGGAATCGAAGTTGTGGTAGAGACATCAGTCGTCGTGGTGACGTCAGTGCTGGTGCTGGTCTCCGTCGAGGTCTCGGTTGTGGAGGTCTCAGTGGTCGAAACATCGGTCGAGGTAGATGTCTCCGTGGAAGAGGCCTCGGTGGACGACGTTGAAGTCTCCGTGGTCGAAGTGGAGGTCTCGGTGGTCGTCGTCGACTCGGTCGTGGTCGTAGACTCCGAGGTAGTGGTCGTAGTCGACGTGGAGCTGGTCGACGTGCTGGTGGTGGTCGTGGATGTAGTCGTGGTGGTCACAGGCGCGCCCAGCTGGTAGACGTTGATGGACTGGATCTTCCAGAAGACGTCGTTGAAAGCATTGGGAGTCGAGGCGACATAGCCCGTGCAGGTGGAGGCCAGGGCACCGCACTGAGAGTTCCAAATGTCCTGGTTGCCGGCCGTCACACCGCAGAAGTCGATGTTGAGCACGATCTTCTGGTCGTTGAAAGCCTTCTGGATGTTGCAGGAAGAGCTCTTAACACTGAAGTGCGGCTTCCCCCACTTAGTCGGGTCCGGACCGTTGTTAACGTCAGCCGGCGCTCCGCCCGCCGGCCAGCTCCAGACGTTAATGGCATCGTCAGTCCACTCTGTGGCATCTACATACGTGTTAGAATGTAGGCTTATCTCACGGGGAACACGGCTCAAGGCAAAGTAGATTTACTTACAGACACCTCCGCTGGCGCTTCCCCACTGCCCGTCGACCTCCGTAGCAGCGCAGCCTTGACCCGAATACTGGCCAACCGCGTTGTTGTCGCAGTTCGAGGTAGAGATGGGGTCGGTGAACTCGGACTGGACCAGCTTGCAGTCACCGACAGACGCGGCGCTGTCCGTGTGAAGCGTGATAAGGTTGCTAGCGGCGTTGTTCCAGTTCTCATAAATGTCGATTTCACCGTTTGTCGGCCAGTTGGAGCCCGTCATCCAGAAAGCGGGCCAAGCACCGCACACGGGCTTTGGAAGATGTGAGAACGAGGCGACGATGAGTCCGGAGTCGAAGGACTTCTTGCTCTCGATCCGGACACTGTTCCGGCCCTTGCCATTCACGTCCAGAGTGTTTGCATGGTCAACTCCGATGTACATCTCTGTTCCCTGGGTAGCGATCAGGCCGAGAGTCTCGGCATCAGCCCGGCTACGGTAGTTGACATAGCCACTAGTGGGGTCGACATCATTGTAATTGCCAGTGTCAAAGTTGCTCTCGAAGAAGTCAAAGTTGTCAAAGAAGTTCTCGTAGTTGTAGCTCTCCTCGAGCTGATATGTCTTCGCGGCGGCGGCCACGGCAGTGCCAGTGTAAGCCAGGGCGGCAGCGCCCAACACATATAGTGAGCGAGTCATAACTGCTGCTTCTCTCACGAGAATATATAGAAAGAACGACTAGAGGTGGAGGTATAACGAGTGACTTGACGTGCGATACGTCAGAGGACGAGCAAGATATTGCTCAAAGTGATGCTGTAGAGACAGCTTGTTGGTCTAGTCGAACGGCAGAGAGAGGTAGGAAAAGAAGGAGGGCCATCCACACTTGTGGAAGTGGCTCTATCGCCAGTTTTGATGGTGGCTTACACAGCGAGTCCGGGCTGCCTGTGCTCGCTCGACTCGGCCCAGGTCCTGAAGAGGCATCGTGAGGTGGAATCAGCGGCCGCGGCGTACGGCCCGTGTACGCTTCCCATTGGGTGAAATCCTCCATCATGCAGGCTCATTAAAAGCAAAGCAATAGTGGCAAGCTAGAAAGGTTGTAGTAGCATCGCGACCTGGTCTGGGCTGCCTGGCGAGCATGGGGGTTGAGATATTTTGGGTGGTGAAATTAAACTCTATCGGTGAAAGGGGCCATGATTGGTGCCGGGGAACAGACAGAGTCCCAAGCGCGCTTCGTTAAGTCGGATGTGCCCCGGATCATCGCTCAAGCTTTCCTGATGTCAACTGTTCAACGTCACTTGAAGCTATCACAGGGCGGCGATGGTGCACTCGACATCGAGTCTGTCCTTCAGCATCAGTCAAACCATCATATCATGAAAAGGGTATGTCTCGTTCTGTGAGAGACCGTGGTAAACGGCCCGCGATTCCAATGACTGGACGCTTGGAGTCTCGTATTTCGCGCTCGTTGGGGGCCGAAAACCACACGTAGAAAAGGAGAGGGGGCTTGGCAGGGGTCTTGACAGTTGTCAGAGCGCTAGGACGGCGGGGACTGCCTGTGATGACTCGATTTTCGGTAGCCCGGCTTGTGTGCTAATGCAGGAACAGTTGAGATTACAGACGGCGCAGCACAAGAGGCGCTTGCCATTGGTTGCTTTTCGACAACCCCCCAACGTTCCGTAATGATATCCATAAACATTCGGTGCTAAAGACCAACAGCCAAATCGCCCCCAATGCTCATCACCGCCTCCTGAAGTGAAGGACAGGAAGAAGAAGGTGGGAGAAGCGGATGCAAGTAAGCAGGAAGGATCCGACGCAATTAATGTATGTATCGATGACAGAGGCTTGGCCGTCCTTCCAGCTTCCCATTCGGCTCGTTGGTCTGCTGGGGCGCCGGGCCAAGCTTGGGCTGAGGTGCGTCCCTGGGCACACATTGACAAATCCGGGTCAGACTTAATACGCAGTATTTGGTGGAGATGGAGCTGGGCCCGCGGGTAAGGAAGCTTAGCTTATTGCTTAATGACTGACACCATGTGTTGTCGACGGCGGACTAGACCGGGTTTGGCTTTGATTAACTGGCGATGGCTGGCGCAACAATGCCTTCGGGGAGAGCGCAGGCTTTGTTCAGGCTACAGTCATTGTTGGATTCGGCTGGCCGGTGCGTATACCGGTGCTGAATTTGCCCGTAAGAGGAAGGTTGAATGCGATACGCGCGGCGGAGCGCAAATGAGGAAATCCTTTGCAGTAAGTAGAGTCTCGGTGAAGAGGAAGAGAAGACTGTCCGGAGAAATGAGGTGTCGCGCCTCGTAGACCTAGTAATGCACGATCTGAAAGCCACGCGATTTAGCCTCAACGGCGGCAGGTGCGAAGCAGCCACACCTAAAATGGTGGTTCACACATTCCAGGCTGGGGTCCGTAGCCTCATGTTTGACTTTTGCATTGCCTAGATCTAAGTAGTTTCACCATGTCTACTCCGCAAGTAGGTAGGTAGTATGATAGAAGTCTGATAGAAGATTCAGGCAGTGATCGATCTCAGGTATCCATCGCTCCAAGGACTCGGAACAATATGCAGATCTTCATGGTGTTCTTCCCTGTCAGATGCTGATCTCCCGACATCGACAGGCAAACGGACACCGCCAGGATTAAAATAACCTTTTAGCTACGTAACGACGTAACAATGTCACAGAACTTAATAGCAACTACAAAACTGTCGATGTGGAAATGAAAGATACAAGTATGTATGGTCACAGTCACAAAGTACCAGAGCACACGAAGTCGTTCTAGGAATTGAGACCAAACAATCATGTTCGATTGAGTACACCTATAATGTTAAGAGTCTTAGACGCTCGGCTGTCCTGTCTTCTGGACAAGCACTCCAATGCTGCTGCTGTATAACAGTCCAAAGACCACTTCTCCCAGAGAAAGCCAGACCCTGTAGAACTCCTATCGCTCCGCCCGTCGCGCGGGCGGGCATTGATGCAAACAAAAACCAGACCGTGAAAACGCCACAAATATGCCGAAAAGTCGTGAGGATGCTCTACGCAAATGCACGATGGATCCCATCCGCCTCCTTGTCTCTGCTGTCCCCTCAACGCCTGTCTCCTCGACTAAACTGCCTCCCGAGATGCTGATGTCCACTCACGTGAATGTGGTCGTATATGATTACAAAAGAAAATGCCAGCTCTTATGAAGAGAGCACCAACCCCGCATCGCACTTCACCACTAGAGCTCGCGATAGTCGCTGGGCCGCACCCTCCTCGTCTTGTTCTGGTGCCGATGAGGGTTGACCGGTTTCCTGAAGTACGCGTCCTCGTCGTCGGCGGGTTGGTGCGAGAAGTTGCGGAACCCCGGGCCGTGCTGCTGTTGCTGCTGCTGGTACTGGTTCTGGTGGTTGTTGCCGTAGCCGGCGCCGTTCATACCTCCGCCGTTCATTCCCATACCGCCGCCCATACCGTTCATGCCGTTCATGCCTATACCGTTCATCCCCATGCCCGGACCGCTGGGCGGCATGTTGAAGTTTGGCATCCCGCCGAACTGGCCGGGGCCCATGGGTGGCATGAACCCGGGGTTCATCATCGGGTTCATCATCGGATTCATCATGCCCATCGGGTTCATGCCCATGTTGGGCATGCCCATCCCCATGCCCGGCATCTGGGGGAAGCCGCCAAAGGGAGGCATCATGGGCATGTTCATTCCCGGCATCCCCGGCATTCCCGGCATGCCACCCATCATGTCCATCATGTTTTGCTGCTGTTGCTGCTGGGTTTGTTGCTGCATGGCTTTTGGTGCTTTCGGAATCTTTGGGTTCTCCGCTACGTCTTCTGCCGGCCGCTTCTTGGGGTTAGACTCGCCGTTTACGGGAGTGGCGCTGCTGGACGTTGGCGGTTGTGGAGTGGATGTTTGTGCTGTTTCCGACTTTGGCGATTTGACGGTTGATGCTGCGGCTTGTGGTGGAGACTTGGAAGCAGCCTTTGTTTGCTCGTCTTTGACCTCGACTTTGTCCGCGGTTGGCGACTTTGGCGACGCAGCAGCGGCAGCGGGGCTCTTTGATCCCTCCTTTGACTTGCTATCCTTCTCGGCGAGGTACGTCTTGATCTTGGCGACGGCCTCGTCGTCGGGCCTGAGGTCGTCGATCAGTACACCCTCCGTCTGACACGCCGGACAGACGAAGTCGCTCTCGATGAGGGCGTTGGTAATGCAGTCATTACAATACGTCTTTCCACAACACGGTGTCTTCATTGGGTCTATGAACATCCTCTTGTCGATCGGGCATTCTAGGCCGAGCTCCTGCACCTCCTTGTCACCCTGTGGAGGCGCCTTCTTGGCGGTCGACTTGGCTTTGGCCTGGAACTGCTCCCACGACGCCTTGTCGGGTTCCGCAATCACAAACTCTCCCTCCGCGTTCACCATGATGCCAGATGGGGTCTTGGAGTCATCACCTTCGCCGTGTTGGGCGAGAGCTGTGGCCTTGTCTACCGTTTTCAAAAAGGATCTGGGAATACCAGTGGTACGCTTCACGCGGGGACGGTTGTCATATTCAGGATTGTCATTTGTCGGGCAGAGCTGGATCCAGTGCCCCTTCTCTCCGCACCGGTAGCATATGTAACCTTGCGGTGGATCATGATCCGGCACATTCTGCGGCTTCTTCATGCCGGGCTTGAACACAGGCTGTTGACTACGGAAGAGTTAGCAGGAGATTCATACATTGAGAGCAAGATTGGGTAAAACATACTGAGCCATTTCTTCTTGTTGGGCCGACCACTGCGCCGTCTGGGCTTGGAACATGGCGGCCATCTTCTCCTCCTCGGTCAACGCACTGCTCATCTCGGCCATGCCGTTCGAGACGACCTTCGTGGTAGCTGCCTTTGCCGTTTGCTCTTTACGCGACTGGTTCTTTGCGCTTACTGGCATTTTGCCGGAGACATACCGCGCTGCTCTGCCGGCGCCTGGCTTCATAGGGGGTAGGCGGCGAGCGACTACTGTCGTCGATCGTGGGATAATTGTTGTGTCATCGTCATACTCTAAACAATAGGTTAATATCGATCTGTATCTGAAATAGGGGGCTACATGTCAGGATGAGCGTACCTTCTTTACCGTCATCGGTGTAAATAGCAAGGTCGAAATCAGTACCATCACCGAGTCCACTCTTGATGATGATATCGCGCTTCAGCTCGAAGACAGAGATACCAGTGCCATCGAACTCGACCCGCGTGGGCTCCTTCTGGGACTTGAACTTGAAAAAGACGGAGGATGCCATATTGGCGGACTGTCGGTAGGTGTTGAGTTACAGGGATTTGGTGTTGGTGATATTCTCTCGAGCCCAAACGGATACCAGGGAAATGCTGTAGTTAGACTCAAAGCGACTTGTGTTGCAAGCAAGACGTATGTTTGCTTCGCACACGGGGGAGCGAAAGGCTGATGTAGGGGTTGCCTGTAGGTTTTGTCTCTTGTTTTTCTTTTTGATTTGCCTTGTTTGAAGTCTCTTTTGTTTTGCCTCAAGGTGCAATAGATGGAGAAATCAATTCTGATTGTACTCGCGAGAACAATAGGTTTATGAAGGGGCGTCCAGAGATTCTGAAGATAGAAAGGAAATACAAAGACACCCGCGACCAGGCTGCCTATTCAATAGAACGTCTGTCTCTTTTGAATAGCACTGTTCCCCCCGAATAGCTTCCACTTCACTACCAGACACGAGGTCGTCAATAGCCAGACGATCCAAATCCCGCACCAGTCAGTTAGTCAAAGCCTAGAGTCGTTGTGCCTATTGTCTGATGGCGGTCTCGCTGTCGCTGTCCTACGAAGACTTGGCCCAGGTTTGCTAGCGAACTCGCTGACAAACGCAAGCCACTCTAGATGGCTGCCAACCGCGTTTTGCGACAGCTAGCACCGGGGGAGGTTGTCGGTCGGGGAAAAAAGAGCCTAGAAAAGACTCTTGCGCTCAGATAGCCGCGAAACGAGCGTCGCGATGGCGATTAGCCAACAAGGTCGATGATGGTGATGGAATTGGGTGATGAAGAATGTAAGGGAAGAGTCAGCTCCCAGGGAGGCGGAGATGGCTACTTGAAGTGGAAGGGATTTTTGTTGCCTGAGTTCTCAGGCAGCAATGCGCGCGGTTGATTAGAAATATGGGTCCGGGATGTTCCCCGCACCACGTGATCCGCCAGGCAGGCTTTACTTTGTTGGTAAGCCAATGGGAGACGGATCCTCCGGGGATGGTGGCCCCAGATTTCTAGAAGAACCGTGCCACTCAAGATTCGAGCAGGCGAGTTTCTGCTGCGGCGCATCGAGCAGTCGTTCGACACTCTCAGTGACCATCGTGAGCTTGCATCGGGCTGCGTAAAAGGTGCTTCCTCCGTCACTTCCACCCCCTCACTTGAACCTTATCCTCTGTTTCACCATCTCACCAACCTTATCATGATTTTTTAAGTTGGACAAATCTGCTCACTCGTCGGGTCGTGTGCCTATTTTCGAGCAAGTTACCTTCGACGACTTGCCCGTTGGCCAGCTTATATCCCACACTCGATGTTCAATTCGCCACCCAACAGTACTGGATCGTGAGCTCTCTGCTTACAAGCTGTGCTACGATCCGTTGATACCGAGCCATTACCTCGACTTCGTACAAGAGCTACAATAACCTTCTTCGCCACAACTCGAGTCGCCGAGGCATCTCCATCCTCCAGAGTGCTCACCATATAACCATCCGTCAAAATGGTCCTCACTCACACGACAAACCACACCTACTCCCACCCCTTTCCGACTGTGACCCTAGCCTACTTCCTCCGCTACTGCAGTCCGCACCTGAACCCCTTCGCCAAGCACGTCCTCAGCACCGACACCATATCCTCCCACATCGACCCGGACACGGGCCGCCTGCACACGACCCGCATCCACCTCAAGAAGTCGCGCCTGCCGCCCGCGGTCTTCAAGCTCCTGCCCACCAGCATCACCGGCGGCAACGAAGCCAACAAGGCCTCGTACATCCTCGAGACGAGCGTGGTGGACATGCGGGAGGGCTGGATGAGCACCGAGTCCCGCAACCTGAACTTCGTTGGCGTGCTGAGCGTCGTCGAGAAGCAGGTCTACACCGTGCCCAAGGAGCAGGAGACCGCCACCACCGACGTCGAGACCACGGTCGTCTTCCGGTCTAGGCTGGGCGACAAGATCCGCGGACGGCTTGGGGCAGCCGCTCTCGCGCAGGCGGAGGAGGGTGCCGGCGCTGCTGGTGGAGGCGGTTTCTTCGCTAGGCTGGGCGCCAGGGGGATTCAGAGGAGCATCGAGAGTCTGGCGTCCAGCAAGACGGTCGACCAGCTGGGCAAGAGCCGTGAGGGGATGGGCATCATCCTCGAGCGCCTGCGGCAGAACGGTGTCATGGGTGTGTTGGAGGTTGTGAGGCGGGCGAGGGAGAGGAGCGTTGAGAATGCGTGATGGCATTGTGCACGTTCCCCTTTCTTGCTACTTGACGGCTTCTTTCTCCCATGGAACCTCCGGCTGATGCCGAGGTTCGTTTGACGACTGCTCATTAGCGTGTCAGTGATTCGGCGGATTGGCGGAAAAGCTACTATTCCTCGCTTTCGATTGACTGCACGTCAGCACACTGGCCAGTAAAATGGCCTCTCTTGCGTGGTGGAAACTATGTCGGATGCTGTCTGCTGCAAGCGACGTCACTCCACTCTTTTGATAATGATTTTGATCTGCTGGGAGGCAAGGAAATCTGCTGCCACTGGGGTGGCCCACGCCCTTTTGTTGTACTATTAGTATTGTTTTCACTCTAGCAAGGCGTTGGTTTTGGACGGGCGCATACCTATGGCTGATTTTATTGTGTACGGAAGGGAGTGACGAAAACAGGAGGCTGGATGATCGTGAGTGTACCGGAGCCGGCGTTCTCACTGCGCTTCCCTGTATCATCAGATTGTACGAAGTCCACGGCCTGGTCAGAGTCAGAGACACCTGTAGCGAAAATTAAGCAAAAATCAAGGTCACAATGAGAGCTGTTGACGGTATAAATTCGTGTTCGAGCTTAACATATCACCATGTCTATCGCACAGGCGGATATTGTCTGTTAAACGACTTATAGTATTATTTGTTGCCACTATGCTATCATCCTTTTAAACATGAACGGATGCATACTATCTAGTCTTTAATTCCTAATCGGCCTCGGCTCGCTCCTCTTCCTCTTCTTCCCGCAAGTAGGCGCAACGTTGCTCCACCCCTGGGGTGCTGTCCCATCGCCGAGCGGCTGCGTGCTCTGCGGGTAGGCACCGCCCGTGGTGAACGGCTCGGTGCTGCTTAGGCTGCTGATGCGGCCGAGCAGGAACTCGAGGTGGCGGTAGGCGGCGCTGGGGGCGTACTGCGGGATCATGTGGCCCGACAGGTCGACGCCCACATAGGTGAGGCCGCGCTCGGTGTGGGCGGTGCCGAAGACGCCGGCGGCAGCGACGGTGGAGAGGCTGGGGTCGTCGTGGTAGGGGACGTAGAAGGGCTCGGTGGGGCGGGTCTGGAAGCCCGTCTTGTTGTGCCAGGTCATGTTCTGGATGCCGATCAGGGTGCCGTTGGCGAGCAGGATCATGTCGAGGGCGCCGTGTCCGATGATCACGTTATTGGTGCGCTCTATCACGCCGGGGAGGACGGTTATGCTCGAGGGGAGGGAGGAGTCGCCGCCGACGAAGACGTCGTTTGAGGAGCATTCCTCCCACGTGATGTTAGGGGCGTGGATCGCGGCCTTGACGTCTGCGCGGTCGAAGTAGATCTGTGCGCCGTCGGGGAGGTAGGGGAGGGAGCCCGGGAAGCCGAGGACGTCCCAAAGGATGGGGCAGGTGGTGGCGACCTGGTAGATGTCGAAGCACGGGTTGAGCAACAGGATGGCGTCGAAGACGTCGTCGTAGATGCTGCTGCACTGGCGGAGGGTACGGCCGGTGGTGGCATTGGTGCCGGGAAGAGGCATTGGGATGTGTCCGCGCGGGGGGTAGGCGAGGTACTTGTCTACCCAAGCGGAGTAGCCGCATGCCTCCTCGCGAGCATGGATGTTGGCGCGGAAGGTGTCGTTGAAGGGGAAGAGGCCGGACCAATAGTCGACGAAGGGGACGACGGTGATGGCGGCCTGGATGTCGTCCCAGGTTATCACGGGGTCGTAGATGATGATTCCGGACTGGTCGAAATAGGTCTTGTCTTCCTCGTCCAGGAAGGCGGAGGCGATGTACGGCACGTAGGCGCCGGCATAGGACTCGCCGGCGATGTAGACCTTGTACCCTTGGATGCCGAATGTGTCGACGAAGTTCTTCCAGAAGCCCTTGAATTGGGCGGCCACGTCTTCCTCGGACGTTGCGGTGGGCGTCCCGGTGGAGAAGCCGGTGCCGACGGGCTGCTCAACCCAGATCACGTTGGTGAGATGGTTCCAGGCCCAGGGGTTCTCGACGGGCTTGTACGTTCCATACTGCCAGAGGAACGGGCCGTTTTCTTGCAGGAGGCCCTCGAAGGAGGAGCAGCCGGGCTAGGTCGGTTAGCAAAGATTGAGTGAAAGTAGTCGGGGCTACTTACACCACCATTGAGCCAAATCAGGATCTCCTTTTCAGCGGCAGGATTCGTCGAAGGGAAAAACCACCAGAAGAGGTTGTTTTTGTCGTCTGGGTCGCTGGAGATAGGCAGCGAGCCGGCATAAGACTCGCCGACGTCAAAGTCTACATCTGGGATGCCGGTACCGTTTACCGCGAACTCTGTAGAGTTATAAGTCAAGTGCTTGCGTGACGAAATACAGCCTGGTAACTTACTTGTGGTATTGGCATTAAGAAACTTGGGACCAGACGCTTGACGATCCGTGAACTGACTGTACGCATGGTCACTGGCGGACCTCACGTTCTTGGCGGCACGCTCAAGGTCCTCGAAGCGCCTGGTGTTACCGGCATGCTTCAGGCTGCGGCCGGCGGAGACGGCGGTCACGGACAGGAGCAAGCCCGGAACTAGGGAAGTCAAACGCATCTCGTCGGATGATGAAGGTCAATTGACTCTTTGGACGAGAGGGCTGAGGTTACAGAAAGCTGAGAGCGAGCTTCCAGACGAGAAAAAGCCTCCTCTTGGTCACCCAAACAGCCGGATATGACGAATGTATTTATTTAAAGTGAATTAAGCTCCAGCGGGTAGCTGCCGTGCGACGACCTCCCTCATCCTGTACCGTGCCACTGGCGCAGCTCGACAACCCATGGCAATAACCTCGTCAACCCTGGATGATAAGGTGAAGATGACGACGTAAGGACGCCAAGACGTCCAATGAGGAGAGTGTTTATGATCAGCGCGAGGATTCATGATGAGGGCAAAAGCAGCCAAAAGCTGGAGTTGCCCGCACTTGTGGTGAAGCACCTGCCTGTCCGGGAAGCTGGGTAGGATTTTAACATCCAAGCTTGATGAAAGCTGCAGGGCCAGCCAGGCACACCGCATGCCCACGGTCTATCCGTGCTTGATAATATGCAACTCATCATCATGAACCTGGGATACGAGAGCCGTAGGAGACCATTGAATCGAATATGTCAAGTTGGTTCTGGCCTTTGGGACGCGGGGACGGAAGGGTTGCATCCATGAAACGTCCAGAGGTTAAGGTACCAAGGCCAGTCGCTGGTTCCCCAGCTTGCACTCTCACCAGGCCGGCACCAGTCTCCGAATAGTGCGACTGCATCCCGCACGTAAGGTACCTAAGGTAGAGTTGAACGATAGCACATTATCGAGGCAAAGAAAGGTACCTTACTGATCGTTATGCATGCCCAACAGTGCTATCCTTATCTGACACCGGGGTACCGACCTGTAGCCCCCAATTACCCACCAACTTAGCCCTACGAATCTCGTGGCATTAAGACAGAAGGCCCAACATCCATGCTTCGAAATGGACGGGATCGGTCATCTCCTTCGCTTGACAACTACGATGATCGAAACTTGAGCGCTTCCGCACTTCCGCACTTCCGCACTTCCGCACTTCCGCACTTCCGTTCCTGTCCAATGTTAAATTGTGGCTGTAAAGTGGCTTGATGCACGTCTGCAGGGCGGATCGCGCCTTCCCAATTGACGCTAGGTAGCTTTCCGCTAAAAGTCAGTCGCGTGAGTCCCTTATCGAGCTGAAATGAGCGACGCACGCCGAAGGTGAATCGGTGAATCGGTGACGGCATAGGGCCTGAGCGTCCGACTAAATGAACCTCGGCACAGAGAATGCAGGCACCAGCGACCCCTCTGTAGACCGACGCGATGCCGTTGCTGAACATCACATCGGTCAATGACTTTGGATGAATTTGTAGAGAGTCAGTGAGCTTTCGAGATGGATTCCAACAGTCTGTTCAATGTCAAGGTAAGTGTCCTTCGAAACCCTGCTGTGCTGCCTGCGGTCTTGTCCAGAACACAGCACGACGAATGCACTCAACCCATCACTCAAAATCACCACAACTAAACCCTATTCTCTTCCTAGGGGAAAGTCGTCCTCATAACCGGCGGAGGCAAGGGCATCGGGCGCATGATATCAGAAGGTTTCGTCTCCTCAGGCGCAAAAGTGTACATCTCATCCCGCTCCGCCTCCGACTGCGACAAGGCCGCCTCCGAGCTCAACACCCTCGCCCAGTCCCTCTCCTCCGGCGGTAGCGCGGTGTCTATTCCCGCCGACCTCTCCAAAGAGGACGAGTGCAAGCGCCTGGCCGCTGCCATCGCGGCGAAAGAGGAGAAGCTGCACGTGCTAGTCCACAACAGCGGCGCCGCATGGGGCGCGCCCTTCGACTCCTTCCCCGACAGCGCGTGGACGAAAGTTCTCACGCTGAACCTGCAGAGGGTGTTCACGCTCTCGCAGCTGCTCGTCCCGCTGCTCGAGGCCGCGGCCGTGAAGGAAGGCGACGCGGTGACCGACCCGGCGAGGATCATTCATATTGGCTCCATCGACGCGCTGAGGGTACCCATCGTGAATAACTTTGCGTACAGCGCCAGCAAGGCCGGGCTACATCATCTGAGCCGCCACCTGGCGGTGACACTTGCACCAAGGGGTGTCACGTGCAACACGATCGCTTGCGGCCCCTTTCCGACCAAGATGTTGAAGCCTCTTCTGGATAACTTTGCGGATCAGATGGTGGAGGGGAACCCGCTTGGTCGGATCGGGCTGCCGCAGGATGCGGCGGGGACGTGTTTGTTCTTGAGTAGTAGGGCTGGGTGAGTACTTCTACCTTTCGGGGTTGACGGGTGGAAGAGGAGAACTTGCTGACAGGCTGACAGGGCATATGTTAATGGTGCAACAATTGCGTTGGATGGAGGCATGTCGCTCTTGGCGAGACTGTAAGCGTCTGTAAGGGCGAAGCTATCGACTCGAGGAGGCAGGACCACTACAGCACAAGTTATGGAGCGATGCATAAGAGGTAAGAACTACTATTACAATTCAGGAGTGTGTATCTATTATGCGATGACTCGCGGGAAGTCCAACCCGACCATCCATGCAGCCCATAATCCACGAGATCTATCGTCGAAGCTGGAAAAAAAAAAGAGGATAGTAGACCTTTGACGGCCCCGTCAAGCAAGTCGGCGAGAGGAAATGCCTGCCTCGTGTTCGAGAATAACTCCGCTGTCCGTACCCGCTGCCCAAAATTCCATAGCCCAATCCGAATAATAAGAAAAACTCCGTTGAGTACGCCCAACCCCAAAAGTCGCATACCGTGGTTAATGTCTGGTATCTCTGCCTGCGCAGAATCTGCCGTCTTCTCCACCGTCTGGCCAAAACGCCCAAGCCCGGAATTGGCGATAGTGCCGTGATTGAGTTGGAAAAACCCTCCTTCGCTCGGTGGCCAGATAACCGCCGCGTAAGACCTGTCATTTGCGCTAGTGCAAATTCGGCTCTCTTTGTGCTCACTCGTCCGTCTTTCGCCATCCGGGGAGGATTCCCCGAGGTAACGAAGTCCCCCGCCCAACTTGTCGCGGCCGAAAGCGAAATATCGTTGGAGTTCTTGATAGCTAATATCTCAGCCTGTTGAATGAACGTGTGCGATGAACATCGACCGGCCCATCATCAAAGTCCATAAAATGGTCCCCACATAAATTCCGTATTAAGATGCCCGTGGTAGTCCCCGATTCGTCTTGGTCCATAAGTAGCCCTGCCTCAAAGAAAAAGACTGTCGAGGAGGCGTCATTCCCGTCTAGAATCCGATGTTTTCCAGATCCCGAGCTAACACCGCCATCTGCGCCCGTTTTGCAGCCTCGGCAACGAGAGTGAAGTCCCGGAGGAACGGATCTGTCGACGGCGAATGCGTCGTCTGCCTTGGTGCTGGCGGCGGAATGATCTTGTCTGTCGAGCCTTGCCGTGTTGAGGCGAAGGAAGTCTGTTGACTTGACATTGTCGGGGAGGAGATTGGTGCGTTCATCTTGGAACTGTGTAGGCAGATTCCTGATCAAATCGCTGGAGGAATAAAATAAAAGACTGAAGTCGCGAGTCCGTAAGACTTTTCTTCTTTCAGTCTATCTGGCTGATATAGCCTTGCTGCAATAAGCTGTCTTCGCTGGCCTTTTGCGAGCTTTCTCGTGGCCAGGCCTGTCAGGACACAGGCTAAATGGTGGGTCAAATATACTCGTTATTGTCTGACCGAAAGCGGGATGTCGCAGATGCCTTGTCTTGGCTCTTTTGAAGGTCGAGCGAGTGACACAAGAGTCGTTCAGAGAGTGCGTCCGATAAGACCGTGTGGCGGTCAGGTGTAACAGCAGTGTCCTAAAGAGAAAGTCAGGAGGACAGGACTCGAGTGTTATTAAGGTTGTGAGAGCCTTTCCACGAGTCAGTGTGACTGGTGGATGTTAAAATATATATATTGATTGTCCCTTTGAGAGAGTCCCACTGAAGGTGCGGGTGACTCGGGATTATGGAGCAGCGGTAGATTCTTCACAAGCCGCGGCTGGCAAAGACAACTGAAGAAGTTTTCCTTTGATTACCTGGATAGGAAGAGCGAGACGGAAGAGCGATGATACGGAGGGATAGATTTGGGACTGAGTGAGGTTGGCGAGATGGAAATGATTCCGACGGGTTCTGGACGGACGGCTACAACCATATACCAACAGCCATGTCATGAATGCTACCTATCAGTGATACCCGCTCGTGCTTGATCATCGATGCTTGTTCCTCGGGCTATCTCTGCACGCTGACTGTTTGGCGTCATCGAACCCCCTCTTGGGCGATAGAATGAAGGATAGGCTGTCAGACTGTTACGAGCGAGCTACTTTCGGGAGTTGTCCCGTTCAACCGGTTTGCCGCCGGAGATAGCCTAACATGTGCGCCTTCCAGATCATTGTCCGGGTACCGCTCAAGTACTCACGAAAAGCCGGGCCGGATGAGAGTGGGGTTTAGAGTTGGACGCAGGTAATAATGGCAAATGCTCCCCCACATTCTTGGGACGTTAGCCGCCAATTTATCGTGCCATCCTTGGCTGAACACGGCCACCGGCCAAAAGCAAAAGAAATTCCGCCCGAGGAGTAACCGCAAGGTCGCTGGTGATGTTACTGTGGTACAAGCCCTGGGCTTAGCGGTGAGGCAATCTGACGATGCAATGGTCTGAATGGTGCCATGATGTGCCGGACACCGTGGCCTAATGCTGCCGCACCTCTATTCTGTATAGGAGCCGCAACGAGTGATACACAAGTAAGTCGGGCTAAGTACCTCTGATGTGCTTCGCAACTTCCAGGGCCGGAAAGAATGCATTGCCGTTTGCAGTGTCTTCCCGAGGGGTACCTTATCTTAGCCTGAAGCGGATCACGTGATGCCGTGTCTGTCACGTTCGGTGCGCTAGTGGCCCACACGGTCCCGAGTGGAGCTAATCAAAATCGGCGTTCGGAACACCTGCAGCACTTTCGTCACTGTCGCTCCGGAAGCGCAATCCCGAACAGCGACCATCACGACCGGCACCACAATGACAGAGCCCAGAACGCGCTCATGGATGCCGCCAATACCGGCGCCTCTCCAGCGTCTCTTCGACCACTTCCCCCTCAAGACATACCCTCCAAATGAGCTACCCGCGAGGTCTCCTCGCCCAAGCTCCCTGCCGACTCTTTTCATTTTTGCCTCGGACGAAGATGCCGCCAGTGGTAGACCAAGCTTCAACCCTTCCTGTCTAAAGTGGCAGGTCTGTCTCCCCTTCTCATTCCACGCCATATAATCCGCTTAAATCTAACTAACCACCCCATCCACCAGACCTTCCTCCGCCTCTCGCACCTCTCACACCTCACCTCCCCATCGACAAACCACGCCTCCCCAACCGGCTCCCTCCCCTTCCTTCTGCCGCCCACAACCTCCGTCTCCCAAGTCCCCCCACGACCCATCCCCTCAAGCCGTCTAGAATCCTACCTCCTCTCCGCCAACCCCTCCTCAACAGCCGCCATAACGCCCACGTCCTCCCTCCCGCCCCAAATCCTCCTCCGCCAGGAACCGTACCTCTCCCTCCTCCAGGGCCCTGTCCGCGCAGCCTGGCTGACGGCCCTCTATCTCGACCCACTCAACGCCCCCCTCCTGCAATCCCTTTACATCGCCCCGGCCTCTACCTCGCCGCTCGTGCGCGCCGCGCTGCTGAGGCAGCTGCAGTCCGCCGCAGAGGCGGAAGTGGTGCGGATTGTATCCCCTACTACCGGGGCCGGGGGCTGGACGCTGAGCGTCAATTCCGTGCTTGAGTTTGGGCCGGGTGCTAGGCCGCCGGCGGCGATACGTCCCGAGGAAATTTATGCGGAGGCGGAGAGGGCGTTCGAGAGTCTAGCGACGTTGTTGGGGGAGAGCGAGACGGGGTGGTTTTTTGGGGCCGAGAAGCCGGGGGTTTTCGATGCGGCGGTGTTTGCTTATACCTGGCTGGTTGTGGATGGCAGCCAAGGGGAGGGAGGGCTGGGATGGTGTGATGGTGGACGGTTGGATAGGATGGTGAGGGAAGCTGGGAGGGGGGAGTTGGTTGAGCATCGCCAACGGATTTGGGACATGTGTTGGGGTGGTGAAAAGGAAGAAAAGCGATGATTGGATGGAGAACAGTCAGGATACGGCATATTGAGACATGACTCTTGGGCCGGGGGTCCAAAGGCTGGTCGGTAGCGGCCGATGTACAACTTCGTCGTCTGCTAAGGTGTCTGGCAAGCATGCCGTCGTGGTGGAAAAAGCACCTCTCACATAGCTGAGCAGCAAGGTACATACATTGTAAAATATAGACGAAATCACATTCTAGAATCCCCATTAACTATCATACTCTGACGTGATAGCTTGGGCTGTCTATTTACGCTACCCGGCTATATCACAATATCACGCTATGGACCTATGTCCCAGCAACCCAGCTCTACTACTGCCAGGCGCCCAACCAGGAGAGCCGTGTCGTCGGCCGACAGTCCATGCCCCCTCACAGCCCTTCGATATTCCGCTGTTTGAAAGGAGCGGCAGCGCAAACCAAACCAACTACAGGGAGGGAAACAAGCCAAGAAAAAATGCAACTGAGCCTTACTGCCCTATCAACCTGTCCGTGACGTTCATTGCAACTTAAACAAATCGCCTCTAATTGCCCCCCTTGCATGATGAGCCACAGAAAAAGAGTATAAGACAAAAGGGGAAAAAGGCGAGAGGGGAATAAGAACCAGTAAACGCCATTCCGATGTAATGAGTTGAATGTGCACACGCGTCGTGTCTTATCGCTTGAGACACCGGCTCTGGATGATCTGTCGAACAAAACTCATTCCCAACCGAGGTTTACGCGGTCCCAAGCGAAAGCGACGTCCGAGAGTGAGGGCGCGGCGACTGTTCGCCGTTGTCAGTTGCCAAGCCGTCTGCAGGAAAAGGCACAAGAGATGACAGAGGTCACGACCTGGCCTCGTCAACAGTTTCCTGCTCCGTTGGAGTGGCCGGTGAAGGCGATGCTGACGCAAATGACGCGGCGGCAGTGACAGCGGGGTGGAAGAGGTCCGGGACCCCATAGCAACGCCAGTCGTCCGCTGACTAGGAACGGATTACCGGCTTGGTCATCCGGTCCATGATATCCTGGATCGCCACGAAGGCGCCGTCGCCGCCGTCTTCGCGCAGCTGCTCGAGGAGCACGACCGTCTGGGCGTACATCGTCTCCAGCGCGGAGCGGGATGACTTGCCGAGGGAGACTTTTCTCTCTGTTAGCATTTCTCTCAGGAAATAAGTTAATATTAACATGGAGACTTACGCAGTATAGCCGAATTTAGCTCCTCCGCAACGGCGACCCTACCACTCCTGTCCAAAAGGTGCTTAACACCCTCCTCCTTGAGCGGGTTCTGATACGCGATCAGCGCAAAGATCTCGTCCAGCTGCTTTGACATCTCCGGGTCGGTCCCCGTGCTGTCGGCGAACTCGGCGCGCAGCTCCTGACCGTACTCGAGCGCCTCCTGCAGCAGCTGGCCCACGGCCGGGGTGCGGTCGTTGTCCTCCATCGGCTCTCCCCACTCGCCGCCCTCGTCCACCTCCATATCCTCCTCGTCGAATTGCCGTGCTGACTTTGCAGGCGCGCCGTCCTCGGCCTGGTGGCTCTTGTCGCGCTTGAGGTTCTCCTCCGCGTCTTTTCGGATCATCTCGATGAACTTGCGGCAGCGTAGGCGGAAGTAGACTTCGTTGTTGGATCCGAGGACTCGGGGATAGTATGTGTTGGTGAACTTCAGCGCGTGATCGATGTTGCCCTCCAGGATGGCCCTGCGTATTTCTGTAAGGGGGTTAGCCACACCACATCTATGCTGCGAAAGGGGTTTGTTTGGGCCATTACGTTGTCTCTTCCGAGCATCTTCGTCGTCCCGGACGTTGATGCTCGCTACCGGCTCCTCGGGATCAAGCCGCAACCGCGTCTTCTCAGCGACAATCTCCTCGGCGAATGCTCGGGCTGTCTCCACATAGCCGTCGTGCTGAAGATGTTGAAGCACCTAGGGTACAATGCGTCAGTGACAAATCCTCCCACATAAGACGTGATTGACGCTTACTAGTTGTTGGATGAGTTCGGTCTCGTTCAGGCCGGGCACCAATTTTGACGTGCTGTGATCATTAGCGTTGACCAATTCGGCGTAACAGGCCTTCAGAATACGTACTCAGCCTGCCTGATCTTCTCCCAGATCTTCTGCTTCTCCATCTGTATCGCCAGAGTGTAAGCATGGAATAGAGTAAGCGGCATATTTACAGCAAGGGGAAAATAGAGACGTGTCGAAGCCAATTGTGCAAAAGCGACATCCAGTTCTGACAAACCACGACAAAGGAGTAGTGAAAGTGCAGCGAAAAGAGTAATGATGAGGGTAAGGTACCTTAACGTAGCCGTCGATGTCAAACTGGAAGGGCATTTGCCCAAAGTTTGCAAAGATGTGGTCGCCCGGCTTTTTTAGACCAATTGTTGGATAGTACCTCCCCTTTCCCTCTCGGAGATTCACGTCTCGAAATGCAATACCTGAGTTGAGTTAGTCGTATGCAGCTGCCAGAGAAGCATGTTGATTGAAGGAAGCAATGGATCAGAGACATGGTGAACCGTGGGAAGTGCGAACAGCATGTATCTTGAAGCAGCAATAGCGGGGCACAGCAAAATGGGAGTCGAAACACCATGGAGCAAGAAGGTTGTTCCGGCCTCGCTAATCATTACGGCAGGGAAAGAAGAAAGGCGTTCTTACCGTGGTCGTCGCCATTCTTGGTGAAGTTGACCGTGCCCGTCCTGAAGTTGACCAGGCAGCCCACCGTGTCACCGGGACCGTATTTCGGGCCGTAAGACTTACCGGAGCTCTGGGCTGCAAAGACATTCCCGTCATCGCCGTGGTAGCCCCAAGACTCCGGCTCCCACCCAGGGGCCCTTGATAAGGACACTGTCTTGCTCGAAAATCCTATCACCACCGTGGTACTGTTTGTGCCGTCAGTATTGCCCGCTTCCTTTCCTAGCAACCGGGGGAGGAAGGACATACTCTGAATGCTTCCTCGCGATAACCGTGACCTCGAAATAGTACACCCCGCACTGCCCGGGCATGTAGTGGTCCGCCCGTATAGCACACGCCTCGTGCTCCTTCTCGCTCGAGCTCTTGGGGCCAATATACTTGACGTCATATCCGTCGCCCACTACATCCAGCGCGCCGTGCTTGTCGTCCTTGTTCCACCGTGAGGGCAGCGGGCTGACGGCGTCGTCGTCTTCGTCCACGAACTTGGGCGGCTTCTCGACCACGTCTAGCGTCATTCCGCGGTGTGATGGCGGCGGAAGCTTGCTGCCGTGCAGGCTGAGGCTGCTGCCGCTACTTATCAGGCCGCCGCCGCCGCCGTGTGTGTGGGAATGTTGGCTGTCTTTCAGGGCGAGGAGCCTCTTCTTGTGCTGCTCTTCTAGCTTGTCCATGTACACCGATCCGCGCAGGTATGAGGGGGATAGGAACTTCGAGGTCCGGGGATGGCTGCCGTCTGAGTTGAGCTCGTCCGGAAGGTAGGAGTCCCGAGACATGAAGAAGTCATACGCCCTCGAGTGCCAAGGAAGCCCTGAGCTCTTTGGCGGCCATACTCCGGCCGCTGTTTCGTGGTGTGACGGCGGTCGTTCAGTGCCGGTGCCGCTCCGTGCCATCATATTCCTATCGTAGTCTCGCACGCTCGAATAGAAGTGACCTCGATGCATCGTCTCGTCGGTCTCGTCCGGTGACGAGGGGTTGAGAAGGTGTGAGACAGCACCGGCCCGAGCAGATCGAGTCCGGTTCGCCGCCACGGACGCGTAGGAGGACCTCCGTTGGTTCGCTCCTGGTAATGTTGGCGGGGAAACTGTGTCGTCTCCTGTGAAGTCGTTCAAGCTCAAGCCGAACATGAACCTGTTGGTCATGGGTAGCAGTCAGAAGAGGGAACCTTGCAGTCGGATTGGTAACGGACGACAGCTACTAGCAAAATAGCTTCCGGTCTCTGTATCGTGTGTGCCTTCAACTATCAAGCTGGGCAGAATAGGGTGTTGGAGAGCCAAGCTGCCCGTCCTGGATCTTGCGTTTCGGTTGATACGATTAGCAACCGTCGTGAGGTTAGGCGGAGAACTTGTTCTATGGATATGTGGTTATCGAATGTACGAGGGTATCAGCTCGATAGCTTTTCGTCGCAGCCAACAAGTCTCGTTATCCGTGTCGTGGCCCAGAGTGTGAGTGGGTGAATGGGTGAGAATGCTCAGGTGCTCGAGAGCTCCGGCGATGTCATCGATACCCGCCAGCGACACCTTGCAGTGCACTTCAATCGCTCTGTCCCACACGGGGGTGCAGGTTAGGCCGGTACAAGGGAGCACGAGATGTTCAGCTGCAGTTCAAGCTTCGTAGCTCCGGTCTCATTCAACCCTTTAGGACGGTGATAGAAGTGATCTTAGTTGTAGATGAGGAGATTCAAAGACGGATTCCAGGGTCTGCCGTCAGATGCCGGGAAGTGAATGCTATCTATCGGGTTGCGAGATAGGAAATGGTGGTCACTGGGACTGGAACAAGCAGCCTGTAGAAAGCCGTTCTTTAGCTGTGTTGAGTGGTGTAATCGACAGGGAGTTATGCCATAATCCCTGTATTTGTACCACTAAAGCGGCCGGACCTCCAGGACCTCCAAACCATAGCGGGGTTGCATGTGGAGCTCTGGTGCCAAAGCGGTACCGCTTATGGACTGAGGGATGATGCGTGGTGAATGGACGCAATCCCCCAATACACCTCTACCTTCAAACACTGGGATGCACCTATGTATAGGAAGAACAGTAATTAAACAGTCGTGTAGTAGTCTAATCCTCTGCTCTATTATCGTGTGATCGTCTTTCCGTCTCTTCGTCTCATCGTATAGTCGTTCCCTTATCTGCTTTGCTTTCTGACCATTGAGTTTGTACGCGTGGTTGCGCACTAACATGCGGAATCCTTCCACAGGTGTACACAGTAGAGAGATGCACCTGAACCTCTGTCATAGGCCTAAAAGAAGCAAAGAGAAAAGTCGATAGGTTGTTAGCGTGCCCTGTGACAAGATACTCAAACGTTATGATTATCTCATTCGGACATAGTTGGAGCATAATGATGCGTCAAGCGATGAATAAGTCTAAGGTACTATGTCAAGGTTTGGCAATGGACAAAGTACCTACGTAGCATTACCGCCGTTCATAGGAGTATCACATACGCTCCTCACCCATCTGGCATTGAGCGAAGCCATGCCGATGCCGACAGCACAGGATGATCTTTGGTAAACATCTATAGCAATCCTCCCTAGCAGGTAGGTCTTGCAAGGACTCATCCTACGAAGGGACATCCATCTCGGAAGCCGACAGCTTGAAAAGACATTCAGGAGGCACACAACGAGTGCGACAGCAGAGTATATGATGGACCATTGCTTCTATTAGTGTCACAATGCAATGCGGTATCTTTCCTTCGCGCCCTCGAGATTGATGTACAGATGCGCTAGACCAGCCCAACCCAGTGCCATATGAACCGTACCATGTAATGTAGCTGTCAGGCTACAATGCCTGCAACATATCCATCCTAACGCCGATTTTTCGCTATGCCGGCCAGGGGCAGCAGCAAGCAGCCACAAGAACCCTTGTGGTCGAAAACACCCTGAGCAAAACCGTCCCTGAACGCCAAACCTTTTCCCCTAAAACACGGAGCACTTCCTCTTCGGGTTCTGTATGTAAAGCGAGAGGAAGCATGATGATGAAAGAGAGAAGAAAGGAAGGAAGGAGTCTACGCTGCGGCGATCGCGAATGGTGCCGGCGAGTTGGCGGCGCTCACGCTCGGCACGCTCCGCATCTCGACGTCGCCACCGTGGTTGCTGTCGTTCGGAGTCTTCTCCACTCCATTCTCCTTATTCTCTTTGCTGCTGCCTTCCGCCGAGACGGTGGCTGACTCTTCGGTTGAGACTTCTTCAAGTTTAGGCTTTGGTGGAGCGGTCCAGCGTGGAACCTCCCAGACAGTGCCGGTAAAGCTCTTCAGTGTAAAACCACCTTTGGTCCATTTGCGGCACGGCTTGCCCGAGCGGTCGAGAGCTCGCAGACCAGCATTAATAGCGCCTTGGTTGGCCTTGGGCCCAAGCTTGTGAGCGGCTCCGGCTCCGTTGGCCTTTCCGCCTTCGACGAGGGTACCGTCATCACTAGAGTCGGTCCATGTAAGTATTTGATGACATGCATAGTGTTGACCGTGACAGAGATGGCAGAATGGCAGGATATAAAGAGGGAAATGGGACTTACAGTCTCTGCTTCTTCTTGGGGCCAGGCTTGCCTCGTGCCTTGGGCTCTCCGTTCGCAGCACCGGCACTCCGCTTGACACCCTTCTTCTTGGGTCCCTCTACAGGCGGGCCCATAGACTGCGGTGCAGGTGTTCCACTCGCAGCCGGGGTCGCTGGGTTGGAGTCGGATGCATTCTCGAGGTTGGATGGGGCAGGGACTGTGGCCGAGGTAGCTGGAGACTCCTTGACATCCTCCTTGACCGGACTGTCTTCTTTTTTAAGCGACTCTGGGTCAAGGATGGCGCGTAGTTTTCGCGGGTTGATTTTGAGAGTGACGATGCGCGATGGTGTAGCATCTGGAGTCGTACTCCTGCGGATGGGAGCGGTCTTGATGATGGAATTCCCGGACTTGCGACGGTCCTTCGGGATGACGGTCGTCTTGCTTCGTGATGCCATGGCTTCTGATGGATTTGAGAGACAAGATGGTTGATCAAGATGCAAAAATGGAATGACGACTGAACGACGGCTGATAATAACCGAGCAGGAGGTTTGCGTTGAATAGAAGTAATCAGGCCAAGTTGTCTTGGTGGAAGGCGCCAGACAATAATATTAGTGCAGATTGACGCGTCTCAATAGATTTTTACTATTGTCTGAATGCTTTTGGTGATGGAATTCTTGGTGACGTTCGGGCAATCCGGCAATTCCACAAGCTCCGGGCTGATGTGCGTTCTTGTCGTCCCTATTGAGAGGAGTGTGACGATCCACCTGGTCGGGAGGCAAAAGGGGTGGACGGTAAATCAGCTGGGGTGTCGACAAGGTGAAGGTAGCGTGGTGGGATTATTATTTGGCGGCTCCTCTGCACTTTTGCAAACTGGTGATGTGGTGTGTGATGATGATGGTGAAGTAGTAATACAAAGTCGAAAGAATGTCGGGTGGGAAGGGGGATGCGATGATTTTATTATGGGGGAATCATTGTGGTAAAGGGTTTGGGACCATCGTTGGTCCTGCACGAGGCGGGCGGCGTGTGAGTGTGCTGGTATCATGCTGAAAGAGTTCGAGCTTCTTCGCGCGCCGTTCCAGTCCACACACAGAAGCGAGGGTAGATTTTTGGGGTTGAAGGCCCAGCCCCGGGAACCAAAGGGAGGGAGTTCGGGAAGAGAGTGAATGCCTGAGGCAGGAATGTTCCAAATTCGGCAGGGATGCTGACGGAAGCTAAGATGGTCCGTGCCTTCCCCTGCTGTACGGTACTTTGTCTTAGGTACCTTGCGCAGCATATGCAATTACTACCTACCTACGTAAACGAATATCGCGCTCTCTCCTTTCCTCTTTACTATCACGACTCGGGTTTCGGGTATCATGACGAGAGTACTTTGTATAGCATTAAGATTCCCGGGAACTGCATCTGAGAGAACTACATCTGGTTATGCTGTCAACTTAGATACTCACATGTTTGGCTGGAACCCTCGATGGCTCTTTCTCCCGTCATCGAGATGTGGAATAGCGCTCCGGAGGTGATACGCAATACCCGCAAACTTGGCACGAGACTTTTACACATTCCGGGAACAATTTCACGCTGCTTGAATCGACACCCATCCGGAACTAAAACCTCAGGCCTAAATCATGGATTGCAAACTCGCAGCTGGCAGGTTTGAGTCGCCCTCTCCACCTTGTCACAAACCTCCGCAGTTTCCGCCAATCCGAAAACTACCAATCCGCCACTCAAACAGACTATGACTTGCTTTTGTGCGACGCGGAGACTGGGATTAAGATGTGCGAGACAAAGTTGACACGGGCCAGCCTGAATGCATCACATCAACAGTGCGGAGAGTGATCATTGATTGTCACCTTGGCGTGCAATCAGAGTCATCTTCATCCATAATCATCTCTTCAGCGGGTCCAGCACTTGAGGGATGCGATATCATCCCCCGAGATAAGCACTCCTGCCTGGGCCACTTGACCCGACGCGCCCGAGGCATCGCCATTGTCAGCCGGTCGGTCGTTAGCTTTGGACGAGTGAGCTACCTCATTTTCCGCCATCGAGCAGCCGGGTAAAGCGGCCAACGCACGTCGAATGCTTGGGTAATCATGATCCCTGGACCTTGAAGCAGAGCTTTTTTCCTTCAGCAGACAGCAAGTGTTCGAACTGCTCAAAAGTATTTGAAGCTTAATCCAGCGATCAAGCTCGTGCATCATGCTCTGTTTTGCCATCGTGCCTGTCGTGTAGAATCATCCAGGGAGGAATTCTGTCAGTATCTATTGCAGTCTCCAGTTTTCGGGGTCAATTCTCGTAGTAGGGCACTCTACTTGCATTCGCAACGTTAGATCGTCGCTCAGTGAGCGCCTTTAGCACAAAGACACCATCAAGGATGCGATTACTTACATAGCTAGAGAAGGAATTCCTTTCCATGCTCCGCTCTGCTGAATGATGCTCGGCTCATCTCGTGCCGTTTCTGGAGATCACGAGGGAATAAGAAGTATGCGGGCTCAGTGTTGAAGATGGTGGGAGCCCTGGGACGTGTCCAACCCGTCGCGACGCTGAACCTAACTCACCGACGACGGCCCCCCTTTTGACGATTTCTGAACATTTCAAGGAACGAAGGGAAGACCGAGACCTATGGCCTGAACAGACAGCGGTTGAAAATAAGCTCTGGCGGCACTAGAGGATCGCCAAGGGGGGGGAAACGGATTCCTAAGACAGCCGTCTAGCAAGTCTTTCGGGAGGCGTGCGATCAGAATTACTTCGGTTGCGCTGGTCATTGTGGTTGAAGTGAGGAGGGACAGGGCCTGGTCTGTGACTGAGGCAGTTCAAGACACCCTGTGTCATAACGTGCTCCGTGACACGCTCCAAGGCTTAGAACATGGGCAACCCTAAACCGTGCTACTCACCCTACACTCTCGGATATCAAACCCTCTCCTTGTGCCCCAGCTTCCTTATGGAGCGCGGAAACCAGGGCATCGCCGTACCTCCAGTGGATTGACTACTCTGTGAATCGCATCGCGGTTTAACCAAATGTACAGCAGAACGGTTCAAGGTATAGTCCTCGTATTCGACCACCATACGAGTATATCTTATTAGATACCAGCCTCTCCGAAGCCTAGCTATTCATCATGCTCTGTTGTGGCTCCTGAGGGCACGACGACATGCGCCTTCTTCGAAGGACGGATGACTCCGCTTCTGGCTAAGTGTCTCCCTGCCAGGCCACCTACTTTGACCTGCACGGAGATAGCTACTGTTGACTACGAGAGGCACTTGGCTTATCGCAGCAGGACGGCCGGGTTGCGGGGTACTGCCGAGAACGGAGGCCGGAATCTTTCCGGCCTCGACGGCCAGGGCCGGAGAAGTGTGGAGCAGATAGTAACCATTACTTAACCTCCACACCATCACACACGATCCCCCGGCTCACTCGAGGGCATCGTGCTTTAATTCCTTTTTCAAAATCATGTCGAATCCTGCTATACTACACGAGTCTGACCAGCATTCATTTGGAATGCTCGGCAACAGCCATATGGACGATTTCGAAGGGATATCAGGGGTGCTTGGTTCTGGTTGGTGTGATCGGTCGCTACTAATGGGCATCAACACTTCAGTTGTCCAGATATCTGGATGCAAACGAACTGTGCAGGAGGGGTCGGTCTGGCTGGGATATGATTCGGTCAAGATCTTATCTTGAGCTTACGATGACAAAAGGAAACGCCGGACCATGGTCATGAGGGGCTCCGACCGCCGGGCGCCGTGATGCGAGAGGCCGGAATCGATTCCGGCCACGGTCTATATAGGCGAGCCGCGCCAGCCAGATCGGCCTTCATCCTTCTATCACAAGAAAATATCAGCACTTGGAAAGTCACGTGTATCGACACTCTTACAAGTCTATTCTATCCCTGAGAGTATCTCTACTTCACATCATCAATATGGGTTCCGTCGAGACTTCCTTCCGTGTCCTGGACGACACCATGCCGGAAGATATGTCCCTCCCTGCCTTTATGGTGTCAAAGACACGGGGCTTCCTACCTCGAATGGACCCTATCGTGTCGCTGCCTCCTGACTTCGACGTCCTCGAGTCTATACTTCAGCGCATGCCTGTCAAGACAAAGTCAGGGACCCCAGGCCTGCTCGCCGAAGGTAGACTCGGGGATACCGTCACCCACGAACTACCCGACCTGACCGATGCGGTTGACAAGTACAAGACCAACCTCCCTCTCATCAACGCCTTGTACAGGGACTACTCCTTCTTGGCCTCGGCTTATCTCCTTGAGCCGTGCCACCAGCGATTCATCCGCGGCGAACCGTACGGCCTAGGACGCAACGTCCTGCCGGCCAACATTGCCCGACCTATCGCGCGATGTGCCGATGTGTAAGCTTGTTTCCTCCCTCCCTCCCTAACCCAACGTAACGTCGGCCGCGACTCACATAGCAACAGCTGCGGCTTTAAACCCTTCATGGAATACGCCGGTTCCTATGCTCTGTTTAATTACCGCCTTGGAGATCCGGCCCTGGGGCTAGAGTACTCCAACCTGCGCCTCATCCGCGCCTTCGAGCACGGGCTAGACCCGTCCTCGTCCGAGGCAGGCTTCGTGCTCGTGCACGTCGACATGGTCAGGAGCTCCGGTCCGCTCGTGGCCGGAACCATGGCGTGTCTGGACGCCTGTGCGGCGGCCCGATTGTCCCCCGGAGACTACTACTCCGAAGCCCAACTATCGCACCGCCGCTCCCTAAACTCCGGCCTGACCACCATCCTCGCAGCCCTCAAACGCATCAACGGCGTCATGGAGACGATGTGGGCCAAGTCGAAGCCGGCTTCGTACACGCAGTTCCGCACCTTCATCTTCGGCATCACCAGCCAGAGCATGTTCCCCGACGGCGTCGTGTACGAAGGGGTCGGCGACGAGGAGAACGGAGGGAAACCGCTCAGCTTCAGGGGCGAGTCGGGTGCCAACGACAGCATGATACCGCTGATGGATAACCTTCTGGACGTGCGGATGCCAGACACGCCGCTCACGGAGATCCTGCGGGACTTCAGGCAGTACAGACCTAGCAACCATCGGGAGTTCCTGGGTTGGGTTGCCGGGAGGAGCAGGGAGTTAGGGTTTAGAGAGTGGGCTCTCGGCGAAGATGGGGAGGGCGTCGCCGGCGAGGGGGAGATGGGGATTGAGGTGGATAAGAGCAGACAGCTGTGGCTTGAGATCCTGGACCAGGTCAGGGACTTTAGGTGGCGGCATTGGTGTTTTGCGAGGGAGTACATACTCAAGCGGACGAGTCATCCGACTGCGACTGGCGGGAGCCCTATCGTCACGTGGTTGCCAAACCAGTTGCACGCCGTGCTGGCTGAGATGGACGGGCTGTATGAGGGCTGGATCGCCGAGCGGGATGGGAAGCAGAGGTTCGGGGAGCGCTGCGAGGATATCATGGAAGTGGTGAGAAGGCAGAAGGAGACGTTGGCTAAGGAGGTGAGGCGCTACTGTGAGGAGAGGGGCGTGACTGCGATGTAAAGCGACCAAGAGACGACCAAGAGAGCTCTATATACACCGAGCGGTGTCTGGTACTTTTTAGCTTATCAAACAGATCCCATGGAAGGTCGTCCTCGCAGGCAATCAGCCCATTCACCTTTGAAGATCGCAGCAATGCCAGGGCTTAATGTCTCTTAAATCATGACCTCTCCTGAGCTTTTCCATTCCTTTGCATGCAGAGCAGGTAGCGAGTCACCATCGTACTTCCTAACCCGAGTGTTTACTCTCCACCCGCTCTACCAGCTCGCCGACGCCCAACCCCCTGCCGACCTTGACCTTCCTCTTCTTCTCCTTCTCGCCAGCGGCCTTGTCCTTCTTGGCTGCGGGATCCCTCCCCGCATCTCCGACGGCTTCGCCCTCGTCTGCCGCCTCGCCGTCCTTCTCGGCGGACCGGTCCTCGTCGTCCTCGAGCTGCTCGCGGATGAAGCCCAGGTCGAGCTTCATGCAGTAGGCGTCCTCGCCGTCGGCGTAGTACTTGAGCTCCGTCTTCTCGGTCTTGAAGCCCAGGGTGTCGCGGTAGAGGTGGATGGCGGCGTTGTTGGAGACGCGCACGTGCAGCGAGACGTACTGGGCGTGGAAAGTCTCTACCATTGCTTGTTCTGTCGCACGCGGGAAGGGGGTCAGTGACAACGTCGAGCAAGTGCTTCAGGGGGAAAGGTGGGACTTACGGCTCTGTCTCATAAGTTTCTCAGCGATTCCTAGCCTGCGGTGCGTCCGCATGACGGATAGACTAGTGATGTGGCCGTGTTGTACGCCGTCAGTCGGCTCCTCCTCCATCTTGGCGAGCACGTAGCCGACGATCTTGGGGTAGTCGTAGGCCGTCTTCTTTGGTCGCGAGACATCCACGGCAACATAGCTCAGCTGTGGCCATGAGAGCGCGTGGTAGAGGTAATATTTGAGGAAGTAATTCTCGGGCAGATTTTCGAGGTTCGCATGTTGGATCAAGGGAATGTCTGATGGACGGAGGAGGCGGATATCCATGGTGGAGGCTGGTTGCTGCCGGCGGAGAATGTCTGTCCGACAAGAAATGCCTGGGATCTGGAGGCTGTAGTCCGAAATTTTACGATTCGGGTTGGGATAAGCTGGCTTGTAAGTCGAACTGTTCGCCTTCTTGAGTAGCTGTCAAATCGCGACGTCGAACTTGCATCCAAAGCTTCAGCTAACCCAAGTTTTGGAGACTGGTGGGGTGCTATCTCTAGAAGTCGGAGCCGGACCGTAAATGTGGGGCTGTTCAGGTCCGGTTCCAGGCTCTTACAAGTTACAACGACAACATCTCAGATCGTTCTTGCACTTACACCATCAATCACAAGCCTTTTTTCCCAACAAAAGGCGGTTCCAGGACAAGGGCATCCAAACAAGTTCCTTTCTCACCGTGGAGTTTTCCGGCTAGTACCTTCCCTTCCGGGTGCCCAACAGATTCGAGATTCAATTTCAATCTTGTGAATACCTGGTTCCGGTCTGGACCGCAGGCTGGACCAGGCACAGTGAGTTGCCTTTTACATAAATAGAACCCCAGGTTTGTACCTCTTCCACTTCTATTTTATTTGTCTCATTCAAGCTGCAGTCAATAGGAGGCCCAATCCAGCTTTCAGGCGGTAAACAAATACAATGGTAGGCCTCATACATCCTTGACCTACCTCTGCCTAAGTATGGTCCAACATACCTTACCTCACATATGCCACTGTTATTTTTACTTCCTGTGAGCAACCTAGCAGGGCTGGATCCAGCTGCTTCTTATCTTGCCTCATCGGCAGCAAACATGATCAGCAATGTCTTCGATCACGAACAACAACACATCCACCGCTACAACAATGTTTTGCAATCTTCAGTTCTAGCTCTGCCTACCACACTGATGCACTGCTACAAAGTTCCTGCTTCCCTTGAACTTGGCACTATCCAATTATATACTCTTACCAATCATACCCAACGTCTTCTCTTGATTTCTCAGGCGAAGGACCTTATTTTCCGGTCCGAGGATACCGATGCCGGGGAGCCTTCCTACTCGGGTAAGGATAAATATCTTGCACCTCTATCCTGGATCCTACAATGAAGCAAAAGCCTTCAGCGAGGGTGAAAGGGACAGTGCAAGAACTACATGTTGTTATAGGTAGGACACTCCCGGTCCAAATAGACCTTGCACTCTGGCGAGACGTGCTCTATCTCCTGCTCCAGGATGACATAGATTCCGGTCTGATACGCCGCAACTTTCCAGAGGCATCCAAGATCACACAACACATGTACGGTTCTAGCCCGGTGAACAAATGGTCTCGCCTGTATTTTCGAACGTTGAGCGTCACATTACTCTTTTTACATTTATTACAACCACAACACCGATGTCGATTTAAGGACATTGAAGAGCGACAGTACATCCGTTCTCGAGAAGACTCCAAATCGCGGCACCTTTAACTTTGATACTGCATCTCGCCTTACACAACGGCGGATAGCGCGACCCTCTCCACCGGAATAATCTAATAAACTTAGGGACACCTTACTCAGGCGCATCAAGAAGATCGAGGCTCGACTAGACGTCTCGGAGGCTGGAAGGACGAAGCAAGCTGCTAAACCCACCAAGTTGGCAACCGACGTCCTCAACGTACAGGACGATGACGAAGTCTAGCTTGTCTCCGCGCCAACCAGGGCTAACAAACCGTCACAAGCTGCAGCGAAGCCGCTAGCCGTGCTAGACAAGGTCAGCAAGGGGGTGGGCAAAGCCGGGTCGATTCTAGCAGGACTCGGGTCTGGCAAGACACCGAAAAAACGACAATGTGAAGGGAACGCCCCACAAGCAAAGCGGCCGAAGGGTAGTGGTCAAGCGCCGACAGACTTCTCCTCTTTCTGTCGGCGCGGCTACTCTAACATTTCCACGACGACGATTGAGGGCCTTTCCCATGCCAGAATTCGAGACCTAGCCGTCTCAAGGTCCCGATCAAGGCTTCTGTGGCGTAAGCAGATGACGGATACTTCAACTACGGACGATGTCTTCGGCGCCGCCAAGACGCCTAACAAGCACAAGCTTGTGACCGGCACGCCAAAGCGGCTATCAACTGAGAAACCCAGACTCGAGATCCCTGATTCGGATTTCTCGTTGGACTTTTCAGAATCTGCTCGAAAACTGAGCGCACAAGACGATGGACACAACACCTCTCGGCCAAGGCTCCACGAGGCATGAACGGGCGAAAGATGGGCCCTCTCGTGCGACGTCATCCCTGGCAAGACCGCCCAGCGGCTGCTGGTGCCGGTGGACGCAACTGGAGACAGCTTATACGACCGCGAGAAGATCAGTTGAATTAGACGTCGTAACGGTATCGATATACTTGTGACGGGAGTTTCAGACTCTTGAAGCTTATGCAGGAGTATGACAACTGTACGCAAATAAAGTTGATTGGGATACTTACTCTCAATCAAGAACACATCGACATCTATAGCAACTAGACATAGCAGTCGGTTATGGCCCCCCCCGCCCCCCAACTATCCTTAGGAAGCACGCGGCCAGCAGTTTTCCAGAGCTTTAATCCAAAACCAGGACTCGGAGCAGGACATGGGCAGCTAGCCGCACGAAATCGGAACTATTTGATTACCCCTAGACGATAGCACAGACGTCCAGGCCTTTCGTGCAAACAGGTACAGACACACCGGGTCTGCCAGTCACACGCATCTCGATATAGTCGGCTACCTCATATAAGCTTCGATCAGACTTACTATGTTAATAAGAAGATAAAATGGGACGAATCAAAACGTACAACACCAGGAATTCCCCGGTGGTCACCCACCCGAGTACTGGTCTGGCGATCATCGGCTTGTCCAGGGGAGGGCGGACGGGATCCCGAATATTCCGATGTCTATGGTCGTACGTGCCTGTTGAGGTCTTACGACCTCCTTATATATACAAACTTACCTCTACGCTTTTAGAAAAGCCGGACCTCTGGCTAGTATACGGCCCAGATCCCAAACGGGCAAGCTGTTCGCAAAGACACTAATTGAGAGCCAGAATCACTTCAATGACTTACGAAAGCTCAACAGAAGACAAAACAAGGGAATGATTCTTTCCAGCTTAAAGTACACCTCAGCTCGTCAATCTCAAGTTGAGATTGTCATCCCCTCTCAGATCGACAGTTCCGACTATCAGTTCTTTCCTGATGACAGTCAAGATGACATTGTCGGGGAGGATGAGACTCCGTCTCATAAGCCTCAGCCAAGGCTCTTGGCAAACGTCGTGCCATGACCCTTTCTTCTTCACCCGACTACCAGCCTTCAGCTCATGACTCCGAGGAGGACAATGCCCTGCAGCTGGCCATTGCTGCTTCTCTCCGTGATCGCTTGGCTGCATCCAAGGTTGGAGAGAGTTCCCGTGGACCTCAAGATGAGGGTGACACCGACTCTGAAGTCGACCCAGCCTATCTCGTGGGCTGTGACGTTGTCCAGTCAGATAACAAGTCTCCTGGCGTGGTTCAACTCCAGAGCCACCGGGCTGACCGCCTGGCCGTGTCTTCTCCATACACGTCTCGGAAGAAGTCTGGTGCTGTGGGCCGGTGTGTCCTTCATCCTAATGTCAAGGTTCATACCCCATGCTGACAGTTTCTATTTCATAATGAGGAAGGATTCAGAAAAATGGTCTACCAGCCACATGGTAACCGGACCGGAGATACCCAGATTTAGAGGTCTGTGTACTTGGAGCTTTGATGCCACACCTCAACGTCGCTATACGAAGTAGCGGTTATCTATATTTGTGATATCCTGACAAGCTCCGAACTTATCGAACTTGAGAAAAGGGACAGCGATAGCAACCTCAACCATACTTTTATATCACCTACCGGCTTAATCAAAGTGTCACGAACGCGCGGTACGTCCTCTTCGACCGGAATTTCAGCTGGGTTCTGGTCCCAGTATTGACCAACATGCCCCCCGCAAACGACCCGTCGACTAGGCGCTGTGCCACTCAGCCAAGCGAGCGAAGACCTGACTGCAGCCCAAACAGCCGACGATCTTGGTGAATCTGTTCTTGAAGACTTTGCACACTTACCAGACATTGGACATCACAGTTCGGGCCTATATCGTGTATAACTTGTCTGTGTCTTATTCCTGTCAGTTTTTGAAGTATGAAAAGCGTCTTGGGAAACTCCTTTGTGAATGCGGGGACAACAGACTGGAAGATGTCCAAGTGATTCGAGCACCTACGGACAAGTGATGCGATCCCCCAGGCGGAGAAACGCTGTCGCTTCATGCGCCGCATCTGCTGGGATTGCGAAGGAGAAGGGAGTTTCTGTGTCGCCTACGTGGACCAGAGCACCAAAAGGATTCCGTTGCCGGGCGACCTCTACAGAAGAAAACCCCACGGACCGCAAAGAGACCGAGCTGTCGTAGCTAGGCAGGCTTCTAGGTATTCTTACGTAGGTCCAGACCAGTGTCGCTCCAAAATTGCCGTCTATGGTCTAAGGTACTCTCGCAGTTGTCGCGGTTTCGGTGTTCATCGAATTCGTGGGCTGTCTGGAGAGCTTTCTTGGACGAGTCCGGAGGTGGGCCGCCCAGCTGTCTGTCCACAGCGGGAGTCTGGCGAGAATCACAAGGGTTATAACATTTTGGTTGGGCAAGCCGCTCTACCCAGAACATGAAACGAGATCCTGACGAGGGACAGAACATTGCGACCAGAGAAAACATCGCCCGCTAATCGCCGCCGTTAGGCCGCCAGACTCGTCTCTATGGAAGTCGTGGACAAGGACCTCAGCTAAGGACAACCAGAAGACGGCGGCTTTCAGCGAGGTCCCATCGGTGCGGGTCATAAAGCATAAAGCCTAGGCAGCCTGGAAGGCCTGATGGCCTAGAGTACAAGACAGCCATTCCAGCACCTCCAACCCGAGGTGGCAGAGGTGCTCGCCTTGAGATCTTGCAATAACGGCAGACTCAACGAGACCGTGGGCGGAGACCTCTCCGCATGCGGCCAGGTCTACCTCATGGGCATTCGTCACGGCTACCCCATCGTTTTCACGACAACGATTAAAGAAGCCGAGATCAGCGGACTCAAGGGTATCATTAAAAGGAAGAGTATAAGATGCTGGACAAGACGACCCATCGAGCACTGAACGATTTGCAGGAAAAGATTGACGTTCTTGATATAGACTCATCGAGTTCAAATGAGACAACACGAAGGAGCACACCAAAATCCGCAAGGAGGTGAAAATCTTTCACGTCGAATACGACGGTCCAGGAAGGCAACGTCCACCATGCCTGTCACCAGCACTCCTAATGAGCAAGCTATAGCTATCCAGAACTTATCAAGAAACCTCAACTATGCCTCGCCCTCCAGCCCACCAACCACCCAGTCCGGGCCCAAGCCAAAGAAGGGCTTCAGTCTCAGCATTGTCTTCGACAACTTTGGGGCCAGGAATTGCTCATGGATCTCCAGGTCCCACTACACACCGGAGCGAGCCAAACCCGTTCTTCCATGCCTCTCGCTTTCCAAGGGTGGCAGATCAACCATTGCGGGTAGCGGCAAGAACACCTAGCAGGCTACCCAACTCTACTTATTCCATACACCGATAAGGAAAGCGAAGAAGGAGAGGGCAGTGACGAAACCGACGACGAGGTTGGCGAACCCGATGATGAGAATGTCGAAGGCGACAGCCTCAACGTAGACCCTAACGACGGAGGCGTTCGACAGGTAGACCCGTTAGTAGGTATCAACTCCGAGAAAGCCAAGCAACTCATGTTTAGGCTGAAGTCCGAAGGTCAGAAACCCACCTTAAAGGATAGCCGCACGCTCGCAATGGCTTGTATTGAGTACGAAGTCGAGGACGAAGTTACTGCATCATTTCGGGTTTCTCCCCGATACTCTATCACATGTACTGGTTATGGGACACTCGGAGCTTGGGCACGGCGAGGATCGCTGATGGCAGTCTATTGGACCAGGCGATGTATGTAAATGCTCTGTTTGCGGTTAGAGATACAGCTTGAACCTACGCTCGTCGGCTTCTAGAATATCAGAAAGGTGGCAAAAATGGCGGTCGATGAACGGGGAGGTCCGGTATTGGTGATCAGGTCGTTGTTTGGTGTTTGTATGGTGGAGTAAGTACTGTAGTAAATGAGTTACTCTAAGAAACCACATCTCTGGCCCGGGATTCTATTTCGTACGCGGTGTTGGCTGGGAGGACATTCTCCTGGCCATATGTGGATATAGACAGGTGAAGTCTTGGTCTGTCGCCAGCTATACTCATTGCATGCGCATGCCAGACGGGTTCGGTCCCCAGCAGATCTTGCCGTTCCTTAAGGTTCTTATGAGCATCTATTTACAGACTTACCGTCAATAACGCGCATGTCAACATTTTGCGAGAGACCAAGTGTTATGTCACACCAGGCCGTGAGTTGTTTTCCTCGTTCACACGTGTCTGCTTGTTTCTTAGCAAGGTATATACTGCGGTTCGGAACTTGTGCGACCAATAACATCCTGTCCAACTGCTCGGGTTCAGTCTTATCGAGGTTTTCTCCTGCTAAACACGATTGCCGAGGGATGCCATAAGTAAGCTTGATGATGTCTGGATATGTGTACAGGTGAAACAATAAGCTGTCCAACATCTCCGATACCAGGCATTATTGTCCAACGCACGAACAGCGTTTGCAAACTTACACATCAGGACTCTAGGCTCTTCCAGCAGACACCCAGGAGCCGAAATATGAGTCCCTGCTGCATGTTATGGTGGTCTGATAATCAGATGCTAGCCCGGTATAGGCAGAATTAAAAATAGAATCTTGGGGCAATATAAAACACATCGGTCCTCTGCTGTCAGCCGCATCGCCAACGGCTTAAAGTTGAGTCCTTACCTAACCACTTGCTTCTCTCGGCTTAAGGCCCCTTTCCACGTGGTCTCATTCTCAAGATCACAGCTTCCTCTACAGAGAGTCCTTAACTCTCGATGGGTACCGTCACATCATCGTCGTGGCCAATTCATTCTCTGGGCTTGAGCGACATAACACATATGATGGTTGATAGGACGGCTGGTCCGCTCAATTTCGCATGTTGACCTCGCTTGATACCCAAGCCTTGGTCAGTGCATTTTTCAGATCTCACACCATACCGGGAAAGGGAGGAGCTCGTGCTGCGTATATTGCCATGTTGATTAGTTCACCGCCAAGCTGCTCATGTCGGACCATGAGTCAACATGCATCAAGCCATGTCCAGCCCTCAGCCTGTGCTTGCAAAGGTCGGGCTTCTTATGGACACGAGATCACAAGCCCGACCTCATAAAGGCTTCTCTTGGAGGAGCGTGTCCGACAGCCGACGTCGGGCTTGGTTTCATCGGAGCTCAAGATGGCAAAGGGTCTAGATTGCTCCAGAATGTCTCGTTGCCATTCCAGACAGGCGATTCGGGCCTGCCTCCATCGAGGCTGGACACGAAGAGCAGAAATAGATTGCTCGTGCACAGAGCGTATCATGCCTCAGAGCATTAGGAAGCTTATCATGGCCGTTTCGATGTCTATAAATTGGTGCACATCGCCCGGGGAGTCCAGCAGACAGAAACAGCAGCAACTTGACAACAGCTCAACAGAGACACACCAATCCCAGTATCAACAACATGCGTTTCGCAACAATCTTCGCCATCGCAGGCATCGCCGCGGCGGTACCAACCCCTGCCGACGGCCCATCCGGACACGATGTGACCATCGAAGGCATCGCCTTTGCCGGATCCGGCTGCCCGGCCGGGTCGGTCGCAGGCCAGCTCTCGAGCGACCTGACGACGGTGACGCTGCTGTACGACAGCTTCGTGGCCCAGGCGGGCAAGAACATCCCCGCCAGCCAGTACCGCAAGAACTGCCAGCTCAACATCAAGCTCAAGTACCCGCCGGGCTGGCAGTTCTCCGTGTTCAAGGCCGACTACCGCGGCTACGCGCAGGTGCCGGCCGGCGACACCGGCACGTGCAAGGCGACGTATTACTTCAGCGGGGACTCAAAGCAGATATCGTCCACAACAACCATAAAGGGTCCGTATGACGACAACTATATCAAGACGGACCAGTTCGGTGTCGAGAGTACGGTCTGGTCTCCCTGCGGCGTCGAGGGTCTCCTGAACATCAACTCCGAAGTCCGGCTGAGTCCTCCGGATGCCACGAAGCCGGCGCTCCTCACGGTAAGGTCATCCTCTGGATGTGGTGATGATCACCCTGTGGCACCATCAGAAGCTGATATGGTTCTTTTAGGTTGATTCCACGGATCTCAAGTTCACGCAGGTCCATTACTTGCAGTGGCAGACGTGCAAGGGCAAGTGAGGGAGGAGAACGACGAAAAAATGTGGTTGTGATGTGCTCAGGCAGGTCTCGGGCATCCTCTCATTATGTATGTACAGCTATGATCTGGCTTTTTGGAGCTTGCTTGGGTCTCAACATGTAGGACTCGTGGGAAAGATACCTATAGTCTAGTGACAGTCTCTACCGCATAGTGAAATACCACACATACTGCGTAGTAAGCAAGTGAAATGACGAGACCTGATCTTTGTGAAGATGTGTGGAATGTGGATGGAAAGATTGCAGTGGAGACGTCGAGTTAAACCCCGCGACAACCCTTGTGGCAGAGCGAACCTCGGCGAAGATGACGAGTTACGTCTAAAAAGTTACGGAGCCACTGACTAATGATTGCCAAGGCCGGTCCGCATCGGTGGACTGTCATCGCTAATCCACACAATACTCAGCGATGGGAATACATTAACTGTCCAATTGTACACACTGCACACTCATCTTGCGACAATCTACTGCCGGAGCGCACAATATACCCCGAAACACACCCTGAAGCTCTGATACTTTGTGGTTCACGCCCAATTATCACGTACTCTTTCCCTCCTCCACCAGCTTTGGCCGCTGCCGCATCTCTTCTCTCTGTGAAAGATCCGATATCCGATAATTCAAGCTGCCGTCTCCATTACCCATACTTACCGGTTGCGATGCCGGGTTTGGGGCCAGAGATGCATGGGACGGACAGCTCGAGGCAATTGCCCACCGAGGGTAGCGCGCAATTACCCTCGTTCTACTCCCCTCCCACACAGGCCACGGCCGGCGTCGGCGACAGCCAAGAGCACATCGAAGACCTTCGACTCTCTCCCCCTCCTACCTCGACAAGAGCGACTGGCCAAACGCGTACCACCGAAGATGACGACCACAGCAATGCCTCATTAAAATCCTTTGCGCCCTCTCAACACCTGGCGCAACCGCCTCCGCCGCCATCACTTCTCTCCCCCGCCTTTACCCCGCCAGCGACCCCGGGGACAGCGACACCAGCAGCCCAACAAGAGCCCCGCGGCGTCCCGGTAGACAGCTCAGACCCCAGCGGCGGCTGCGGTAACAACCGGCCAAAGCTGCTGGAGACTCTACCACACGTGGAATGCATCGTGCGGGCGCGCATACCGACGACAAGCGGGGCTGAGATGTTCCTACACCTATACACCAACAACGTCGACAACAAGGAGCACTTGGCGATCGTGTTCGGCAACAACATCCGGAGCAAGTCACTCGACGCCCCGCGGCCGGGAGAGACAGAGATGGACCGGCTAGTAAGAGGAGCCTACACCGGCCGGCTGTTTCCCGGCCGGACAACCAGCCGGATACCCGGTTCCAACCCATCCACCGCTCAAGACGCGCAAGGGGAGAACGACGACGGGGCTTCGCGACAACCGCCGCTGGTGCGCATACACAGCGAGTGCTACACAGGCGAGACGGTATGGTCGGCGCGGTGCGACTGCGGCGAGCAGCTCGACGAGGCGGCCAGGCTGATGTCCCTGCCGGGCAACAAGGCCGGGGGGATCATCATCTACCTGCGGCAGGAGGGCCGAGGGATCGGCCTCGGCGAGAAGCTCAAGGCGTACAACCTGCAGGACCTGGGGTCCGACACGGTCGAGGCGAACCTGCTGCTGCGCCACCCGGCCGACGCGCGAAGCTACGGCCTCGCGACGGCGATGCTGCTCGACCTGGGTCAGAAGGAGATCCGCCTGCTGACCAACAACCCGGACAAGATCCGCGCTGTTGAGGGGCCCAACCGGGAGATTGTCGTCAAGGAGCGCGTGGCTATGATTCCGCTGTCGTGGAAGGGCAAGGGCGGCTTCCGGGCTCCGGAGGTCGAGGGGTATTTGAAAACCAAGGTGGGTGCTTTTCTGCTCGAATTGATCATGAGTGTCCTATGCTAACTCGGGTTTTTCTTCTTCCAGATTGAGAAGATGGGGCACATGCTAGATATGGCGGCACTGCCTTCATCCTCATGAGCTATTCGGGTAGCTGGTGTGGTGGCATCTATGTGTGGTGGTGGTGAAAGACCTTGTTCAACGACTGCACCTGCGCAGTACCTAGGCGCGCACAGTTGAAGATCACGGAAATCTAAATGACTGGACATGCATCTCTTGTATATAACAAGATACCTTGGATTATCTATGGGTTGTGATCATGGTTGGAATTAAACAAAAGCTGGCCCAATAAGTTTGTAGGTACGATAAGCATGTGGTAATTGATAAGAGCTCGGTGAGGGACCAATGCAATCTGCCAGCTCCAACCTGGGTGTCGCGTAGAAATCTATTTCTGCAACAGTGACGCGATTCCTCAGGTTCGTCTTGAGCCACGACTGGCTCTGCAATACATTTTATTCTTTGTGAATATTTCCAAAAGGCATTTTTGTCCGCCCCAGAACGGACGACCCGGCAAATTTTGACGTTGACTCTCCAACTTCGTTCTGCTCCCACAACTCGACCGGACCATAAAAGAACCTATGACGGCGTTCACAGAGTACCTTGAACGGTGAAACCATGAAGGAGGCGAGTCTTAGACTGCGACTAGTGGTGCGGCGGCACAACCTGCCGGAGGTACGACTCCTCTTCAGCATCGAGCTGCGAGACGAACCCACCATCGCCAACCTACTACAGCAAGTTAACGACACCGTGCCGCTCGAGAGCCGCGACTGGGGTCTGGACGACTATGTCGTCGAAGTTGAGGACTCCCACGGCCACGCCTTCGAGTGCCTGCATTTCCAACCCGTCAACACTATCCTTAACCGCGACGAGGAGGTCGTCATCCGCCCGCTGTTTACGGTCGACAGGAAGAAGAGACTGCTGAGCGGTAGACACCAGATCTCGACCGATGGCAAGCATCTCGTTGACGGTGTCCCGTTTGGCCGTCCACGGCTTAAGATACCGCGAGGCCGCCCGCCGGTCGATATACCTCCATTGAAGAAGAGACGGATAACGTTTGACGAAGAGGAGGGTGACGATGCGGACGAGGACGAAGATGACGATGATTACCAAGTAGGACGCGGGGATGCTGATAGCGAGGAGGAGGATGACGCACCTCTGATGTTGACTGAATTTGGCGAAGACGTGGCCGAGCCAGGTGCTGTTAGAGTCACAGCTGTGTTTGACGACGCTGACGACACCGGCAGCCGAGATCCAACAAGGCACGAGGATGAGGAGGAGGGACAGCTAGATGAGGAAGACCTCGATGATAGTGACGGGGACGAGGAGGACAACTACGATCTTGACGAGTCAGAGGTAGACGAGGCCGAACTACTCGAGGAACTCCGCGACATCCAGAAGGAAAACGAGATTCTAGGCGACAACGCCAGTCCAGACCGAGAGACAGAACTCGCACAACAGAAGCCTACCAATCCAAACCCAGACTCGGATCTGACTCGTCTGAACAAGATCACCGCCCTACGGCGCGCCTTCCCAGCTGTTGACTGCCATGTGTACGAGGACGTCCTCCGGCGACATAACCTGGACGAGAGAAAGGCGTATAGAGAACTACGCAAGACGTACGAGGCCAGCATGACATTGGACCAGATGCGGGATCTCTTGGTCTCTTTCTCCTGTCCTGTGCTGCCGTCTACGAACAACTTCGACGCGGGAGCAGAAGAGGCCGAGAGCGACGCCGAGTCTACGAGTTCCCTGGTGAAACGATATGACCAGCATGGATTCCCGTCTGGATCAATCCTTGATGGTTCTGCTTCGAGAGTTGCGGCGGAGGCGCTGCGAAAGGCGGGCCATTCAGTCAGGTCTCCTGTGCATACGAAGTTCGACGACGAGACGGCGGATAAGGCTGGGTCAGAATCTGCATTTGATACGTCAACAGCAGAACGTGCACGTGTCAAAGCCTCTCGGAAGAATGCGGATGAAATACTACTGGACGAGGATGATGACCAGGACAATTCTTTCGATTCATCTTCGTCCGAAAGCGACGAGGACGATGAGAGTGATGAAGATGTCAGCGATGATGAAGACGACGATAGCGGTACTGGAAGTGACTCGTCCGACGACAGTAATGACACTAGCAGTGAGGAGGACGACTCTGACGACTCCGAGGACAGCGATGGGGCCGAAGAGGACAGTGGTCCGGAAGTCGCGTCAACCAAACCGTCTGTGAAGTCACCACTCTCAATGGGCCACGATGTTGCTGGCAAGAGGATTGAGCCTACGAATCACTCTAGTGTTTCCAAGAAGCGCAAAAGGGGACCCGCCGGCACTCGAGATGCAGACGCGGAGAGCCAGATGTCGAGCAGTGATGACTCTTCAGATAGCTCCTCGGAAAGCGAGGAGAGCAGCAGCGACGAAGAATCTTTAGACAGCATCCCTAAGGAATCCCCGGCGCCAAAGTCCCTTGTAGACTCGGCAAAGCCTCAACTTCCCGTGTCAAACAATGTCCTTGAGCGAACGCAGCCTGATACAGCGGCCAAGCGGTCGCCGCCCGGTCAAGGTCTCAAGAAGACGAAGTCACGTAACGCTCGTAGGAAACTGGCGCTAAAGGCCAAGAAAGCGGCATTAGCGAATTCCGCCTCATCAGCCACCGCTGCCGCAAATGGCGACGCCTCTAGCCAGCCGCCCGAAACCGATGACCCTGAGTTTCTGCAGAGGAAGCAGGCACTCCTGGAACAGCTCGCGGAGGGTAACGCAATGACAGCTTCGCCAGGGCTGAACCGGGTGTCCTCTGACGCACAGATGGACGGTACTGTGAATGAGTTGGAGGTCTCGAGCACGCAGGCACCGCCTTTGCGGCCTCAAGGTGCCGAAGCTACCACTAATCCCACAGACTCCGGCTCTCAACGTCGATCCAAGCTGGATGTCGGTGCTGGTCGGCGGATGTTACTTGGTGCCCTCGGGTTGAAGAATCCTAAGAGCAAGGCAGACGAAGACAAGATTCGAGGGGAACTAATGAATGGTGTCCGGCCTTTGGTCAATCATCGCATCTCCGAGATATCCACCGGTGCGGAGAACGGTAAGAGCGGCGAAGCCGATATCTCAGTGGAGAAACCACAGGAGGAAGATGCTGAAGCATGGAGGAGCAAGATAACCTACCGCGCCGTCGAGTGTTGTGACGAGGACGTGGAGCTGAGTGAACCACCGTTTCCGTTTGTTCAGCGCTGGGACCCTCAGCAGCAGAACGCTTGGCGCAACAAACGAGGCGGCCGCGGAAAGAGGAGACAGCGGAACCAGGTTGACTTCTACGAGGATGATAGTACCCTCCCAAGCGCCAAGAAGCAGAAACGAAGAGACAATCATGTTGATGTCGATAGCTCTTTCGCCGTCCATGGCAGCGATACGCAGGACGGATATCTTGAACTCAACTACGATGACTCAGTTCCTGATAAGGCTCCATCCGCGCAGCCAAGCCAGTTAACTGACATGGATGACCTACCGTCCCCGCCCAAAGACCTCACGGCCCTCCCATCACTGCAGCTCGGCGATGCAGAGCCTGGCATGGTTATCACGTGGAAGCAGATGCTAGTCTCAAAGGCTACTAATTGGGCACCTCAGGTCTTAGATCTTACAGCAGTCATCGTGAGCATTGACGAGGCCACGGAATCACTCCGAGTCGTCCTCGCCAGACGCGATCGGCATCTGGATGGCCAGGAGAAGACCTTTGACGAGGATGGCAACAGGGTGTATGATAGGTTCGACGCGCCGGATGCCGAGGATGATACGGACGAGAACAATGCCGAGGGCTATCGAACAATCCAGTTCTTCGACATGATGGACCCCCGAATCGTACAGCAGCCCCTTCCATCCCTACATAAGGCGACACTACATACGATTGTCGAGTCTCAGGACAGGGCTGACATGGTTATGGCAGATTCCGAGGGACACTCCGGCGATGGTCTAGAACAGGATGAGCCCAATGGCCTCCGCAACGATAGCATGGACTTGAATAACGATCACCAGCAAGCGGAAGACCTCGCCGAAACATCGGCTGAACCGGATAAGAATGGACTGGACGACCGACCAAACGAAAGCTCATATGAGAGTGTTATTCCTGACTCTGCCCCAGCCGAGAAAATTGACCAACCTTCAGTGTATGCATTGCGCGGGATTACGAACGAAGATGTAGAGGATGTTTCTATCACGGATGACCGACGTCATGACATCAGTGCCATGATCCACGCGGCTGGCTTTCGCTCCGACGTCACTCCAACAGTCACAAGAGAGAAACGGTTTAGTATCGAGGACTTGAGCAGCCCTTCCAGACAACTTGAAGAAATGTCTGAAGCCGCTGCTGCCGCTTCGCATAACGGATCGAAGTCACCACAACAAGCACATTCCAGCCGTTCTGCCAGCTCACTTCATCAGGTGGTCACGCATTCATCTGATGGTCCAGCAGATGAGCAGCTCCTAGTTGCCGCTGAGCAAGATACTTCCCAGGCAAACACAGCGGGAGATGTCACGCCAACGGTGGCGTATCCGCAATTACCAATACCTCCCTCCTCGCCTAGCAGTGTGCCCAGTGGGCGACAGCCAGACAACGACTTCAGCATGGATTGGGAAGACGATGACTTACTGCACCGCTCCGAGGAACTAGGGGAGGATGTTGGTACGGTAAACTCCCCGCATATCGGTACGGACAAGGAAGACATTACACCCAAAAAGCCCAAAGCAGCCCTAGCCGGCGACAGTGACAGACCGTTTGATTCATCGCCGCTGCCAACTCTCGAGGAAATCTTCTCCACAGCCTCGCAATCTCGCCCTACTCAAAGCCCCGTTAAGGCAAAGCTACAAGCCGCCATCAAGTCTCGCAAGCCCGAAGCTAAACGCGACCTTGAGTACGAAGAGATCATGCGCCGAGTCGACGATTCCGAGGGCTGGGAAGAAGACCAGGCTCAGATAAAGAAGGACTCGAGCCGCGTGCCCCCTAGTTCCATCGACTGGGACAAGCGGCACGGGCAGGTCAAAGAGGAGCGCTGGACCAAGGCTGCCGACCACGCGGTGACTGAAACGAATGGAAAGAGCCTCGCCTCCGCACCGACATCACTCCGAAAGACCGTGTCGCCTCCTCCACACCCTCTGCCCAGCCCGGTGCCGAAAGAAGAGCAGGCATCCCTCCCACCACCCGTCTCGCAGTCGTCCAAGAAGCGACGAAGCGCTGCCGCCGCCGCTGCCCAGAAGAACGCCCGATTCAACATACCCGAAGGCAGCCAGGTGGTGTCCTTCCTGACCAGCAGTCCCGAGCCCGAGGTGGAGGAACACTACGCCGAGGATAGCATCGACTCCACGTACGAAGACCCGGACTCGGACCTGCCGGGCGGTAGCGGCTGGGTCAAGAAGGCGCTGCCCAGTCGGATTGCCGATCGCGCGAGGAGAGGCGTGAGTCTCTCTGCGCTGCCGGCGGATGGGACGGGTCGTCGTGCGAACGGTGCTGGTGGGAGGGTTTCGTCTTCTCTTAATGGTGCTAGGGCTGTAAGGGCGAGGAGGAAGACGTCGACGAAGTTCTGAGCATTTCTACGTCATGGTCTGGGCTTTGGAAGGGTCTAGCCGAGGGGCGAAATCGGTGTTCATTGATTGCTTTGGTCTGGTTGCCTTGCCGCTTTCAGAGGGGGAGAGAAGGGGCGTCCGTAGACTTGTAGTTAGCTACAGCAAGAGACCAGAATAAGTCATCATGATTCAAGACTGGCATTTCAATTTGACGGTGTTATACTTCGGTTGGGCCAGAAAGCCTCGGGCCCTAACCGTTTTGACGAGGTGGTCGAGCTTGAAACACCAGCCGCGTGACGATGCGTGAGACCCAATCATTTTCACCCCCCAACATGCACCCTGCTATGCATCTTGCTCGGTGGTGTTGCGGAGGAAAATTATTTCCCAGTCGATTAACAAAGACTCTAGACTTGAAGGGTGGCAGAGATGCTATTCGAATGACTCTCTTTGTCACACGGAGGCATTGCAGCCTGCGAGAGCGAAGGCACGGCAGCAGGCCCAATGTCTTTGTCAGGGGCTGCATTGTCAAGTTACGATATGATGATGAAAGAGAGTAGGGAACTGGGAACTGGATATATTGCAGACATGCACATAGCGATAGATGAATCCAGGTTTCTCCATCTCCTCCTCGCCGCAGTCTTCGGTGCTGGCTCGTTGATTCCGTTCAGCAACAACCCTTATACCAGACCTGAGCATCGCCTCTTTCTCCGAACAGGTCTAGCCCTCCACCTTACCTTAACCACCACCACTTGTCAACCACAAACCTGTGACGATGCTGGCCATCGTAATATCCCTCCTATTGGCCCTGAGCCTGCAGAGCCTCTCCGTCCGCGGTTTCGTAATAACAGCACCAAGCGAACCGCTCACGACGACGATCCACCTGCCAACCGCCCCAATAACTCTGTACGAGAGCTCATCTACGGGCGCCCCCCAGCCCGCGATCACGGCCGCGCCGGCTCTTGGTTCGGACCCGGGCAGCGACGACGCTGATGCAGCCGCGCGGTTCGTGCAGACGACGTACTGGTCGTGCGTCAAGCTTCTGGGAGTCTCGACCGCGCACTGCGGCTGGCACGAACCCATTATTGATGCGAGCATGCCGAGTGCTGCGACGCGCGTGGGTGTAGGACGTATGAGCGTGGTGATGGCGGCGGTCGTGGGTTTATTTTCTTTGTGGCTTGTGGTATAGCCGGAGACATAGTATAGTCGGCGGAACTTGCTAGGTGCATAGATGTGGCCGGTTTCCACATCAGATAATATCTCGTCGCGTTGGTTTATGGTTGTCGGTAATAGCTTGGGGCTAGAAGTTTTGCTCGCTGCCATGTAAAACCTAGAGTGTCAGTGTAGGATTAGATGTTGACGATCATTCAAAGACATTTCACATATAGCTCTCCCATATCCAAATTTCGCGCGTAATTCCTTCCCAAAGGGCGTTGAAGCCGTATCACAGCCAAGGGGATCAGATTTTTGTGACCTCAAAAGCAAACATCCTGTATTGTATGCTATGAAGCCAGAACCCAGCCGTCACGCCTCTCAAGCCGATGAAGAATTCCAGGTCAGGAGTCGTCTCGAACTTTGTCGAATCCAGAGTCGCATTGTCGTAAAGTAATGCACAGAGCCGCAGCCATTCCACCAGCCGAAACCTGGATATAACCGGTGAAGAGGACCCAAAAGGAAACAATGCCAACCATCTATTTCTCCTTCTTGGGCTTGGCGCCCTTGACCTTCGCCGTTCCGCGGAGCGTCTTCTGCCTGTTCTTGCGCTGCTTGCCTGTTGTTGTGAATGTCCATCAGTAATTGATTCCTCACAGTAGAAGAACGTGTCGTTCGAGGGTCTGCCATCAAAGGCAAGAGACCCTCGGCCATCGACTGAATTAGGGCACCACTCACGCTGCTGCCTGCTCGCCTTCTCGATCTTGCTTGCCAGTCCAACGCGGACCAGTCTGTAGTGGGGCTCGAACTTCTTCATCGCCTCGGGGGAGTCGTAGACAAGAGCGAAGCCGGTCGTCTTGCCGCCACCGAACTGTGTGCGGAGGCCGAAAACGCTGACCTGGTCCTTGCCGGCCTTGTACATGCCGGAGAGCTTCTCCCGGAGTTCCTCCTTGGAGATGTTGGCGCGGCCGGGGTGGAGGATATCACTGTGAGAGAATCCAAGGTCAGCAAATGCCTTTGCCATCCATTTCCATCTCGCATCCTCTTCTCATTCGTTCGGCGTCTGGTATCGAGGTCCGTAACTGGCGGAGAGCCCTTCCCGGGACAGTCGTATATCGTAGAGACGTCCGTGGGAAACGCGTTGTGCATCTTGCATGGAGAGGATAAGGGCTGTACTCACACAACCATCTGCTTGCGGCCCAAAAGAGGGTTGCGGATGAACTTGCGCGTGCGCAGTGTCACGGGGGTATCGACGTCCGCCATCTTTGCGACTGTGTTGCTGAGGATCGGTCGATCTTTTGCAAAGTTGACAGTGAGGGCGGATGGCGGTTCAAGGTCGATTTTTTGTGGTGTTTTCTGGCAGACTAGGGTGGGTGGATCATGACAAAGCCCGATTTGCTGGTCTGCTGGTGCTTGAATTGGCGAGCCCTAACAAAATCTGTGGGAGAAGTGGGGCAGGGCATTGAAATCCACAACGAGTGAGGTCACGGGATCTCTTTCATCAGGCTCGCACTTCATGATCACGTGCCATTATCTGGAATAATTTCTCCATCAAGTCCACTACGCTTGTTGCTCGAGTTTCCGGAGGCTTGTAGATGTACATGTCTCCATTCTAGCGTGACTTACTCCTAAAGCTTTCGGGAAAGCAGCTGGCATTGCAACTGCAATTGGATTCAGACGCCTTAATGATCTGTGGTGGATTCAGCGCCTGCGATTGACAGGCTATTTGCTGCCGTATTCCCCCTGGTTCTTGATGGTACAGTCGACTTGATGATTTACGGATTTCGTGTTTTGTACACTTCTAACAATATGGCGACCTACTCAGGAGGGAATTGCCTGCTCCTACCTTCTTGCCAACCTCCTCTAAAACACTCTATTGTCGCCTAGGCGGCCATCAGCGTTGTCCATGCGCGTGCTGTTCAAATGTCATGGTGGAGATACGATCAATCCGCGGAGGCGTAGCACACCGAAATCTTGCAAAGCAGCGCTTGAAGAGTAAACTGTCGTGTTACTTCTGTGTTTGTTCGCCCCCTGCCCCGGTTCTGTCATGGCCCGAGACAAGCCCTGGGAGATATTTCTGTCGAATAGTCCGGCAAGGAGACTGCCCGCATAACATACAAACTCCATGGAAAGCATCCCGTTCCGCCGACCCTCCTGCAACCATGCCCATCGTGTTCGGTTTGGATCGCATTTCATCATACGGTACATATATCGAACGATATCCTCCAAGTCCGTTTCCTTTTCGCCGCGCACACCGGAGCCGGCCAGATTTGACGCGCCGGAGTCGCCAACGGTTCCCTGAACCTGGATCACCAAATCGTACAAACAGTAGCCACCACGGCCATTTGCAGCGGAGGGATCCGACGCAAGTCACCGCTTGGACTTCGAGCCCTCCCTCAGACTCTGGCGATCGGGCTCGCAGACCTGGTTGCAAGAAGGACAAACGAAGCCTTCGCGCCGAATCTCGACGCGTATCAGGCACGTGTAGCACCGCCACCACTTTGGCTGCACGTTCCTCTCCCTCAGCCACTCCGCCGAGGACTTGGTGCCTTTCTTGGGCAGGTCCTCCTTGTGATAGTCCCTCAGGTGGTTGCGCAACCTCTCCGGGCGGAAGAAGGGCTCCTGGTTGCGCGGGCACCTCTTGTAGTCGCAGTAGAACTTCTCCTTGTCCTCGTCGCTGACGTGCACCGACTTGTAGTGGCGGTCGAGGTCCGTCACCCTCTTGAACGGCGAGTGGTTGCATCCCGGCGCTAGGCAGACGTATAGCCGGCCGTCGTTGGGCACGCTCGTATCGTAGGTAGGGCTGCGGGAGTAGAACGCCGATTCTGCGTGCCCGTAGTCTTCCTCCGTCATTGGGCTCATGGGCGAAAAGGCGTTTGCGCCGTGGGAGTCCATCCTAGTGTAGGGGTGGAGTGGTGAAGTTGGTGTCGTTATGTTATTCAATGTCACGCTACTCTGCTCTTGGGTACGGAATTGATGGTGATTGACGATCTGCTAGTCTTCAATGTGATCTGCTGCGACGCCCAGGACTGAGGCAGTATCGAAGACATTTCGTATATAAAGCATGAGGTACTTGAATACCATGCTATTGATGTCCAATGCAATTAGGTCCCATCGAAATCGACTTCGCCTGAACCACTTAGACCACTACCATTGGATTGCGGACCGGGTAGGGACAGTAAGAGGAACATCCTGCCAAAAAGATGTTGCTTTTTACCACACTCATATTGGGCCGCGTGCAATTGGGAATTGAGACATCTCAAGTACAACGTGGTGATCAGGCATGAACGCTTATGGTTGAGGCCGCATTTGAGCCAGTAGCGTTCTTCCAGTTTTAAGAGGGGGAGTGCGTGGCGTGCAGTTCCGAGTGCATGTGTTGGCGGCCATGAGTTGGCAGTATTTGGTAGGTCTCGGACCACTGACCTGGAATGGGTCGCGAAGCCCTAAAATAATTGCCATGCTGACGGAATCTACAGTCGGCAGCTTGAAAGAGCAAACAACCAGGTCATGGGCCTGTGATATTGTTGTTACATTTCGATGTTATTTGGACACCGGGTATCGTTCCGGCATTCATCTCGCACTAACAGGGCCAGGGCCTGTGCCAGACGCGCGACGATGCATATCGCATGTGGCGCCCCTAGAATCCTATTGCTTTTGCTTCCGAGACTCCCAATAGGTGAATTCCCCGAAGCTGAGAACGAGGCGACGGATCTAGGTTCTGTTTCCGCAAATGGAGGGGTTACAGGTGGTTCAATACTCGTGAGGCTCGATCCTGCAAGAGAGTGACAGATGACCAATGTGCAGTCCGACACCTATACTGACACGAGTTCAACCATATCTTCTGTCAATAACAGGTCACCAATGACTCATAAAGGCCGGGGAAATGAGTCGTTAGTTCTAGTCAAGCTGAAACTCAGGAGGGGCTTTTGTCGCCCAGAGCCTTATGGACGAGTTTGCAGATATGTATTGGCGGCCAATCTTCATAAAATGGGCCCATCTGCTCCTCGCGCCTTGCAATCGGGAAGTTTACGTGGCTGACCTCGTATCCGACGCGCTGACAAGTGTCCAGGAAGCTCGCGAAAGTCTTGTGGTTCCTCTCCGTCGCTGCTATGATTATCTCCACGCTGGGGAAGAGATTCGACAGCTCCTGAAGCGTCCTGAGCAGACACGGTATCAGATCCAGGTCATACGTAATATCCGCTCCGAGGACGACATCGACGTTCCGGCCGCCGTTCCAATCGCGCTCCTCGGTACCGACAAGAGCATGTCCCCACTTGAGATCCATGGGAGAGACCATATCCGACCCTTGGAGTCCATTTAAGAACAGGCTCTCCGGTAAATTGTTAATGACGTCGTCAGAGCCGTCAGTGGCCACAACGTGTTCTGCACCTAGATACTTGGCGCATAAGACAGACAAGTAACCGGTCCCTGCGCCTAACTCTAGGATCCGCTTGCCACGAGCGATTGCCGGGTTCGTGCAGAGGTACTGGCCAAGATGCAGGGACGCTTCCCAAGTCCTGAGCCCCGTCGTGCCTGAGGCTGAGACGATGAATCGTGATTCCAGAAGGGTAATGTGCGGATCCTCGCCTGACGAGCCTGAGCCGAGCAGTGACTGGTGATATGTCACATAGCACTTTTGTTGGGCAGCGACAAGTTCCGAAGGCTGTGGCACAGACAACGATTCAGCAAGCGCCGTCACGAGATCTTCAGAAATGCCCTATTAGTGAATCAGAAGTGGGAAGCGACGAACTAATCGGGTAGGGGATCTTTGGTCTCGAAGTCCGGGTGGTTTGTCGAGGCCTGGACTCACGAATGTTTCCCAGTCATCGATGCAGTGTTCTAAACGGGCAGTGAGCTCCTTGAGCACTCTCAGCTGATATCGTATTGGTGGCGGATAGGACAGGGCGCCAGGTTTGAACAGCCTCTGATACAAGAAATCCTGCGCCTGATTGTCTTGTAGTACGGCGTCATCCGGGTAGCGCAGTTGGCGCTCTAGTTGCAGATACTGACGGCAAAAGCGAGTTAACTGATCAGAAGGTGCCTCTGAGCTACCCATTTTACAAATTTTGTCATCGAGACTGCGTTGTTGAAGTTGAAGTTGGCCGCCTTCAAAGTTGAGGTGCTGTTATTCGGTTAGGGTCCATGTTGTAGGAAAGTTGAAACCCCTCGTTGAGCCCCCACGGTCACGTGCTGAGCGCTGCGTTCCAGGCCTTGACAAGGTTGCTCGTAGCTGTGGGGTGACGCGACATGGAAGCTTCTTATCTTTGATCAGGACGAGGCGGCGCCGAGGAGAGAGGCACTGCTAATGAGACCATGGTCAGATTGGTAGCAGGATCTGTCTCGTAAACAAGCATTCTGGGTATCCGCCTCCTTTTCTCCTTTCGCCATCTCCGTGGTGCCGCCGTTCATGGCAGTATTTAGAAGCCCAGAGCACTACCAAATGGTTCAACGGTCACGCCACAGCCCAGCTTAAATATCTGCTATTTTCTCAGTAATCTGGCACCAATCTTGGAGCCGCAACTTTGAAGTCAGACACGTTCTGGTCATGATGGGCCAGAGATCCGATGAAAAGACTTCTACCAGCGTAGAAGCACCAAGCAAAGCCCAAAGCACCACCTCCGACGACGAAGTCATGCGATCCGACGTCGAGCAAGCACTTCAGGCTCTCCACACCTCACCAATAGAGAGAGTGCCGACATATCTCCAACCACGCCTACCATTCCGCGAAAGACTGCATCATTTCACATTCGCATGGTATACTGTATCGTAAGATGTCCTCTTGCACCGACTTTGACTGTCACGACACGGTCCCCATTGTCGTTACTGACTCGGCGGCAGAATGTCGACCAGCGGCATCGCCTTGGTCCTGGCGCTGACACCCCACCGCTTCGCTGGTCTGGACATCATCGGTCTGGTAATATTTCTGGCTGATCTCGTCTTCTTTCTATTTACCACCGTCGCCATCACGCTCCGTTTCGTCTTTCACCGACATACTTTTCGCAAAGCCTTGACGCATCCGATGGAAGCTCTCTTTATCCCGACTTTCTTCCTCTCTATTGCAGCTATACTATCCAGCATCGACACATACGGCGACATCTTCCTGAGCGATGATGTTCTGGTTGGCCTTCACCGCTTCACTGGTGCCGCCTTCTGGGCGTATCTGGCCGTGACGTTTGTGATGTCCGTGATCCAGTACCACCTGCTGTCTACTGTGAAGGAGGAGCGACGTCTAACCCCCAACTCCATCACCCCGACATGGAGTCTACCAATCTTCCCTGTGATGCTGGCTGGCACCCTAGCAGGGTTATTCTCCAAGAATCAGCCCGCCGACCAAGCCATCTCGATGCTTTGCGCTGGGCTTGCCGCTCAAGGCTTGGGGATCCTCGTCTCCATATTCATGTATTCGACCTATCTCTCTCGCCTCATGACTTTCGGCCTTCCCTTCCAGCGGCCAGGAATGTTCATTGCAGTCGGACCTCCGAGCTTCACGGGCGCGGCCTTGGTCCAAATGGCGGCCGATGTCCCTCGAGTTTTCGAGGAGGCGAGCCGCTCAAATATCTCTCCTCTTATTGGCCTTGGCGACACCGCAACCTTGGCTGCTGGCGTCCGTCTTCTAGCACTCAACTCAGCAATATTCCTATGGGGTCTCAGCTTCTGGTTTTTTGCGTCAGCCGCAGCCGCCGTGTTGGCTGGCATGCCCGACAGGAAGTTCCACCTTAGCTGGTTCAGCTTTGTCTTCCCCAATGTCGGGTTCGCAATCCTCTCCTTCCGAATGGGAGCCGCACTGAATAGCAATGGGATACTATGGACAGGTACTATTACGACAATCTTCCTCGTTGCTGTCTGGCTTTTTGTGGGCTACCGTTGCATTCGTGCGGTATACAAGCGGGAGATTGTATGGCCTGGTCACGACGAGGACTCGCTATGAGAGACAAAGGGTTGCTGCCCCTAAATTCGCTATCTGACGCTCCGCTAAGGACAGATGCATCTATGCTGGTCTCACTTCAGCAAGGAACCCCGTCGCAGCACGGCCCAGAGCCGTCGTCCGAGCACCAATATCCACCGCAGCAATGCCCATCACAGTGGCATCTAGCTTCGATCTGGGTTGCACTTTGTCAGCGAAGGCTAGCTCAATGATATATGGACATCATGCTCACAAAGCCACGAGCTGCGTTGTCAGACATTGCGATAGCGCTCGCGCCGGCAATGGCGGCTAGGACGAATGTAATGCAGACGGAAGACTTCATTTTGAAGATTTGTATATCCGTGATTGCTGAGAGAAATGGATGGGATGGACCTGACACGACCATCTGGACAGGGACTCGGACATTGATATAGATCACTGTCCCGCAACATGGGAGGCGGTGCAATGCGCGCCTCTCTGTTCCACGGTGGACCGTGACTGCTGATTGCCCTACGTCTCGTAGGTTACCAAGACTCAACACCAGCAGAGCGACCGGCTAAAGTCGCCCTGATCAGGCAGGTCATGTAAGCTGAGGATTGGAGCTCCATAAGCAAAACTTGGTGAAGGATCAAGATCCAACTATTAGCTCCTATTGCAACACGGCGGATGCGGTCGTAGGCTGGAATATGACACGCCCAGCCCTTGGCGTCATCCTGCCTCCCAGTCGGTGTGCCCTCGTCGAGTATTACCGTGATACGAGCCAATATGCCAAGACTTCAAGATTTTCAGGTCTGTACTTCTCATGCTATCGCCGAGTAGACGAATGGCTGCATAGAATAGATATTTAATAATCTCATAATATTTCAGCTAAAGCAAGTCAACAACCTTATCGAGAAGTGGTGTAGATCATGTAGGAGGTGAGCTCCTGGAGAAGACCGAACACGCAAAATACCTATAGAATAAGTGCTCCCTTCTTATAGAGGGAAACACGTGAGATAACAATGACATCGGAATGGAAGTCGTTGTGTGGCTTTGTGTAGTCACGAGCTGCTGTTGAACTTGTAGATATAGACTTGGTTCTACGTCAGAAAAGAGAGTAGAATAGTATGAGTGTGAAGTGTATACCATCAATATCAATGCCTAGTATGTACAGTACATCAGAGCCGCCGTGATTTGGTAGTCGAGATGGAGGTAACTTTGAGTTCCTAGGTCTATATCTACCACTGCCATCACGAAGTCCTTTTTACCTCTATAGAGTTTTCCACAATTTCGTCGGGTTGGGCCGTGGTTTGGCGACTGTCTAAATCCCAGGAGATCATCGGCAAACGGTTCGTCGCAGATCAAGTATTATGCCATAAAATAGTCCTCGCCATCGACCCCAAGCATCAACCTACTCCCCCAATACCCTACCCAGTTCCTCTCCTCGGCTTGTGGCCGCCTTGACAGCCTTATCGACGATTCCTTGGAAACCTGATGCCTCGAAGCTCTTCAGGGCAGCTTCTGTCGTTCCTTTGGGGCTGGTGACATTGATGCGCAACTGTGCAGGAGACTCAGACTGCGATACCAACATCTTGCCGGCACCGAAGCATGTCTGCTTAGCGAGCCTCTCGGCCTGCTCTCTCGGCAGACCTAATGCAGTGGCGCTGGAGACCATGTGCTCAACCAACGCAAAGAAATAGGCTGGCCCTGATCCTAAATAGCGAGTCATGTCAGCATCGGAAGTGCCCACGATTCAGGGCTGATACACGACCATCCAGGGGGGAGGCAACTTACCCGACAAACCGGTAACAACATCGATCAATTCTTCCTTATGGACCCACTCCGTCACTTTGCTGAACGCGCCCAACAGCACTGCCACCAGCTCCCTCTCGTCCTTGGACACGCCCTCCCCAGCAAACGCACCGGAAGCACCCTCGCCCACCAGCGCCGGCGTGTTGGGCATCACGCGGACGATCTTTGGCGTCCGGCCGTCGGCCGTCGTGAACCACGTCGTCAAGCTCTTCGCCGTGATGCCGCCCACGATGGACACGACGAGAGGCAGCTTCTCCTGCTCGCTGCCCCACGACGCCGCCAACTCCCGGCATACGTCCCGTGCGACCTGCGGCTTGACGGCCAGAACCAGCACGTCGGCGTCCTTCGAGGCCTCGGCGTTGGATTTGGTGGTGCGCACGCCCAGCTGCTTCTCGACCTTCTCCCGGTTGACGTCCCACGGCTCGGAGACGACGATGTTCTGCTTCGAGGTGCTGCCCTGGGCGAGGAGGCCGCCGATGATGGCGGCGCCCATGTTGCCGCCACCGATGAAGCAGATCGTGCTATCTTGGAGTTGAGCCATTGTTTTATAATACCGTCGGAATAGGTACAGTGCTAATGTCCCGTGCTGAAGCCGGTGTCAATTGTCGTCGATGACAAGATGTGCTCATAGACCCACCTGCAATTTGTTCCCCCACTAAGACGCGGGCCGGTAATAGTGGGGTCACTTCCTCCGGTCACGGCGGTCCCGCTTTGCGGTCATTGCCGGCCTGATCCACGTGGATTTAAGTCTACATTAGTCTTCGAAGCAGGAACGACACAGAAGCCTTGTCAATCACGGCATAATCCGTATAAGACACCCTCCAGGACATCTTGTTGGTTGCACAGATGCGCGCCAAGCTGGATGGTGCGAATCTTCGCCAGACCTTAGTCCATCATACGTGAAGCTTAATCAGTAAATGTACCGAAATCTACTTTTTGAAGCCTTACACTGGTTGCCTGGTATGCGATCCATGGGCTCGGCCTAAGTCTCTAGAATGAGGGATCAGTGCATTCGCACGTATTACTCACGAAGGGCGTTGAAATAAGGTAGAGTAAGGGACCTCATGGATGTGCAGTAACAAGTGCCGTACAGTAGGTGCCTTAAATGCTCAGTCTTAAATCCCGTGAGAACAAACCAATTGGAGGCGACCTTGGTTGAAATGTCCCGAAGAGGAAAGTTGAAGTACTTTGTACCCGACCCACATTTCGGGAAGGACGCACTTTCACAAGAACGAGGTGCGGCGATGGCAAAGCTCTTGGGCCTTTCACTTCCTAATATTTATGTCGGCTGTCCTCACTCGGATCTATTGAGGCTTTGTCAATACTCATCCCACGTCTAATTGACAAGTAAGTCTTGTTGTATCAAGCACTTCTACATCCTCTAATCATGCCGCGCCCACAACTGCGTATGGTCTTCCCATTGGCTGAGACTGCCATGCTCGCTCGCCATACTGCTTACACCAAACTTCCTGATGTACTGCCAAATGTTGTGCGAAATCGTCTTACCGCGCGGTCACTTGCTGCCACTGGCGTGCAATTTCGTCAGTTCAGTCAGATTTCGAAACGACAAACTGAGCCTTCTCCTTCAGCTACTAGTACTACCACAGACGGCGCACCGAATCAACCATCATCCGCCGTCAAACCTAAGGAGCAATCGATACTTGAAAGCTTGGGCGCGACTCGTACTGTCAAGATCATCGTCATCATTTTCCTTTGCATCTACGGCACCATGGAGAGCATCTTTTACACGGCTTGGCTTTACCGCTACTTTACCAACAAAGAGTCCGAAGCCAAGTAGTCATCATTTATCTAAGTCAGTTGACTACTATGTGGGTAGGGCCTCATATGACCATCCGTCTCGTCCGCTCGAGACTAACCCTCTTATAGGCTGTGTCAATTACCACCTCTACCAATCACTCTCCTCAGCGGCTGAAGTCCGCCGTCTCTCGTAACCTCCGAGTCGTGTATGATCATCACTACTTGCTGCTTGACCTACAGGATTTATGGGAAGCTCTGCTTTTGCTCATTGTCTAGACCAGAGTCATAGATCTACCTCCACGACATCACATATTCTAGGTCTAATCGAGTTCGCCTATACGTCTTTCACTATCGCTCTCGGTGCTTGTGTTTGTAGCGCGTATTTATTGCACACTATTGGGACTTGCCAAGTCTTCTCAGCACAACGATGAAGATCGATCTCAATCATTGGCTCAGATTGTGTCAACTGGGCTGGCCATGCCAGGTATGTGCGTATCGGATATCAGTATTCGATGGACGGGAGATCAATAAGCGAGTGTAGATTAACTTCCATGTGTCCTTGGGGATGGACTTCCTGATATGGTATCCGCCTTCTAAGCATGATATGTCGAGCATAGGCCCTTGAACTTTGTGTGAAGAGATTCGATTTCTTTTGCTGCTATGTACTACTTCCGACAAGATTGAGATGCCTGGCAATTCCATCATAGGGCCTAGACTTAGAAGCTCTTCGTAAGTGAACTGGATACAATAGTCGGAACTACTGTGAGGATCAGAAGAGAGGTCCCAGGCACAATTGCACGTACACATATGTCCCTTGGAAGACGGTCTGAGTATCTCGATTCTCGCTATACCCGCCAACGCAAGCTACGACGACTGTTTCTGCTCCTGGCTCTAGCCTTACACCACCGTAGTCTGTGACGTATCCAACCTATAAGCAATATAAAGACCAAAAATCAAGAATGTGTGGCGTGGCATTCGACGGAGCTTGGCGTTAAGTGGTGTGTGGATGTTGGTTACTCTTCGACAGATGCTAAGTTGTGAATGCATCCCTTAGATTCGTGTTATTCGTGGGGCGTGGTGCAACTCTTTAGCGTCCATGGCAATAGGAACAATGCGTGCCTCTTGCGATAAGTACTAGACGGTCATTTACCGCGTGTCCCAGTCAGCTTGGAGTCCAGGAGCAAAACTCGCCACCGGGCCAACGTGACCGCACAAAACAGTGAGTTGCATTCATCCCATCCTGGAGAGCACCCGTACATCGGAACAGACTACTTCACACTGCCATCGTTAGACATCAATTCAAGACAATAGAGAAGACTGTTCTTATGCATTAGTAGAGCTTGGTGCCTCGTGAGACAGAACTTCCAGCGCCGTTCAGAGCCCTCTGGAAGACAATCAAAAGATAGAAAAGAACAAGGCTCCTCCGAGTCCTTGAAGGCTGGGGCGGAGTGATCTTTGCAGCCGTGACTCGGACTCAGACACAATGCGCCAAGCATACCAGCATCGACCTACAACAGGTTATCATTGCCGTACTCAAGTTAATACCGCTATGAAAGAAAACCCTCGACCAAAACACAATGCCGTGGCCTATCGGCTGAACCTCGTTGCCCTGAGATCCGCCGAGGATCAGGCCGCGATGGTGTGCATATGCATCGTGACGATCTCTACCGAGCCTGGGCTCGATACCCAATACTTGATTTTTTGCCGCTGCTCAGGTGATGTTTGTTGTTCCCATGAGTGTTAGGTTTGTCTGAGACGAGCTCGATATCCTTCGGCGGCCGCAGTGTCCGGTAGAGCATGTCTACGGAAGCCCTAGATAGGAATTCCTGAGAATACGAATCTCTTGGCTCTCAAAATTCCAAGTTATGTTGCGACATTTAAGGTGATAATTCCAACCCTACACCTCAGATGCTTCCAGACCCAACTTGGCTTGGTAGCCGAGTTCGCAGCGGTCTGATGAGCTGTCCGATGACAGGGTATACGACGTTACATAGTACTGTAAACGGAAAGGTTCGATCCCACACGACTGTCAACGAGTTATTAATCATGACTGATAGAGAACTCGAAACAATAGTGCCACGAATCTGCTTAGCAGACACATTTTATGGATCAGTGTTTCTATATGTACTTCGTTTCTATGATCTGCAATCTGATCCTCTCGGCAGCTCCCGAAGTACAGCCTCAAAATTGAACCCAGTTAGTTGGAGACATCAAATTGCAACCTAGCCTCATTCATTCTGACAGAAATAGATATTTATTGTTGCGGCCAGTCTTTTAGTGGATATTGTCTCAGTGGCGATGGTCATAAGTTTTCTACAGAATAAGTACTAGTAGCTGGCAATCAACTATGTTCGGCTTCACTATTGCTAAGCGGTTTTGAAGTTCCAGTCTAACAAGCCGGCAGTCATACAGTATGTCTAAGTGTCATGGCCATTCAAATCCACGCTCTTTTTTTTATGAGTTCGGAGCTAGATCACCTGTCTCCGCTAGTTTGTCTACATCGCCAGGCCCAAACAAGTTCTAGCAGGGGTCTCGGCGCTAAGAACGTGGAGTTGACCGCTCGATGTCCCGTAAACTAACCTGCACCCCGGACTCGGACCGACTGCTAGTCGCAACGGACAGCTCTCGGCATTTTTAAGCCACACTGTCGCACCGGCGGCCGACCCCCTGTCAGGTACGGCGGGAGTCGCTCCTATGGGTTGAGGGGTACGACAGCGTCATGCCTACTCCAGCGCCAGCGAAATACTGGAGCACACGTGGTTGACAGATTTTCACGATGCACCGATGCGGGAGATGCTCGGACAGGCGACATGGGGGAAGAGGATCTCGGCCCCAGATACTGTTTTGTCAAGAAAGACAGTTTATTGCCGTCGGCAGAAGATTGCCGGTCAAACAAGGTACTTCCCCAGGCCTCTCTCCCTGTTGACACTTCTCTAGCCAGGTTGCCGGATACCTCATGCTAGCTATTGGTGGAGATACTTTGCTGATCAACTTGTGACATTTACAACACTGCGAAGCTCTTACGGTACTAACCTGAAAACCTGACTGCAGAGTATACTAAGTATTTAGGTAAGCCTAATGTTAGAGGCCAGGATCGTTAAACTTCATTCAAATATCAGGCGGTTTACTGTACAGACCTCCACAAGACTCGGGCTACTAAGAATATTAGGCCCAGCATGATGAGGAACAGATGTCCAGTGTCTGAAGGAGATGCAGCTTCAACTACACTAACCTCGTAACCACGAAAATGCAGGCGCCTGAGTGGCCGATTGCCACTCAACCTAAATGCACAGGTCTCATTAAGGCAGGACGCAAGGAGGTGAAACACAAGAAAAAGGACCATTCCCCCACAGCCCTAATGCTTCTAGCCCTTGTTCTCTCGCCGCATAAGTCTGGGGTATGCAGAGCCGCCCCTGCAATAGTCACATCTGACGGCAATGGGTTACATCCTAGGGTCGGGCTCGGCCAGTTACTTTCAGATGGTGGCGGAATGTAAGTGGTTTCCTGCTATCACCCTCTTGGCGTGGAAGAAGACTCGAGACTATACGTATTCAGAGTTCTAGGTTGGGTTCGGATCTCGTCCGAAGGAAAGTATAAAATGGGAACGTCGATCTCACAAGTCTGAGCTCTGGTGTTCGGATCATCCCATCGCTCAGCCAATTCACAGCAACAGCCTCGTATCGTTCTCTAGACATGGCTACTAAGCAGTTCATCCTGTCAGCTCTGCTGTCAGCACTTGTCGGCCATGTTGCCGCTCAAGGTGGCGTCTTCACAGTCAACTGTGCTGCTCTGGTGGGCTCGATCCAGCGTGCTGATCCCCTGATCTTCCCTGGAGTCCAGTCTCCTCATGTCCACGTCGCTGCTGGCGGTACAGCCTTTGGGCAGACCGAGAGTAATGCTCAAGCTGTGGCGGCACGTGCAACGACTTGCGACAAGTTCTACGATAAGAGCTCCTACTGGCAGCCGCAGCTGTACCACCACAACAACGACGGCACCTTCAGTCTGGTGACAATGACAGGCCCCGTGAGTAACCTATTTTCGGTGTGCAGTTGCTCTAGATTTTCATGACTGAACAACTGTAGGCCGTATATTATCTGAACCGCGCGTGTGATTACAATCCATCGGTCGACCCGCATGCTTCGTGCCCCTCAACCTTCTATGCTCGCGCACCTCCTGCTGGTCTGCGCATGGTCGTGGGAGACCCAACGTTGCGGTATGTCAAATCAAGCGCCCGAGTCCATAAAATTCAGCGACAGTCTTCTGATAACATCAAAACAGGACATACAACCCCTCGGACTTCAACCAACAGGCGGTCCAGCATGTGTGCCTGACCGCGGACGCGAACAACTCGCCCAACACCCCCTACCTTCCCAGCCAGCCCTGCCTCAGGATCCGAGCTGAGACCTTCTTCCCATCCTGCTGGGACGGGAAGAACCTGGACAGCGCTGACCACAAGAGCCATGTAAGTATATTGACTCCCGCCTCTTTCCATTTTGCCTCACACGGCTTCCTCGACACCCGATGACTTACACAATATCTCCACCCAGATGGCCTTCCCTGTCGCAGGCTACAATGGCGGATACTGCCCCCAGTCGCACCCGGTGGCCATCTACTCCGTCTTCTACGAGTTCTTCTACGACACGGAGTCCATCCAGGACTTCAACCGCCTGGTCTGGGCCATGGGCGACCCGACGGGCTACGGGCTGCACGGCGACTTCATCAACGGGTGGAACCAGACGGCTCTCGACCTCGCGATGCGGACGTGCACGGGTCCCCAGGGCCCCAACACGCCCAGCTGCAGCCTGTGGGTGCCGTCGCTGAACGGGCCCGGCTCCTCCAACTCGCAGACCGTGCAGACGACCAACCCCAACCCGGAGCCCGTCGGCCTCCAGGGCCCGATCCCGTCGCTGCCCGGCAACAACCCCATCACCGGCAGCTTCGTCAAGAGGTCTGCCAAGCTCCGCGTCTAAGTGGTTGTCCGATCGGGAGCCGAGCGGTTTGGGACCGAGACTTAGCTCTTGTGCTTCGTTGAGGATTTGATGAAGTGGAATGTATATAGCTCAAGACCAGATTGTATATAGCCTATGGTCAAGCTAGAGGGAGGAAAACGCGTTACTCTTCTTCTTTGCCTGACTCATTGCACAACCCTTGGAATCAGGCGGACCACATGTCCTTATTTGAACCGAATTCGACGTGTTTTTGAGTGTGTTTCTTCTGTTCAAGTGCCAACATCTTGGTATCCGCGTTATATTGCACCCTTAAGGAATCTGGAAGGTTTCGATGCATATCATAGCCGGTCTTGGTGATCATAGGTGTTGAACAGTGAGGTCCAGTCTTCTGGTCAGTCGTTCCAGCCAAGTAGATACGCAGCTTGAAAACCGAACGCCTGTACTGCTGCCATGCGTAAGACGCGGCACGACCAAAGAAGACTTGGTTCAGCCCAGGCTTGAAAACCGAGGTCTGAATAAACTTTTGGCGGACTATCACTACGGTAAGCACTACCGGGTAAGCTATGGGGACATCTTGGACTTGGCGACAGGCAGGGTAAGCTAGGTAAATAAATCTATTCGTCGAAGAGGAGATGTGCTTACTGTGTACTGCGTACAAGGACACGCAAGTGACGTTAACTTTCCAGAATCATATCGAGTTAGGTTACACAGTGTTCTCCGTGAGCCTCGAATTTAGTGTTCTTATGTAAAGAATTCACTCACAGTACTTCTGCCGTGGATTGGCCTGTTCCGGGATGGAATACAGACTGGTACCGATTGACGTAAGCATGTGATATGGGCCCAAGACGAAATAGGCAATTGCAAGTATATTGTACCTCTCGCGTTGTTCATCGAGCCCGAGTCAATCATAAAGAAGGGGTACAGAAAGATAAATGTCATTTTCACGAGAAAAGTCTGTGATTCCGGCTCCTCAAGTGGTACCAAACTGCTGGGCTACAATATCTCTGCAATCCGCAAAGGTTCGACCCAGGACCCCATCGAACACCAACCGAATAACATGCGCAGCTTCGCGCCTTGGGCTCGATATAGACCTAAATCTCCTGTTGCTTCCCAGTCCGTCAGTCTTACGCGTACAGTACCACGCTGGCAATCTACCCTTCACTCCGCCAACACCACCATGGCCGAAGCAGAGCCATTCCCTCCAGAGCGCTATAACAGGACCTTCAAGCTGCCTGATGGGCGAACAATCGCCTGGGCCGAAGCCGGCTCACCCACCGGCTTCCCACTCTTCTTCTTCCATGGCTTTCCCGGATGTCGCCTCGAGGCGCGCGGGGTCGAGGACATAGGACACCGCCACAAAATCCGCTTCATCTGCCCCGAACGCCCCGGCTACGGATGCTCGACCTTCCAGCCGAACCGCCGCATCACCGACTGGCCGGCAGACGTGCAGCACCTCGCCCGTCACCTGGACCTCAAGCGCTACGCAGTCCTCGGCGGCTCGGGCGGTGGGCCCTATGCCCTAGCCTGCGCCCACGCGATTCCGTCCGAGTCACTCTCCGCGGCAGGTCTCCTGTGTTCCGCCGCACCGTGGGAGCCGGGCACCATCCGCTACGTCTCGTACTCGCGCCGCCTGCTGCGCTTCTTCTCCACGTACGCGCCTTCCCTCACGACGCGCTTCTTCGACGGCCTGATCGGTTTGGCCAGGTGGTTCGCCGCTACCAGTACCGGCAAGAAGTTCGTCGACGCCCTCGCGGTCAAGGCGGCCGCCACGGCTGGAAAGGAAATGTCCGAGTCGCAGGAGGGGCCAGAGGCCGTGGTGGAGCGGAGGGAACGGCTTCTGAGCGTTCTTTTCGAGCCCTTCGCGGAGGGCTCCAGGGCGCTCGTCCAGGAAGCTTGTCTGCTCTCGCATCCGTACGGGTTCCGCCTCGAGGATGTCCGCTTCGAGAAGAGGGTTCAGATATGGCATGGGACGAAGGACACGAACTCGCCGATCGAGATGGTGCGGTATATGAGGGACCGGTTGCCGTATTGCGATCTGCATGAGATGGAGGGCGAGACGCACTATACGATTATTAAACACTTGGAGGAGATAGTCGTTGATTTACTCGGACAGCGTGAGAAGAAGCCAGAGTCTCTATCATCTTAGTTTCTAGTTGTCCATTCTTACCATACCCTCCATATCTCAGCTCTTTTTTTTGCTTGCAGCTTCCGTTCTCCGTATTACACACACATCCTAGGATTGAGGTTAGCAACACACAATAGCAATCGTGTAGGATCGATGAGTCTTGACTGAGAAACATGACAGTATCGTTTAGGGATGCCCTTGAATACGGTTGGTCCTCGCTAGCGCCTTACCATCATGGAAGAGACTTATTTGCAAAGCATGTAGAGACAGATGTGTGAGGTTGAATGCAGACATATCACGACTAGAGATCACACATGTCATCACACACACCATGGCAATTGGACTAAAATAACTCTTGTTAGCCTCTTCCTTGATCTATCTACTTCATCCCGGTGGTAACCCTGCCCGAGAGTCCCTACTCAATCGACGAACATGGTCTCGTCGGGATCAACGACGCGCCCCTCAAATTCGGCCGGGCTTAGAAGCTCTCCTGCCAGCACCCTTCCCCAATGCGTCTTGTCAATACCCCTTCCGTCACGGCGAATGGTTGCCATGAGCACCTGTAAGAACTTCGTAGGGCTCTTCCAGAACACGAATGAAGTGTCCCATGGTCCCGGAACAATGAATCCGTCTGGCTCAATCACCGTGTCACCGTCCATCAAGCTCCAGGCCAAGCCAAGGAAGTCACAGGCCCTCTTATACTCTTCGTATGACTGGAAGTAGAGCTGTCCAGCGAACAGGTTCAGCTGCAGGACGAGTTCAACAGGAACCTTCCAGTCTAGTGGTAAAGACGGCACAGTGTAGAGCTTCAGGTCATCCAAAGGCTCGAATGCGAGATTTGAGCGCGGTGCGTACAGATGCAAGAAAACAGCAGACGATTACTTGATCTCAGGCATTAGGTTCTGCGCCTCAAAGGGACTGATAATGACCATCCGTGCCTGGTCTTGGGGAGTCCTGGTCGTGATAATCCACTGAACTGGCCGTTGATAAGAGTCGCTCTGGGCGTTCTTGCCTACCAGCTTCACAGTTCTCGCAAAGTCCGCAGTGACAAGCAGATCTCTCGGAAACTGGCTGACGTTGTATGATGCAGCGGCACTGATGGTCTCCAGAGCTCTGAATGCCGGTTTAAAAGTCGGACCGATCGACAAGATCACGCCCGTCCGAATGAGGGTCCGCACGTCCTCGTGGACCTGGTGTGGTTCTGGTTCCGCAGGCTTGGGCTTCTCCACTTGTCGTTCGGCCTCAATCTCGGGCGATAACTCTCGTTCTTGCTCTTCTTGAAGAGCAGCGGCAGTGAACTTGAGGCTCTCAAAACGCTCGCAGCGGTTGCGTATCGCTTCGAACCGTGGATTATGCTCCGACCCTTTGAAAAGTTCCTCAGCCTCTGATGTATTACTGCGTGGTCGGTATCGGTCCTCCAGGCTGACAGCTTCCTTTTCCAGAAACTTTTCGGCTTCCTTTGTTGGCAGACCGATGGTAGACTCTTCGGTGACTCTATCCCAGATCAGCCGCTGTGTCTCAAACCTCATGCCTTGGGCAGCCCAGAGAGGCATGCTTCTCCTCAGATCGGAGTAAGTTTCGTCGATGGACCATATGAGGACGTCAGAGACGTCAATTTCTGCACCTTGGGGCTTTCCTGTTGTGCCCAAGATCTTCATGCGTATCTCCTCAGTAACGCAGAATACGACGGACTGACCCTTGCCCAACTTCCTCATGCGCATACAAGCTGTCGAAATGGTCAGTGGAACTCGAGAATAACGTCGTAGGAGAGGTTATACTCACCTTGAACAAGTCTGTCCTTCGTCAGTCCGGCGCCAAGTGTCACGACCGCCCGATAGTCCTGCGGAAGCTTCAGGTCGGTGCCCCGGGTATGAGCTTCGTCGAGAAATACGTAGCACAGGTCAAGCTGTTTCGCGTAAGGGGATTGTTGGAATATCTAGCTAGGAGGTAGGAACAGGGGGCAGCAACCCAGGGGTTTCAGACGGTGCCTCGGGCAGGGGCACCAGTCTGTGCGTCAGGGGCACCAGAGGCTATTTCATGACGCCCTCTCGCACCTGGGAACTCNCCTCCTCTTAGAAGACAGACCCAACCACTTGAGCAATCTTACAGCACGTAGCCCTCCAAACAGGAGAGGGTATTTGCTCTATGTTCAGACGTACCGGTACCTGGTGGATCCTACAGGGATGTCTGGAAAGTTTCAACGCGTCCCGCGCGGTCGCGAACCATGAGGTTGTCGCTATCATCAAAGAAAACGACGGCCTCCTTGTCTGGGGTAGATTCAGTCATTTTCAGCCATTCCGCGGCAACTTCGTCGTTGCTCAGCTCGATAACTTGTGCTCCGACATCAAGAATAACTTGGGCTGATTGCTCTAGTCCAACTACCAGTTCAAGAAGCCGACCTGCATCAGAGCGTTCGGAACCCAACAGAGGACGCATGACTTCGACCCTATTCTCTGGCTGCAGCAGGTGGAGTAACACCAATGCGTTGGTGTGACGCTGCTTTTCGAGGTCAAGATGACGGACAGTCAACGGCAGCAGATGCTTAGAATCATTCGTCCCACTGAAGCCGGTCGTAGGGTTGGTCTTTGTCTTGCCAATGTCCCAACCCGAGGCAGACAGCTTATGCGGGAACTCCTTCATGTGCTTTGGGAAGACAATTCGGGAGAGAAAAAAGTCGATGACCGCTTGAGCCTGTCTGAAATGTGGGAATATGTCGCGAGTACACTGATGCCGGTCCTTCAGGTTGATACCAATGAGGTTCCGGAAGTGAGAGGGCAGATCTGGTGCGTCTCGAACCCATTCCTGGTATTCATTGTCGGCTTGATCCGACTTCATAAGATGCTCAAAGACTGTATAGAGATCTTTGTCATCCAGTCCACCGTAGTAGTAGCAGAGACAAGTCAATACAATGACGACGTCTGGATGGCTGAATTCTGATCTCAAGGAGGGGCTATCCTTTGCTCGATAGGGGACCGCCAGTCTCGTCTCCGGTCGACGTGTGGGTGTGAGGCCATAATTTACCCTCCAGCGCTTCTGTCCAAAAGCAAAGGCAATGACGCCTCCGGCGATAAGACCCCTCAAGAGCAACAGCGGTTGCTTGATGGCGTCGGTCCAGAAGGTATCGCGTTCTTCAACAGCCGAAATATCCTCCAGGCTCAAGTCCGGCTCCGTTATGTATTTGAAAACTGCTTCTCGCAGGTTCGCAGGCTGTCGAGCAATTGGAAATTCTGAGACGCCAGACGCGCAGATATCCTGGGCCAAGCGGTGACAGAGACGCTCCTGCGCATCGCGACGTAAGAGCCGCATACGAGGAAACGACCCAGGACGGCCGTGTTCAAGCTCTACAGAGGAAGGAAGTTCCTGTTGAATCATTGGAATGAGAATTCGGATCATACGCAAGAGCCTTTGCACTTGATACCACCGATTTGGGCTGAAGTCGATTGGCCGTTGGGTACCCATCGTATACACCAGCTCGAACTTGACGCTGAATTCTCGTCACTCTCATCAACAACGTCTCGCGAGTGTACATTGAAGAAATGTTGTGTGTCAAGGATGGATTGTAAAACCCCGACATTTCTCTCACCCGAGAGGGTTGTCTCAATACCCATGATCTGAAAGGATAGGATATGCTCTGGCTGAAGCAGCAAGATCCCTCCTGTATCCATGCATTCTCGGTATGCCTTGGCGATCGTGTTGACTTCGGCTTTGCCAATTTTTAGGGACCTTGAGAATGGCATATGGTAAATTTGACGGTTGCAAAGGCCTCCAAGCTTCGATACAAGCATCTGGAACATCTGCTTAGACTGAGGCTTAGCCACCACAACTCGGACGAGTTGAGAACGATCGGCCAAGGCCGCTGCGACAATCGGAACTATGACAGAGGACTTTCCTTCGCCCATATTCAGCTGCATGACCGCATTGTTATTACCGGCAGGTTTCTCCATCTGCGCCGCAATTTCCGCCTGAACCTTACGGACCAGGATTCCGCTTTCAACCTCAATCAACAAAGTTTCAGGAGATTCATGAGGACTCCAGTTCTCGTGCCCTGGATTGAGCAACTCCTTGACCAGATCAGCCTTGTTATCACGCAATTCCAGGAGTCTCACTGCTCGTTGGAGAGTGGTAATGGCCAGTCCGTATGCTATTATCGCATCCTTCCACGACGGTGAAAGGCTGGCCCATCGATCGGGGGTCAATTGCTTTAGGAAAAAGGTGGGCGTGACTCTCGGCGAGTTATATGTCGCTGCAATCCCTTTCAGCGGCAGATGTCTCGAGTAGTCGAGTCCCTCCCTGAGAGAGGTGTAGAGGCCGGCAAGATGTTCCTCACAGCTTTTCACATATCTCTCGAGCAATGCTGGGATTTCGTCCTCTTTGCAGGTTAAAAATGCCCATGAGCTCTGTGATGGGAGACCATTGCTGCTCTCGTGGAGGTCTTCAACATACTCTTTTTCGTGTCTCAGCCTGGCCTGGCTTTTGAGCCTCGCAATCATGTCCATGAGACGCTGGGTCACGGCAACGTCGCAGCCGACAGTCGAGCAAGTGAGTTCCTTGGGAAGTCGTGGAGGGACTCGTGCCAACTGTGGAGGTTGTGCTGAGAACAAGTCAACCTCTGTAAGCCACGCTCGACCCTTGGCGGCACTCGGTGCTGGCAAAGTCCTTGAAAAAGTAGACTTAGGTAACGGGCTGAACGGCTGCTGTTCGATGGCTTTCTCGATGCGGAGAAGATACTCAAAGAGACGGTGGTTGTCCCACGTCTCTTTCACATATAATGTGGTCGAGTTAATGGCGGCATCTATATTGACGTAGGTATCCACATTGACCGTCCTCGGTTTCTGCAGTACCTCGCATGGCCATTGTCGCTGCAAAATGTCCTTCACGATCTCAGCTATAGCCTCATCTCTCTTCGTTTCGTAGTCACGCCTCCGTCGCTCCCAAGTCTCATTGTAGCTTTCCGAGGGAAGCGGCGATGAACTGTACTCAGGGCATTCATGAAACTCCTTCTTGTGCTCGGTTATGGTAGCGGTGAGCTCAAGTGAGCTGAGACTGCGCCCTCTGCGCAGGTTGAAGTGTTCCGCCTCCGGGATACTGATGCGCCCGATCTCATGCACATTGAAGAGTGCCACTAGGACTCCGATGACTATATCATCGGCAGTATCTTGGGCATAGCAAGAGTAGCGAGAAACATCATAACAGTGAACTTGTTATGCCGACCTCCTGACAAGCTACGATGCGCCTGGCACCAGTGTTTCCCCAGGAATTCTTTCCAATCTCGAAGCCGTTGTGCGTCGTAGGCCACAAGGTTGTCTTGCAAAGCCGATGGACGACATTCCATCCGGGGGTTCTTTGAATGTCCGAGAAGCTCCCAGATATCATTTGCTATACCCTTTGGGGCCGCTATATCTCTGTCCTGGAGATCTAGGTAAGTTTTTGAAGCAGAACGTAGAGCGGACTCGTATCTTCCGGATGCACCACTAGTTGTCGAGTGCTTAGTGATATAGTCAAAGACTTTGTCATGTTGCACGGTATGATGTTCCGCTCCAAACCCAGAACTTCGGAACACGGACGAGCGAACCATGTCTCGTTCCAGGAGAAATCGAACTCCACGGCCGGGCAGCTCCAGTTTCTCGAGCTGGATGGGACGGAAAAAGTCAAGCGAGGCTGCTTGTTTCAGAAGATTCGTGGCATCAATGTATAGCTGGCCGTGTTGAGAAAGAGGACTTATGTCCTTGACCCATTCAACGGTCTGCATCGCTTGCAGATGCGAGGGATAGTAAACTCGACGCGGCGCCAGTCCTGCAATTTTGTGGAGCGCGGTAATGTTCCGCTCGGTGATTTTACCGAATGATTTGACCGCGGCCGAGTTAAGGATTTCCAGTGCTTGTTCTGTACCAGTTTTTCCCGTGAGCTCGTCTGGCAGACAAAACGCAGTAAGAGCATGCAAGTAGCACAGTGCTAGCTTGCTTTCCAGAGTGCTGTTGTCAATGAGCCTCCTCAGGAGTATGTCAAGCTCGAATGGATAGACCTTGGTTGACGAACCTAGTTCTACTTCAACCTCTATGTGGTTTCGCTTCTTTGTCCACCTCACCTCCCCATCGGGAATCAAAATGAGACGTTCATTGTTATCGTTTCTTAGGACAGCCTTGCTCTTCAGCCCGACCAAAGACCCGATCCGCTGGTTCGGATCTAGGTACATCCCCCTAAACTGGCGAGAGAGGACTCGTGAGGAATTCTCGCCAAGGACAAAACTGAGATTGAATCTTGGGAGCACGATCTCTAGCTGAACTATTGAAGGCTGGAAGAACAAATGAATGTAATTCGCAGACTCAATGGAGGCAAGAAGTGCAGAGATCGCCTTTCCTGTTGTGCCTACGACGCTAGGTAGTAAGACATCCTTGCCTTTTGTTATAGTTATCCAAGTTGGCAAGCGAATTGCTAGTCTCCCCAGAGCATTTCCGGAAGCCAAAGTGAATTTCGTAACCTCTGAAAAGATTCACAGCGGAAAATTCCATTCCAGTCACTTTCGATCGCATCACCCCAATGGTGGACCGATCGAACAGAACCTTGTACATGGCATGCTGCTCGAAAGTCGAAGGTAGGCAGGATAGAGGCAGTCCGTCCACACGGAGCTCACCCGTCAGGATATCGTAATGAACCATTTGAGAAGCCACTTCCGAGCGCGATGCTGTCGTGGTAGTCACCCAATGGCGTAGATTGCCTGACAGGGACTGCCAACCGCTTCCCGGTATATATCCTTTCCAGTACTTCTCGAGAGCTAAGTCCATAAAGCCACCGTGCGCAGCTGTTATCTTGGCGAGGAGGGGTGAGAGTGCTCTGTATGAGAGTCGTTCCCATCGTTGAATGTATATGCGTTTCATCACATCACTCGAGAAGAGTGCAGCATGACTTGTTTCGTGGATGGTGATCGAGCATTCTATAAAGATGGCGCTCTCAGCTGGTCGGTGAAACTCGTCCACCAAATGATGGAGATCAATGTCAAATGTGCTTGCGCAGACAAGAGCAATCTCAAAGGCCCGGCGTAGCAGCTCATCTCTCTGGTCCTGGACCGTAGCTTGGCTGGCCATAGTGCGAAGTTTACGGACCCATTCCAGCGCTACTTTCCGACATAGTCGAAGATAAACCCGACAAGCCTCTGCTACCTTTCGTGAACCCGTAAGTGACAGGAGCCTGGCTGAAATGACAATGAAACTCTGAAGAGCGCAATGCGACTCCCAATTCTCCTTGATGCGTTCCAATGCAGTTCGCAGAGCTTGACAAAGTTGCCATCCGAAGCGTTCCTCACATAACTCGCGGTGGCCGTCTCTTGCGACATCTCGGCCTGAACGCGGCCCAGCCTGACGGATTGTCTGCAGTAACACCAACGCTGTGTCTATCTGCTTGAAGTCAATCGAGGGAAGTGACAACTGTAGTAATATGTTTGACCACTGGAGTCGAAATCCTAACGGCAGGGTGCCTAGAGATTTATATTCTTCCAAAGACATCCCACTAGGACAAGCGTGCTGCTGAGATATGACGAGGTTAGGCTCTGGCCCGTTAGGTCGAAAGTGCGGGCGATAGATGAAGTCCTGGAGAGATTTATATCGCTGTAGTTGGTAGGTACATGTTTTCGGGATCTTCTCAGTGCTCTTGATTTCCTTGACAAAGCATTCGTGCCGATGGTCAAAGTACTGGTAGGTGAGGCCGTTGTTGACGCACACCGAGTCTTCTGTTGCATCGGAGACCGTCAATTTTTTCCGATGCGTGACGACGTGAGGCTTCGTCTCAGAAATGAGTCGCAGTCTTTGCGGGGGCGTCTCAATGAACTTAGAGAGGCTGTAGCTTGGGTCATATATGTTCTGAGAACTCGAGAGCCAAGCTTTGCTGTAATTTGATTCCAGCACATCGATTATGAGAAATAATGTGGCGTCCCGCCAGTCGTTGAAAGACTTGGGGCACTTCAACTCGAACACCGTGGACTGCGCCTCGGCTTCCTGACGCGGAAGTGGCCATTCGTGAACGTCGATTTTCATGTTCTGAGCCTTGGTACGACTAGCGCATCGTTTGCACGATGAGCTGTGGACATCCTTCTTCATATAGCGGAAGACATGGTCGTAGACGTCTTCAAACTCACATTTGGAAGTCGCATGAAAATTCATCAGAGTGTTATATTCCTCCTTCTTTCAGACAAGCTCGGCTTTTTTGTCCTCTCTCTGCTTGTGAGCCCGTTCATCTATCTGGACGCGAAGGATTTGATGTTCTCTGGAGGCTGCAAAGTAGCGAACTGCGAAGCTGTTTTTCTGGCCAAAGCCCGAGAAGAGCGAGGGGCAGTTGGTCTTGGCTCCGACCACGCGCCCTCTCAGATAATCCTCAACGTGAGACAGTCTCTCCATTTGGGCCTTCAGAGGTAGAAGCAAGGATTGTAGCAGTGCTGTTGGTACTTCGGGGCTGTAATCGAGAAGAGATGGATGCTGCTGCGTTACTGATCTGTCATAAGCGATCCACACTTCCATACAAGTGAGGAGCATTAGAGAGCTGCTCTCAGGAATCTCTCTGTAGTGAACTCTCGCACTACCGTGATACTGCTTGATCAATTGTAAGAGACTCCCGCATGTCTCGTGTTCCGATATGTGCATGTCCAACCAGGTCTCAAGGTCAGAGCAGACCCACTCTTCAAACGCAGCAAGAACATTGAACCCCTCCCACGACGACGAGAGGACAGGCAAAATGTCCTTTGAAAACTTGGTTGTCTCATAAGACGGCGAAAATGTGTTGGGTGAGGTCTCGCTTGACGGTAGTTGCTTGATGGTATGGATGTACTGGTTCATTCCGTCCAGTTGGAGTACTGAGTCACGCTGGAAATTCAAAGTCAGGAGGTTCTGAGTTGGAAGGCTCAGTTCACAAGTGCCGATGGCGACCCAGGCAGATTGAAGCTTATCATTGGCCTTACGCAGAATGCGTTCGACAGTGGGGAACCAGCCTCCCGCGTCGGTATGACCAAGCTTGGCCAAACGTCGCGAGGTCTTGGATATCAAGCAACGTAAGATGTCGCATGGAATATTTTCCCTCATCGCTTGAGCCGTAATTTGAGCCATGAGATAGACCATGAACTCTTTATAGATTTTCTTAGACCCAGTCAAACGTAAGAACGCGGTCTGCATCGCAACTCGTGTCAAGAGCCACACCGGTGATCTCTTCCAGGGAAGCAGACCAGTTGACCATACTACCTCCTCACGAGTGTTCTTCCACAACTGGGGCACGGATATCTGGGTTCCCGCGGCTTCCAGGAAACTCATGAACAGCTCGGTCACGAGGTGCGGGCCGATAGTGTCCCGATTCTCGATGTGGTACTGGCCAGCTTTTTGCGCCGTAAGTTTCATCCCTGGAGCTTCCTGGTAACTCATTTTGGTGAGGGTATTGATCAAGGTAGATCGGAAATCATAGTTGGCAAATAAATCGACGTGGATAGCAGTTGCCAGACTAGGAAAGCAACGCTTAACCCTGCCCTTTGTCGACATGACGACTTCGTTCGGAGGCGTCAGTCCGAAGGCTTCGAAAATGATGTTTCTGTCTTCTTTCCGGACGATAAGTGCGGCATTCTGAGCCCGAATATAGACAGGGACAGTTCCACCTAGGACTGATGTTAGAAGAGATACTCAAGAGAATATGAAATATGGACGCGATTTACCATTGCTTGACACCTCAGCAAATGTGTCGAAAAGCAGCTTTTGGTGAATGTGACCGTCTTGATCGATCACATTAATGAGCTTCTTAAGCATGGAATGAACTGCACGGGTGGTGCCATCCTTGCCGGAGGGAAAGGTGGTTGCGAAAGAGCTGAGTGCTTCCGAGACACATTGGAGCAGAACGCGATCCGTCGAGACAAACGGCTGATCATCGCCAGTATTAGGTAATTTCGGTGGAAGGACGATATGATTAATCGTGTGCATCAGGGATTGTGTTGTGACCTCCATCATAGCTTTTGCCATGGTGACAGAGCCGGCGCCGCTACTCGTGGCGATAGAAGAGGAAGCTGGGTGAATGCAATCTCCAGACCTGGTACGTGGATTCTGGGTAAGTAGCTGTGAGTTGAGCTGCAGAGGAAACCAAGTAAGTGGCGAGGGTTAGAAAAGTAGGTATTTAAGTAACCAGGTGCGAAGTCTTAGAAGGGACGTGACGATGAGGCTGAGAGGTGAGAAAGGAAGTTGAAGTTCGTGCAAGTTTTATTGGGATGGCCTTGTTTTCTGAGAAGCTTTTCTGGGGGCAAAAGAGCAGATAAGACAAGGAAATAAAACCCAATGCCAGTTGCTAATAAGAACTGATGTGTTGAGGAGTCTAGTTCAATCGCCTTTGCCTGAACTCAGCAAGTTACGAACAATAGGTTCGATAAAAGAGATGCTTTTGGATGGTAAGCAACTATTCGCAATGGAGAAGTGAAGACAGTTTTGTTCCGCGAGCTGGAGTCCCACATGACCGGAAGTAGTGAAGTCAACAAACGAAACGTCCTCACCTGAAAAGTTCCCAAAAACGTGCTTCTCAGTTTTCTGGTTGTGTTTCTGCGTCTTTTCCCTAGTGGCCCCAACCGCCATGTCCCGCATGAACAAGGTAACATCGCCCAAGAATTGCAAGGCTTCTTCTGTTCAGGTATTCTGATCCAGGTATCCGGGAGATGATCTATACCATCAGAACCGTCTGCACAGTTGTTGGCCGTTTAAGCCCCGCGGCGGATCGCTGGCGGTTTATACAGTCAGCGTGCATGGCCATAAACATAAAACAGCTGACAGAGTGCAGCAAGCACGAGCAGTTGCTTCCCTCACAAGGTGATAGAGTATATTATGAGGTACACAAAACGCAAAACATTGTGGGCAATCCTCCATCCTAAAATGGCCTGGAGGGACATGGGTTTGCTCCAGTCTTCTGAGGCGATCCCTTGCCCCCTTCAGGCTTCTTCCCCTTTCTGCTCTGCGGGGCCCTCCTCCTCCGCTTCGGCCTGCCTGGCTGCCTCAACAATTGCGCGATGCGCCTCCTCGTCATCCGAGTCTTCCTCTGTCGATTCTTTCGCTTCCTTCTCCACCCCTTCATTCTTTTTACTGTCGGCCTTCTTAGGACCAAGCTTGAACCACGGTCCATGGGCGGCACCCACTCCGGATCCAACAAGCACGCCCGGGACCGCAGTCACTCCGCTCAGCAACACACCAACAAGATTTCCAAGACCCATGCCCACAGCGCTAGCAATACCGACTCCCGCGGCGGCCCCCTGGCCCCAACCGCTCGCCATGGCACGTGCCTTCTTGCTTTGGCCATGCGCCTGGACTTCCTTGTCGTATGCGGCGCGTATGAGCCGCTCGCGTTCAGCAGGGTCTTTAATAAGGGATGCTTGCTTTTTCAGGGTATCCGCAGTATCCTGGAGCCGCTTTGCCGCCTTTGCGGCCTCGATGGCGGGGCCAAATCCATCGGGAGGGTTAGAATTCTTGCTCTCATCGGGTGGCTTAGATTTAGAGCTGTCTTTATTGTCTGATGGAGGCGTATCTGGCATCTTTGCTATCTCTTCGGAATGCGATAACAGGAGCAAAAGACTCGTGGATTATCGAGAAAGACAGGTGCAGACATAGCAGGTAAGTCATGATGTGTGCAGTTTTATGTCGTTGAAATAAAGCCAACCCTTTCCACGGTAATGACGTTATGGGGTGTGTGCTAAATCCAGTTTTAGCACTAGCGGCGGGAGGTTGCTCCGTACGCTGCTCCTTCCTTGACCACCAACTCGCCTCTCAGAAATATACGAGGGGGCGTAATCGGTGGATTATGACGACAGATCGCCTGCGACTTCTTTTCCTCAGTACAAAGGCTCATATGAAGGCGTTCAAAGTTATTTGGACTTTTAAGATCAGTTGACCCTCCCTATTGTATTACTTTGGGCATCTCTTCAGATTTGCGATACACGTTCCAATCTTCAGCGTACAACTTGGCACGTTTAGAAATTACGCTTTCTTGTGGTACCAGATGCAGTTGGACATTTTGAATACCTAGGTAAGGTAGGGAGGTAAAGATTTATGGTAGTATCTGAAATTCGTCAGCTGTTCTAGACCCCCGGGTTCCCTCGGCCCTAAACTTGTGCATACCTAATTAAGGTACTGTATGTATACACCTGTGGTAGGATTACGCATGTTAGCGCAGTACTGCTCCTACCTTCAAGCACTGGGATGTATGTATAAGTAGCGACAGTAATTAAACGGTCGTGTAGTAGTCTAATCCTCTGCTCTAATATCGTGTGATCGTCTTTTCGTGCCGTCATCTCGTCGTCTCGTCGTCTCATCGTCTCGTCGTATATTCGTTCCCTCATCTACTTTTCTTTCTGATCACTGAGCTTGTATTTGCGCACTAACATGCGTAATCCTACCAAAGGTGTACACAGAAGGGAGTTGAAGAGTGGCAAGATTCGGCCCGTGAAACTTCCGTGTTATACCTATTTTACTCAAGCAAAATATTAGAAACATGCCTCGGTGAGGATGTGTATAAGTCTGCTAATGTCTTGGACTGCTCGATTATTTAGCACCTGTGCTGGCGGCGCACTGCACTCCCAATGGCCGTTAGATATATCTACAGCTAGTTGTGTAGCAATGAACACATCGCCAATGCTTCCAAGCTCGTGGAAGACGAAATGCGATGCAAATGACATGCAAATCCCGGCAATTTACACTGGTCAACTCTTTGTGCCGAAATTCTCGCAGTGGAGCTGCCACGACCTCAATATTGGTGATGCCTGCGCAACGCCCGTAGTTCGGGCGATGAAGTGGCTATTAGCTATTAGTAAGTATGACAATGCACAAGGCTGGGAGAACACGACCTTCACCCTTCGGCAAGCTGCTATACCGTGCTCCAATATGATCTGATCCGCCGAAACGGGGTCCACGACGTGGTGGCGAAGCTGGAGCTGGGAAAGAACTGCGGCATAACCCTGTGTGGCCTTTCCAGGAAGGGTTTCGAACACAAACTCTCAAACTTTCGGTTCGATTTGTTCATGTGCTGAGGCAGGTTTCGCCAGTGATGAGCCACTTCCTTGAACCTCTTCCGTGAGATGACACTCGCCATCGTAATCTGAGGGTTGCCAGCAGTATTGCGATTACTATTGTACCCGAAAATACATGTGTAGCCGTGCCCGCAATGCCAGAGTTCGGGTATGAGGGAGGGAGCTCTCGCTGCTGCTTGCCATAGGTCTAACCCTATTGAATTCGCTTTGTTATTTGTGGCTGTAGCAGATCTAACATCGAGGTCAGTGTTCAAAAATTTGTCTACCCAACCATGTCTGACGCCGGGTTTGCTCCGTACCTCGGCAGCAAAAAACCGAGAAAGAAATGTGAAATGTGTGGCATCCACAATAAAGGCAGTCGAAATATTTGGTGTAACAGAACCTTAACAGGGTTCATGGCTTGACATCGGTACGGTTGAAGTTGACGTTCTGTGTTTAGTAGAGACAATCAATTGCAGCCTCTTTTCGCTCCAAGCCTTGGCAAGATGCTCGCTCGCGTGTTCCTCTGAGATGCCATTGCCCTGAAGCGGTGCAAGGATGCAGTCATTGCTCGAGGAATGATGACCTCGGCTTGTGCGATGCAACAGTCGAGGGGCGTCTTAAACCTCGAGAGTCCCGACTGGTACCTCCCGAGGACCATCTTTGCAATAGCACCGCCAGAAAAACTCCAGCCGCAGCTGTATAATATCGACTCGGCGGCAGAGCTCCATCTGAAGGAAGCAGGTATAAAGTCCTTGGGTCCCATCTGCAGTATACATGTATCGAGGTGAACTCGTTCATCGACCATGACACTCGTCATCGCCAGGAATTTGGACCGCTTTACGGTCTACAAACTTTTCAACAAGGCTAAAGAGGTAGAATTGTCGTCAGAGTGTATATTCAACGGCATTACCTAGAAGGCTTGGTCTTAGGAGATGAAGTCGAGAGCGGGTCAGCAATGGTCCAAGCTCCCCCAATCACATGCCAAAACCTCCGTCATTCCATCCGCCGTAAGCCGTAAGCCGCAATCCCGAGATTACGGAAACGGCGCCGGAGGAAATCTCACTCCCTTAGGTACTGGTATCCTCCGTCCATTCTCTCGCTCTCCTTGTTATGCCCTTCTCTCCCTTGGCGAATCAGTCTTTCTTCTCCAAGTGCGGCAGCACCCTCCTTTGCTACCTACGAACCGCCCACGTCTGGGTCCTCGTCATCCTAATCCTCATTCTCGGCGCGCTGCGAAGTCGCGTCGCGAAAACCATCACTCCCCAATCGCCGCCTCAGAAGCCGCGAATTTAGCGAAACATGGCCTCCGTCGGCACCCTCTCCCTCTTCTTCCCCGTCTTCGTGCCCGCGACCGGCATAGCGGCCGCGTACCTCGGCCATCGCGCCACGAAAGTCGACTGGCGCACAAAGGCCAGACATTTCCTGACCGGTCCGGGGCGGCTGAGCCGCATCCTGCTCTTGTTCTTCCTCGTGACGAACTGGAAGAGCTTGCCCTTCGCATGGACGGTACGTCTTCTCTTGCTCCAGCTCGCCATTCTTCTCGTCGCCCAATTGCTAACAATGGATTCCTTTCCCATCTTCCAGACCCGCATCTTCTACGCCTTCATCTACCACCTCACCCGCCGGCGCCCGGCGCTCCCTCCCCGCGCGCTGTTCCACTACAGCATCACCTCGACCCGGAACCTCCTGCTGGAGAGCGACTACAACATGCACAAGTCCAACAGCACGTACTTCTCCGACCTGGACGTGTCGCGTAGCCACCTCGTCACGCACCTCCTCGGCCCCGCCATGTCTCGCGTGGGCGACAACGGCAAGAACCGGCTGGTCCTAGACAAGGACGGCTTCATCGTGCGGGGCGGCTTCGGGATTGGGCTCGGGGCCGTCTTCTGCTCCTTCCGCAAGGAGATCGGGCTCATGCAGGGCTACGAGACGTGGAGCAGGATACTCTGCTGGGATCGCAAGTGGCTGTACATCGTCACGCATTTCGTGGTCAAGGGAAAGGTCAAGCCTACCTCGTGGGACGGGAGGATGAGGGGCCCCGTCAGGCCCAAGAACGTGAAGGTTGAGGGCAAAGAGACGGCCAAGGAGGAGGACTTCGGGAAGTGGGTGATTGCCACGGCCGTCAGCAAGTACGTGTTCAAGCTGGGTAGGTTTACGGTCCATCCCGCCATCTTGATTAAGGAGAATGGGCTGCTGCCGGAAAGGCCTGGCGGCTGGAGGGGTGGAGAGAGCGACGTTGGTACGTTGGAGGAGCTGGGGGAGATCGATGAGGAGGGCGAGTGGGATTGGAGGAGAGTCGAGTACGAGAGAAGGAAGGGGATGGGGTTTGCGCAGCATTTTGCTGCATTGGACGGTACGAATGGGTTGTTTGACGGGGGTGAGGATGGCGCTTTAGGGCACTTTTCTTTGGGATAGATCTTTGTCCAAGACATAGACTCGCTAGAGAGGATTCGAGCTTCACATAGATATAGAGAGAGTTGATGGGATGAAGTCAAGTGTGCGGAAAGTTTCTCGGCCAGTAGGCCAAGACTAAACTCCTTAGGAATGACAAACTCTATGACCGCAAAAGGAGTAACGACATATCAGCGGTTTGCGAACAATTGAGAACGGGGCTCAGATGCAGACATTTCCTTTCCCACTAGCTACAGGAGGAAGCTTCGACCATCTCCGACGACCAAATGATCTACTGTTGGAAACATCCTTCACATCTATCGCCATTGCAATCCCAACTAGCATCGTGACTCCTAATGTTAACATTCCTCAAAGCCGAACCTCCAACCCTTTGGCATAATGAGAAGACTTGTATCTCGGCGAACCTTCCAAAGCAACGGAATGCAACACGTTCCATCATGTATCACATAGGCCCGTGTTCCCGCTTACCAAGCGGAGTTGGCATCAACGGCGGCAGTATCATCTGCAGCAGGCCAGCCAGAGCCACCATCTTCACCAGTAGCTGCAGCCTCAGCGCCGCCGTCATTGCCACCAAAACCTCCATCACCAGCATCATCTTCAGACACCAGGGGATTCTTGCAGCGAACTTTGGTATGTCCCATCTGTTGGCAGTTCGAACATTTGACGCGAGAGTCTGCATAATTATCAGCTGACAGTCCGTGAAAACTTGAATCTGGGACTCACAATCACGGGGCTTGGGGCACTCCTTGCCAGTGTGGCCATACTCATCGCAGTTACGGCACTGCACCTTGGACATGTCGCGAGGTTCGGTGCAGTCCGCCGCCTTGTGGCCTTCCTGGCCGCAGTTACGACATCCTCCTCCGCCACCACCGGTAGGGCAGTCCTTGGAGAAGTGGCCAACTGAAACTCGTTAGTTTTATCACTACTCAGATGCTGCAATGGAAGTCACTTACTCTCATTGCACTTGCGGCACTCGACACCCTCGGCGGAGCGCGGCTCAGGGCCTGTTTGTGATATTAGCAAGGGAACGATGAACAGAACCACGTTTATTTTACTCACACTCCTTGCTGATATGACCACCCTTGCCACAGTTCTTGCAAGCAAAGCGGTCGACACGTGGGATCGGGCCTAATAATTCGTTAGTAATGACCTGAATGAAACAAAGACCAGACGTGTCCATACAATCGCGGACGCGATGACCCTCTCCATCGCAGTTGTAGCACTTGACGGCCTTGATGGTGTCTGTGTCTCGCTTCTCTTCCGGACAGAACTTGGAGGAGTGTCCTAGCTCGTTGCAGTTGTTGCACTTCGAAATGCCACGGTCAACGACCTCACCAGCATCGGCGAGGCGCTCCATGTTCTTCTCAGGGTTCTCAGGCCAGACCTCACGCTCACGGGGGCGAGTTGGCTTAGGACTAAAGCGGTAGGTGACTGTGTACTTCTTGTCCATGTTGCCTTGGAGATCCATATTGGTCAGGGTAGGGGCCATGTAAGGCTTTTCAATGGCAATGAGCCAGATGCCGACGTCCTGGCTGCGGAAGGCTTCCTCGAGCTGGACATAGGTAGTGTCGGGGCTGGCTTTGACGTAGATCTGAACAGCATCCTTGATATCATCGAGCTCGCCTTCCGAGACAGCTGCGACAATGAGATCCCACGCAGTTTCAGCAGCCATATCAGGGAAGTGGCTGCGGTCGACCTTGCGGGCAGCCTTGCAGCCGGCAGCACCGTGTCCTATTTTTCAAGACAGTCAGCTGTGGTAGCCAGAGGAGCTGCCTTGGACTTGTACTTACCTTGCTCGCCACAATTCTTGCAGATTTCAGGCACAGGACACTCCTTCACCATGTGGCCTTCCTCACCGCAGCGGCGGCAAGCCATTGGAGGTGCGTCAGGGCACTCCCTTGCCATGTGACCCTCTTGATTACAGTGACGGCATTGCATAGGAGGCTTGTCGGGGCAATCCTTGGCCATGTGACCCTCCTTGTTACAAGCGCGGCAGATCATACCATCCATAGAGCGGGGATTGGGGCACTCGGCCTTGTTGTGTCTGTGAAATACATATAAGTCAGGGTCGGTTTATGCTGTCACGCTGAAAAAAAGGTTCTTACCCAGTCTGGCCGCAATTGAAGCAAGCACCGCCGTTGCCACCATCAGTAGCATCGCCGTTCATATTGCCACCGAAGTCACCATTGGTAGTTCCGGCATCGTTGGCACCGTCATTGGCACCCCAGGTAGCACCGGCAGAACCACCCGCTGGAACGCCCCAGACGGCATCACCGTTGGTGGTGGTAGGAGTATCCCAGTCAGCCATGATGAAGTTGACTAGTTGAAGTTAGCCGGACAATCCAGTATCTTTCGTGGAAAGTATTGGAACACTTGGCGAAGGAGAAGGGTGAGTGGCAGAGGTATAGACGATTGAAGTGTTCAGAGAACACCGAAAGTGCGAGGCAAAGGAATGACTGATGGGGGAAGCCGAGTAGCCAAAACTAGTATGACTGGGAAGCGTGTGATTTGGTAAGACGAATACCTGGCCTTGGTCCAGATGCGATGCAGGTGCGAGAGGTAAAGTGATGGGGTCACTTTTAAGAGCTGTACTTCTGGAAGGTAGCAAATGAAACTCAAATTCGCCAATCCACTGCTAAAAGCGAAGGGCAATGATTCAACTGGAAGCAGTATGTTTGAGAATCTGAGTGGAAAGTGAAGAAACTGTGTTGCATCAGGGCGGGAGGATCTGTTGTTTGGCAAGGTCGTTCCAGAAGAGGAAGACAACCTCGACAACCAAAATGGTTCAAAATAGATGAGAAGAGATGATGGGATGGTTATGAAGAGAAACAGTTTTTTTTTGAAGTGGAAGCTTACCTCGACGCGTTGGGTGATGTTTTGTTCGCGGTTGCTGGAGCGAGGAACCTTTTGACGCGGAAGGGGGCTGATGTCGGTTATCAAATGCACTACCACACTGATATCGAAGCTTGTAGAAAATGGTTGCTTACCTGAGGTACGTTACACTTTAATGTCTCTTTGAGTTGTCGTGGACGTTTGACGTTGGTAGGCTGCAGTGATTTCCAAGGCGGATGATGGGAGGGTTAGAAGGGAATTGCACAAGGTGACGCATCTCTGAGACAGAAAAGTTGACCACGGGAATAATGTGAGGAAAGAGCACCTCAGGTCTCAAATAATTGATGGGGCAGTGAACTTGGGTCGCACTTTTTAGGAGCTTGAACTTGCGACTGCCTTAAAGAGACGATGGACTGAGGTACGTACCGGAGACGGATGGTTTGAGAAGAATGGACGTCATTAACACAACATCGGGGCGGTCAGAGCGGTCGATGAAGAGAGGGAATCTTCAATCCTGATTCTTAAGCAAGGATAGACTGTAAGATGTTATTTTCATCTACCAGTGATTCCCAGATAATCCTTCAAGCTGGCAGACGGTAGGAAAGAGAAAACGATTTCTGCTAATCATCAATGGTAGACAGAATCAGCATCTGCACATACCGGTCAAATGAGATGCTTTCCATTACTAGCCGCTACGATACATCAAGCCAGTGTCACAAGAGGTACTGTCTTCCTATCTCTAGGCCTACCTGTTAGAAGGTGACATTCTTGCTATGGGTAAGCGAAGCAGAGCACCAAAGACTCATTCAACGACACAATACACCCTTACCTCCCAAAAGTGTGTACCCGTCTGACAGTCTTATTTGAGCTCATGAGAATTAGTCCACGCATTTTGATGTTCTACTCTTCTCAACGACGGTCTCGACAACCCACCGGACAGGCTGGCAGGAAGGACCCGGACAACGCTGATAGACAGAGCAAGGCAGGGGCTTGGCGCTGATATTCACGGATATAGCATCACCTCTAACAATGAGGTTGAAGATGTGCCCGGCGTCAAGTTTTCGAGATGGAACTGTGTGGGTGACGTTGTCCGAGTCCCGCGACAGACTCCATGTAAGAGATATCAAACCCTATCGGTGCCTCAGAGACCACCATGTTGGTAGTGGCAACCCGAAGCCTGGTTGCCTGACAAAATCATGAATGCTAAGTGGGTACTGTTGTGTTACATTGTCTGATGCTCTCAGATCTGGTCTGGATCTACTAACCTGGATCCTTCTCCCAATTCAGCGGGTCGATATTGCAGCTAGCGCCCAGCTAGACCTAAACTACAGGGCTTCTAACTAGGGTCCAATATGGCCTCATAGTCAAATCAATAGCTTGGCCTTGGCGTGAAGTGGAAAATAACCTGGAAGGATAGCTTGTTTTGTTTGTCCTTGATAAAATGTGGTATTTTCCCCGGATTCTCGATCCAAATGATTTTTTTCTGCCTGTCCCAAACGTAAGGTTGCAGACGCTCATTGTTTTCCCGGTTCGTTTTGAACCAGTCCATTCGCTTTAAACGCCAAACCGGAAAGGTGACGAGAGGAGACCATGAGGGCTTGGGCAGTCTACATTGGCGTCGGCATCATGGCCGGCGCGGCGAGCGCAGCCTGTGTCCAGCCTACGTGTGGCTCAGCGAAATGTCTCGCCGCCATCGGGAAAGACTCGGTATTTGGGGAGTCCTTCTGTTCGTCTTGGCTGTCCTTAGCACCAGTAACGACGACCATCACCGAGACCGAGGTTGTGACATCGACGCTCACCCAGGTCGAGACGTTGGAGACGGCGGTGACGGCAGTGACAGGCACCACCACCCTGTGAGTTTGGCTTTTTATTCTTCTCTTTTGTTGGTCGAATCACTAAGACAAAACGCAGAAGCGCCACTGCCATCAGCACTGTGTTCCAGAAGCGCGTGCCCACCCTCTCCGTGGTCGATCCGGCGGCGACCATCGTCTCCCAGTGCTCCAAAGATGCGCGCGTCAGCAGCGCCTGTAGCTGCTTCCTGTCGAGCGCCACCACATCCACAGTGACAACTGTCGAGACCTCCGTCTCAACCGTCATTCCGGAAGTCACCGTATGAAGTTTCCCCTTCTGTCACCTTCTAAGTAGAGAGTACACCATGGTCATCGAGCTGACGCAGTTGTCCTTCGTACAGAACACCGTGGTCGAGACGGTCACCTCCAACGTAGTAGCCACGGTCACGGCCCCGGTACCGACCGTCACCATTCCCGCAAATGTCGTTACCAATGGCGGGTTCGAGGGATACACCACAACCGGCAATATACTGCCGTGGATGAACACGGGGGCGACAACGGGCGGCAGGGTGGAGATAATCAACGGCGTCAATCCCTGCACATCGGACGCCTACTGCGCGGGCGGCCGGGTCGTCGTCCGCGTGTACCCGCCCACGGCCGGCAGCGGCTACACAGCCATTTTCCAGACACTCTCAGCGCGCCCGTCCACCACCTACTCCGTCTCGTTCCTATACCGCTGTCTCAACTTCGACACGCACACGAGCGTAGACGTCTACTATGCCGGCGTCCGCATGGGCGGGGCGACCTGCCCGGCAGGTAGTAGCTCCGCCTTTAACCGTGCTACGGGGATCCTGTTCACCACCGATGCCACGGGCACTGGCGAGTTCCAGATCCGCTTCAACAATCCCTCCAACTTACCGTACCTCTACGTCTACGCCGATGACTTCCAAGCCATTGCCGTATAAACACCGCTTTCTTGTTGAATGTATAGGAAGGGGATGGTTGTCGAGTTTAGTTGGATGGCCCTTTTGTGGTTGCGAGGAAAGGAGAACGTTTTGTCGCGAACATTGTGTGCCGGTTCCGTGGTGGGTCGGTCGCCTTGGTGGCTCGTGGTGGAACAAGTCCCACATCGCAGATTAAGCATACTATGCAGTATCGGCGAGCCGATTGAGCACAAGCGTCAACCTGTGAGCCAAAAGATCTTGCCAGACAAATAAAGGCCAACCCGACGACTGCCTGTTCCTGACACGAGACTTGCCCTAGATGTGCCTCACTCTACACATCCCAAATACCATAGTATGTATGTACAATACGATCGAAGGTTAAGATAGACGATATCTCAGCGTCGCGCACATTCTGGATGTGGAACCAGTGTCCTTGGTGATTTGCAAGTACTCTTGATGACAGAGACGTCACTGATCGTATAGGTGAAGGCGGACGGAGCGCTATTGGCGACGCCGGGCTGAGGCCTTGTGTAGACAGACCGAAATGGGCTTGGCGCCGGAGCAATTGCCGTGATCCCGCCGGGGGCCAAGCGATTCGGCACTATCGCCAGATTCGGCTCGCTGTAAGCGCTTGGAGTCGCCCGCGACGATGTCAAGCACAGGACCAGGCTTCACCCCTTCGGCCTCGGGAGGGGAATTGATAAGCTGCAGCGACTGATCCCTGCTAGTCTGCGACTGAGAGCAGTGGGCGGATGGCAGATTCAACGACTCCCAGCAAGCACCGCTCGCAATTAGCCGGCCGGAGTTCGCCCGATAGCCGGTTAGAGGGGAGGGAAGAGGCCATGACGACAGAGACGTATTCTGTCAGCATGGCGCACCCCAAGACGGGCTGATCTTGACCGGGTTTTCTTTTCACACCTTGAGGGCAGAACTTGCTGAGGCCATAGGTGGAATGGGGCTTCGCAAGGTTGTATAACCCCGCAGGACCATCTCGCCCGCCCCCCGCCAACTACTCGCCCAGGGGACAAGATGAAGGGTTATAAAGGGCCTGGTATTCCCTCATAAACGCGGATGGGGACAAAAAGACCATACCTGACTTCTGTCCCGAAAACCGACCGCCACAACCAAACAGCTTGAACTTCAACACCGAGGATCCCCTGCCACCGTCTCATTTTATCACAAGATGTCGAAGCCGGAAGGTCTTCCTGAAATGGAGTATCGGTTCCTGGGCCGGTCTGGTCTCAAGGTCTCCGCGATATCGTTGGGCGGGTGGCTCACTTACGGTGGTCATGTCGATAGGGGTGAGTTGCATATTCCAAGATCTTGGCGCCGCACCGGACGCTGACAGTTGCGCGCAGAGGGAACATATGCTTGCATGGAAGCGGCCTACAATAGTGGTGTAAACTTCTTTGACTGCGCGGAAGGATATGCCGAGGGCGAATCAGAAAAGGTTATGGGCGAGGCCATCAAGAAGTACGGCTGGAAACGGAATGACCTTGTCATCTCCACCAAGGTGCGTAACCGATTTGCGGGCTTTGAGGCAGACAATGACTGACAGGTGTTCCTAGCTCTACTGGGGCGGCGCGTTTGGAAACAACAAAGTCAACAATGTTGGTCTCTCGCGAAAGCACATCATCGAAGGCATGGACGCATCGCTCGAGAGGCTGCAGCTCAGCTACGTAGACCTCATCTACGCCCACAGACCAGACCGCCACACTCCAATGGAAGAGACCGTGCGAGCCTTCAACCACTTGATCAATACCGGCAAGGCACTGTACTGGGGAACGTCCGAGTGGAGCGCAACAGAGATCGCACAAGCGTGGCGGTATGCCGACAAGCTTGGGCTGATCGGCCCTGTCATGGAGCAGCCCAACTACAACATGCTGGACCGCGTGAAGGTGGAGGGCGAGTTCGCACACCTCTACCGCGAGGTCGGACTGGGTCTGACTGTCTTCTCCCCTCTCAAGCAAGGCATCCTGTCCGGAAAGTACAAGAACGGGATCCCAGACGACTCGCGGTTCGCCCAGACACAGGTCGACTTCGTCAAGGGGTACTGGAAGAGGACGGGCAAGGAGCAGTGGCAGGCCATCATCGACCAGGTCAACAAGCTGGAGCCGATTGCGGAGAAGCTCGGTATCAAGATGAGCGTGTTGGCGCTTGCGTGGGTCCTTAGCAACCCCAATGTCAGCTCGGCCATTACTGGCGCGAGCAGTCCGGCTCAGGTGTACGAGAACGTGCAGGCTGTTGCAGCGTACAAGAAGTTGACGCCCGAGATTCTCAAGGAGATCGACGACATCCTCAACAACAAGCCGCCTGCGATCACCTACAGGTTCGATTAGGCACCTTGAACCGGAGAAAAAAATTGAGCTCTTCCTAGCTCATAGACTATCAAAGTATACTAGAATAAGTTGATACTGCCAAAAGTATACGCCGCAAAACGCGTCATCTTTCTTGTGATCAGTCAAAGGGGATAGAAGCATCTGGTGTTGTGTGGGATGTTGGCGGTCAGGATGGCAACATTTCTAGAACGACGGCCCGAACCCCTGTGCCTGTATCAATGGTAGTGCCCCTGAAACTTTGGCGGGGCGTGGGCTGAACCATGGCTGGTGATTGGCCCGTACCTGATCTGGCCCGCTAAAACATCTCCATCCCGCCACACTCAGATTGGGATTGCGGTCGAACATCAGGCGGGCTTTCAAGAAATAAGAAGACCTCTTCGAGCTGCATTCTTTCGACAATCTTCTTGACGAAACGCAGCGAGGTCTGCTGAAACGTCAGTATGGCTCCCTCTACTACCACAGTGACCAAGTCCACGTCGAGGAGGAAAGAGGCAAGCGCCAATGGCAAGGTGAACGGCGTGTCGTCGGCGGAGCAAGAGGCCATCGAGACCAAATACCGCGACTTCTTCTGGACATATACCGAGGAACCGCACCGGACGAGACGGCTTGCAATCATCAAGGCACATCCAGAGGTCAGTACAGTTTGTGACCATTGCCGACAAAGTTTCAATTGACTGATATCCGGCTCATCCCAGGTCACCAAGCTCTGCGGCCCCGAACCTTTGACCAAATACGTCGTCCTGGGCGTCGTCTCTCTCCAGATTGTGCTGGCGCACCTGCTACGCAACACGCCTTTCTGGTCCCTGAAGTTCTGGGCGGTCGCTTATGTATTTGGAGCAACGGCCAACCAGAATCTCTTCCTGTCCATCCACGAGATATCACACAATCTGGCATTCCGGTCCGGACTTGCGAACAGACTGTTTGCCATATTTGCGAACTTGCCTATCGCTGTTCCCTACAGTGCTTCGTTCAGGGTACGCGGACCCTCGAGCTCATGAACATTACATAGTACTAACATTTGCACCAGCCATACCACCTCACACATCACAAATCCCTCGGCGTCGACGGTCTCGATACCGATCTTCCTACAGCCTTCGAAGCCGTTTTCCTCGACTCGATCCTGGGCAAGGCCTTCTTCTGCACCTTCCAGATTTTCTTCTACGCCCTACGGCCGATGATCGTCTACCGCATCCCCATGACCTGGGTGCACCTCCTCAACGTCGTCGTCCAGCTGACATTCGACTACCTCGTCGTCTCCTTCTTCTCCTGGAACTCTCTCCTCTACCTCCTCCTCTCTTCCTTCCTGGCCGGCTCCCTCCACCCGCTGGCAGGGCACTTCATCGCGGAACACTACGTATACGAGACCGTCTCGGCGGAAGCCCGCGAACCGTCGAATAGCATCCCGGTGCCCGAGACGTTCAGCTACTACGGGCCGCTCAACCTGCTGACGTACAACGTCGGCCTGCACAATGAGCACCACGACTTCCCCGCTGTGCCGTGGACGAGGCTGCCGAAGCTGCACGAGATTGCGAAGGAGTTCTATGCCGATCTACCGCACCACCGCAGCTGGACGTACGCGATCTGGCGCTTCATCTGGGATGAAGAGGTCGGCATGCGCTGCAGGGTGAAGAGGAAGAGTGGCGGGAGAATTGTCGGCGGCGGGTCGGCGAAAGCGGCCAAGGTGGCTGAATGGAAGGAGGACGAGATCGAGGCATGAGACTACCGATGTGGTGTAGAGCGTTTGGCCAGGACGGATTGCTGGCAGGCGCGTATTGTTTCAGCATGCAAAATGCACATTTATGGGCGCTCCATTCATGTGTGACCAACATTTTTGATGATGTTTTGGTGGTGGCTTATCAATCTGCAGGTTTCGAATTGGGGCGCAGTAAGGTCAACGCCTGGCAAGGCTTGGCCTCCTATTAAATCCGTGCGCTGCCTCCTGCTGTCATTGAATATGATCACGGCCTTGTTGCTTGTTGACGTCTCTCAAAGAGCTCGTTGATTTCTGATTTATATCCTGGCACAAAGGCTGTGTAAGTCGGCAACCTCAGATACAAATCTGCTCGAACGTCTCTTCCATCTTTGTGCTGTCGCTACATCGAAACACATTGTCAACCCGACTCCAGGTCCCATCTTGATTGAGCATAGGAGGTGCTTCTGTGGCCGGCTTGGGATCCCAAGTATTGGCTATCCTCTCCCTATCACGCTTGCCAACCCGACGCGGCGAGAGCCTGATCTGCGCTTTGGGCGGTTGTTCACCAATTATTTGCTGCTGGCTTCGTGCTTGGAGCGCGCAGCGCTCCGTTCCTCGGTACCTTACCTCGATAGACGGCAGATTGATAATAAAGTCTGCTTGGCCAGATGAAGACATTCCAGCCAAACTGTACTCTGCCCCCTCCAGAGCCGGGTTTCGTTGCCGGCCCGAACATTCGGTCGACGGTCGACATCGTGTGGAGTTGCCTCAGCGTCGTCTTCTTGTCGACCTGGTCGGTCCTGCACCTCAACGTACCACCGCAAATCCACTCGCTCACTCGGCGACAGCGTCTGTGGAAAACGCTCTGGCACACATGGCGGAAGGTGAGGTGGATGCTGTGGGCGTTGCTAGCGCCGGAGTTGCTCCTAGCCACGGCCTTGGATAAGCTCTTCTCTGCTCGACGAAGTGTCCAGGAGATGATCCACCTGGCAAAGGAGGATGGCGTACAGTGGACTCTCACCCACGCCTTTTTCGCCGACATGGGTGGATTTGTGATCAGGTTTCCCGACCCGGACATCAATGATACTCGAGGAGTCGTACCTGAAGACGTTATGGAGTTTCAAGTGCAGCAAGTACGCCGAACCCACCGCATGGGATCACTTGATTGGAAATCTCACCCCATGCATTACGAGGCTGCCGCGAAGATTAAACGTGGTGGGGAGAACTACGATCCGACGAACCTCCTCCGTCTATGTGGCAACCTTTGGGCTCCGTGTGCCCAGCAGCTGTCCCTGGCTCGGCGTTACGGCATCATTTCGCGACTTCCCAGCCCTACAGAAGACGAGCTCAACGACAAAAGTAAGAGTGACGGCCTTCTCAAGCTTCTTGCAGTTTTCCAGCTGGTGTGGCTGGTTATAAATGTCTCGGCACGTGCCATACAAGGCAAATCAAGCAGCCAGCTCGAGATTATGGCGTTATCCTATGCCATTTGTGCAGCTGTCACATATGACTGGCCTGGTTTCAAGCAAAGGACGTCTCGCAGCCTGTTATTCTTCAGGCCTCCAGGTGTGCTAGCCACAATGAGATGGCCGAGATACTGGCAGTGGGTCTAAGCTTTAACACTAATGACTATTATACTATCGGCAATGACTCTGAATATTCCAACAGCCCGGGCAATTGGAATATGTATTACATTGGAATCGCGCTCGGCGGTACGGTCTTTGGACTCGTTCATCTCATAGCCTGGAAGTTCGATTTCCATACACCCGTCGAGATGTGGCTGTGGAGAGTGTCTTCACTTATATTGGCCGGCACTCCATTGATTTTAGGATCACCCTCTCCGCAATTACCATTACCACAGGCGATGGAGACTATTTATTATATTCTGATATTCATTTTGATGGTCGTGTCACGCCTCATTCTCATGGTTGAGACCTTTCGCTGTCTCTATTATATGGAGCCGGCCGCGTATACGACGACATGGACTGTTGACATTCCACACTTAGGGTGACATACTGTATATACATGAATACCACAAAAGAGGCAGGACAGCCAACTATTAACTTTCAATCTTTGCATACTTACTGTGGATGTCGGCCGTCATGGGAAATCCAGCTGGTATCACGGCATTTTGATATCGATATGTCTGCCCCAACTTGCACTCCGCCATACATTTCTTCTTTCCCTGTGTTGAGTTGATAGACTGCTGTTCAACATCAACAAAATCCTAGCACAGGAGTATGGCAATGAGTTGATTGTACCTAAATATATATTGCACACATGCCCAGCATATACAGTCTGCCCATCTGTACTGCCTTCGGGCGCCTAGCGAGTAACTTGCCTCTTGAACTGACACCGAATCACCCAAACGCCCTTCGCCCACACTGCTCGCTAGATGGTATATACGTGGGAGATGAGCCGTCAAACACAAATAACAAAGGAGAACACCCATGCAGGTCTTTGTGTCAAAGTCATACATCATCCGATCTCACAAACCAGCTTTCCCCTCCCGGAGAGCCATGACCTCTAGACCTAGGCCCACTGCGTGTCTCCGTCCCCAACGTCAAAATCCTCATGAATCTGAAATCCACCATCACTGTCGAGCCCAGCCTCTGCCGTCAGACCCTCCCCCGCAGCAGCCTCGGATGTCACCTGCCAAGCCCGCTGCGTACTGGGGTACTCGCTCGGCTGACTGCTCCCCTCCCTCTCCCCGACCCCGTCCCCGCGCATGCTCACATCCGCGATCCCGACCTCGACCTCCTCCTCCTCGGGGTCGGTCTCGTCGCTCTCCTCCGACAGCGGATCCACATTCTCCCCGTCCGACATGTCCTCGATGCCCGGCCACGGCTCGTCCTCCGGCAGCGTCGTCACCTGCCCGTGCGCGTGGTCCTGCTGCGCCAGGTGCCGCGTGGCGGTGTTGCTCCGCTGCCACTGGCGGTCGTCGTCCTCCGTGTCCAGGTCGTCCAGCTCGTCCTCGTACACGTCGATGTCGATGTCGCCGTCGTCGTCCGTCTCGCGCTGGCCTCCTCGCGGTAGGAGCCCCCCGCCGCCGCCGCCGTGCCGTCGCCGGCGCGCGTAGTCGTCGGCGCCGAGCTCGTTCGTCATCTCGCTGTCGTACGGGTCCGTCGAGCTGCCCCGGTCGTGGTCGTCTTCCATGTCCTCGTCGTCGCCGTTGTCGTCGCCGTAGTACGGGTTGGGTTGGTTGACTGGGCCCCGGCTGTTGGCGCGGTTGTACCCGTTCGAGGCTGGGGCGTTGCTATACGGCGTGGCGTAGCAGAAGGGCGTCGTTCTACGCTCGGACCGGTTGTCGCTGAAGGGTTGGGCGCCGAAGGGCCCCAGGCTGGGGCTGCGCGATAGGCGTGCTTGGCTCCAGCGGGGAGTGTTGCGGGGCAAGAAGCTGGGAGATCGGGTGGTGCGCCGCTTGACAAACGAGGCGGGGCTAGTCGATGTGGGATGCGCGCCGGTCAGACGGGGGCTTGCGCGCTGGATCAAGGGGGAAGGACGCCGCTCGTATGGATTGGCGGTGTGAGATGACACCCGGCGTTTGCTGAGCGAAGGCGAGATCGCTGTCGTTGCGGCTGGGGGGAGGGAGTTGGTGCGGATGTGTTCCGGCCGCTGTCCCTTGCGGTCTTTCAGAGTGAGTGGAGTTTGTGCCCGGATTGCTGCCGGGCTATTTGAGAGAATAGGAGATTGTATCCCTGTAAAGTACTGCTGAGATGGGGAAGTAGATGACCGACGACCCCATGATTTGTTCGCCTGGGCCAGACGAGCGTTTGAGGACGAAGGATGCGAAGGTGGTTCGTCCAGCCGTTCATTCCAGGCCCAACACACTTCCATCGCATCAGCTTCGGGCACCTCGCCGTTGCTGCTGCTCTGTGAGTCGGGATATACCCTCGTGAGCATACGCAGCTTCTGCCAGGTCCAGCATGACTCGAAAGCCTGCTGAACAATTGGGTGGTCTTGAAGATATGCCTCGCGTTGCGTGATGTACAGACGCTGCAACCCGCTTGCCCTCATAACCACGCTGGAGGTTAGGAATGCATGGTCCCACAGACTCGGTGTAACCAGCTCGGCCGGCGCCAGAAACCGAAGCCGCGAGTCTTTGTGTATTTTTCGCAGTGGCACCCAAGACTGTTGAAGGCCAAGTGGTGGCGGGTCAACGTTACGGGTAACGCGATGAGCTATAGCTCGAGAAGCTATGTCCGATGCTCCTACGCGAAAGATGTCGGCAAAAGCAGTGTTAATGGCAGCTTGTACGCTCCGTGCATCCGGGCCTCTGACAGCGACGGTCTTAACCAGACCTCGGCTCCGGAGCCGCTTATCAACCATTCCGCCGGGTGCACATGCTCGAGGCAGCAACCAATCCGGACCATGGAAGTCTCCATAAGCAGGGCCCGTACTTGGGATCTGAGCTTCGGCTGCAGCCCGACTGCCAGTATTAGGCATCTGAGTCCACTCCTGGCTATTTCTGCCTGCGGCCCCCGGCTGGGTTGTGGTCTGGATGTCGCGCGCTTCAATCCAGATGCCTTTGAGAGGAAATGGGAGGAATACTACCTCGACATCCCACGGATTGTTGTACGACGGCGCAGAAGTCGATTGCAGATGACTGACTTGTGCCTGCAACGCTTGCAGCTGACTATACATCTCCGTAGCACCGGCTGCAGTCGACGATACGGATGCAACGCTGGCTGTAGCGTCATCAGCTGCATCCCGCCTAAGGGTTCGACGACCGCTGCCGATGCTACTGCCATCATTGTTCAGGATCTTTTCGACTTCCTCCACCCTGGATTCCAGCTCCGTGACGCGAAGGTCGGTATGATCATGCTTCTCCTGGCAGTCCTCGTGACCAGCAACAGAAAATGAAGTGTTTTCCAGCCTGTCCAGCCGCTGCTCGTGGCCCTGAACAGTCTTGGATAGATGCTGAAAAGCTTCTCTGCTTAGTCCTGTCATAGTGGCAGATGATCGTGCATCCTCGGGTATGTCAGGTGCATGAGCTGCATCTGATGAGGATACTCCAGCGGCTTCCGGGGGAACAGAAGTCTCCGTTATGCGGTCCAGAAGCGGTTCGCGAGTCTTGGCACCAGAAGCACCACTAAGTGTCTGTAAGCCTTTGCCCGCAAAGGGTCGAAGGTACCTAGCCTGGCTGGAAGAGGCAGTAGATGGAGGCCGCGATGGCATCAAGCACTGCGGTGGGATGGGTGGGAAACTACCGTCCTGGCCGGTGGGTTGGGAGGCAAGGAAGGTCGCCCAATTCAACGTATCGGGCATCGAGCTGTCTTGTCCATGGCTATGATCCATATCCGCTCTGGGATCAGCGATCTCCTGATTGGTGTACGGGAATGAAGGTGGTATGTCCAGAAGATTCATATCCACGGACGCTGCTATATTAGGTGGAATCTGAAAAGAAGGCATGTCCTGGACAGGACTTAATGGTTGCCTGTTGGTCCCGGGACGTTCGTTCTCCTGTCCGTTGAACATGTCCACTGCGGTCAATGGCACCTGGGCCGGTGGGAAGTCATCATGATAGCAGGCATGGTGTGAACACATGCACCAGCCGAGCTGGTCAGAATTGGCATTATCCGCGAAAGGTCCCCTCACTGCGCTATGTCTGCTCCAGAAACGACGACATCCGCATTTCGCGCCATTAGCACCGGGAGTGGTGTCGGCGAAGTTGCATGGCCCGCTGGGAAGCCTCGGTTGGACCGCGGCGGGCTGGCCATCGGCATATACGTCGAAGTTAAAGGAATTGCTGGTGAGCGCGGCGTCGAACGGTGTAACGGCCATTGATGATCGCTAGGTCGCATATCACATCGGCCTAGGTGATCGGTCGCAGTCATCCAGGGTCACGTCGGTATCAGAGATCGTAGGTGGTCTAGCATGAAGTCGCAAGGGCAAGCGGTCTCGGGCAGGGGCGGTCTCGGGCAAGCGAGTGCAGCATGGGATCGCGAGGCAACCCCAAGCAGGCGAACCAGGCCGCATCAAGAGTGCGTCAGTCTAGCACATGTTTGCTGCTGTATATTAGTCTAAGTAATCATTCCCAGGTGATGCGACAGCGGATTGCGCAAGAGGAAAGCCTGAGGCACACATATGCGACGTGAATTGGAATAGTCACATAGTAGCGACACTGTCAAGAACACAAGAGAGTGGGGGAGAACGCACGGGAGATGCGTGCTTTATATGGCAAGCTGACGAATCGGTAACCGAGGCTTGCGCAAGCCGATTCAGATTTGACAATGTGATAGAAGGCTTAGACAGAAAAGGCGTCCGTTGATGGCATCAGGAGGAGCAAAGAGTCAAGGCAAAGTGGAGGAAGTGTCGTACAGGTAAAAAAGTGAGGCGTAGCCGCAATTCGACAGAGACGGGGAACGAACTTGGGCAGACTACCACTTCTTTTGGGCGTCTGTGAGGGGTCAGGAGGTTGAAGCACGTCTCCAAGCCACTCGACCCCTGTATAGTATCGCCAAAGAGGAGCGGGAAGCCGGAAGGTGGGGAGTCTGGTGTGCAAGTATCCCGGTACGTATGCACTGCAGACTAAAATCGTGGAGGGAGCAGATAGATATCTTACTAACCACCGTCGACAAGGCGAATGGGTATATACATGCCGCTGTGGGGACGCAATCCGTTGGAAGGATTGCTTAGAGAACGGCCTTCGATGACTCGACACTGCATCTACAATCCGTCCGAGACAGTAGGCAGGGTACCAAATGAAGTGGAAAAGGCAGCCCATCCGCATTCCTCAGGCAGACCTGCAGCTTGTCGTCCACGTTGTGTACACAATAATGTGCAGAATAGACAACAAAAGCAAAAGCAAAAGCAAAAGGCGTCCTGATCAGGCTTAACGCGTCGTTTCTGGTGGCCGCCTCGAGTTCCCGCGTCAACCCCCTGTCTGTTTCACTCCGCTAGAGGAGCCTTCGTCATCCCATTGGACAGAAGACACTTAACATCCCTGTCGGCATGACCGCGACGCGGCCCTGCCTACACGTTTCGCGTCTCCCACACAAGATTCCACAAGATTCCCAAATCCGGCGAAGTAGACGTCACAAGGGGAAGTATGGAATCTTGGGTACTAGCCTCAAAAGGTGCTCTTGCAGGAAGTGTAGTTCGAGTAGCAAAAAGCGCCGAGATGGAGGAAGCTTTGTTAGTTCGGCAGCTCCGTTATCAATTCGAGGCGGCAGTTCCAGGTGCTGTGCGTAAGATTGACTGGCTGGTAGACTTTCAAGTCTGGCCGAGGAGCCGTCAGTGAGGCTGCGGATGAACAAATCGAGGACAATGTATCGTTGCGAAGATATCACATGGTGATCTGATGTGGGTTCTTTCTTTGGTTCGCGACGATGCCGTTAAGTATAGTGAGCAGAGGAAGAGTAGATAATATCTTTCATAAGTGAAGTGAGATCTCATAAACTAGACTTGGACGTAAATGATAATTAATCCGCCATATGACGAAGTCAACCCCATGCGCGCTAACATGCCATGCTCGTTTGTTAGATGATGCACGATGCATATTTCGAAATAATACAAGAACAGGCGAGACTGTCCCATGCAATACTTATGGTCTTACACTTCTCCCCAAGTGCCAATCGGACCGGTACTGGCAATCATACTGCCAGTGCCCATTGAGCCGCCGATATCCCAGTAGTGCCTGGATGAATGCCTCGACGAGATCGAGCTCCGCCTAGCAGACCGTCTGGTACTCTGACTTGCGCAGCTACCGGGAGCGTGTCTCAGAGCGACCGGACTTGTCGGTACCGTCGCCTTGAAGGTACGTCGCTCCGCCGCACGAGCTCGCTGGTGTGCGTGTGACACAAGAGGGTGGTGCTGGCGGACTCTAGCCGCTTTGGCTGCTGCATCTTGTGTGCTTGACGTTGCCAAGTGCGAAGTACCTGATGTGAATGAGGTTGATGACGGCCGACCAGATGTGAACCGCGAACGGAGGTAACGGAAGACCAGTCTGATATCTAGATCTTGCTCCCATTCTTGCTGCGTGAATGTTTGGCTGGAGCTGTTGCCGTCGCTAAGGATGGATTGAACAGGGTCAAGTGGGAAGGCTGACGAGTGTGCACCCGGAATGGAAATGGGCTGCGTCGGTCGTGGAACGGTAGGCTGAAATTGCGGCATGAACGCCGTACTGTCGTCCGCCTTCTTTTCCGCAGCCTCGTTTATGTCAGCGGTCGTCTCTGGGATGACTGGTAATCCAGCGTACGGAATGGGCATGTGCTGCATCTGCACGTAAGTCGAAAAGGCGCCGGGATGGTTCGACAAATGGTTGACTAGCAACCCTAGTTCTCTCGCCACCCTCTCCAACAGGTGCACCTGCCAGGACGAGTCATCGGATGACTCCGAGTTGTAGGGCGCGGCCGCGGGGGTACCAGAAATAGCTGATGCCTTAGGCGTCGATGAGAGGTCCGCCTCATCTGGCACCATTTCCCCGAAAAGCACGGCCAGAAGCCTGTCGTCAATGCCCATGAGGTCACGGATTACCTTGCGTGTAAAGCGACTCCATAGACCTTGCTGCCCTACCGTCGCATCGTCAAAATCATGATCGTGCCAAGCATTGGCCCCTGCCCTCGTATCTTGCGACGCTCCATTGAGGGTGCTCATGGTAGCAATATCTTCGGCAGTATTCCTCTCCGAACGTAGCTTGTGTACGGATGCTTCGGATTGTCTTCTTCGTCTCGTTTCCTTCTTAATCTCTTCCAGCAAAAACTGGCTGTGCTCCAGTCGCCAGGCCTCTATTCTTCGATTGCGATCTGCCTCTTGTGCATCCTCTCGCTCAAGAGCAAGTTGAGCTAGGTCGAGGCTCTCTCTTCTTCGTTTGACGCGTCGCGGATTAAATTGCTCGAAAGCATACAATTGCTCTTGAACCTCGGACGAAACAGCCTGTGTGTCTATACGAAAAGATCCCAGGCCATCATGCCCAGGTAAGACAGGTATTGTGTGCGATAGGGCTTGCTGTGGGTTTGAGAGTTGGCTATAGGGGCTAGGAAGTGACCGAAAGTCAGGGAGATGGCTGTCTAAGCTGTCGAGCTCAGCATCTTCCTCTGCTATGCTCTCTTCGAAGACAGAGTGCGCGCCCAGGTGATATTGGCCAGAGATAATCTCGGAACGCGCAGCAGTGTGAAGGCTGCCTCCGTCACTGAGCCTTGAGCGCCCAGGTGTGGGTTGTGATTCTTGGGCTGAGCTAAGATACGAGGCTGTCGTGCCAGCATCGGTCGGAGGGGAGAAGAGGACCCACGTCTGTGACGCTTCAACATCACGATAGACCTGCGGTGCAAGGTCTTCAGAGTTCCGGTCGGCGGTCTCAATTCGATTTGGCCTCTGAAGGGCAGGTCGTGTGGGTTGGTGGAAAGCCATATCGTTCGCTGATTGAGGGAGGGTCGCGGAGGGTTATGATGAGTGTCCCGATGCTTGGGCCGTCCGCATGAGCAACGAGTGGTAGCCAGGATAGACAATCTTTTCAAACAGCTGAACAGGTAACAAATGGCGATTTGAACAGAGAGGTCACTGTCACTAGAAGCTCTCCGTCGAGCAACAAGGACACGACAGCACTACCCAGTTGTCGTGGTGGGACAATGCTGCAGTCACTGGTTGTCAGTGTTGGTGATTCCGTTTCGATGCACGGTGGCCAACCGTACCGTTGATATCACTTTGGCGAGATTTGTGCAAGCAGCGCGCCGAGGTTACCGACTATACTATGTGGAAGACGTCTGCGTCTTGGTCATTCGAGTCGGGGATAGGATGTCGTCAATATGCTGTCGCTGATATAGATAAGATAGCAATTGATAAGGTGCTACTGTTACAGAGTGCAATCATAGGAAACTGAATGCGAGACGGGGCAACCAGCAGAGAAAAGACGGCAGCTATTGGAAAGGACAGGATAATGCGATGATGAATGATGAACTTAGGTCTTGAGGTCCGATCAGGAGGGTTGAGGTTGTTGGGCGGGAAAGGCGGCGGGAAGGTGCCAAGTACAGGTGTACTTGTTGGGCTCTTGACCACCTGGCGATCGTGTGCCACAAAGCTTAGGCGGGCCCCTTGTCCAATCCGGAAGCAAGACTGCAGTCAGCTCGACATCATTTCATGGACTGGTGCAATCAACACATGTCAGCAGCCATAACACGCCATTCTTATTGTCCTCGGCTTCCTCATGGACATCATCTTGGGTGGTAATACGGCATCTAAAATATACTTAATTTGATACCCTACACTCAGTGTACTACCTACATGTAGCAAGCGCTCTTAAGGTGATCACTGATCAGTGGATGACGATGATGAGTCCAGCTGATAAGCACCCCCACCATCTATTCTCTTAGTGGGGCAGACAGATCGGCGTCAGCACCGAAACAACTGTGCTATGCCTGTGTAGGAGTCAAGTCGGACGACTTTACGTCGAACCTGGAGGGAAAAGAAAGAGTGAGCCGATTCCCGGAGCATCGTCTATACGATCGTTTGTCTTATGTGAATGCCGAAGGTTCTCCTGAGCCAAATGCTCCGTAATCACACCGAGGAAGCCGCTGGGATGAGATGCAAGTCAGGGACTTATGTCGGACAGTCTTTCGAACGGTGTCATTACGTTAGAAAGGAACGTACAACCAAAGCTGGATGGTGCCACGGCGTAACAATTCCTCCTAGGCGGTGTTTGGTTATCATGTCGAGGAATGCAACGGCGCACACCGGGACACCTCCTCAGAATCACATATAATGCACATCTGGTAAGATTGACCACTTGGGATCAACAGGTTTGTATTGACTGTGCGAAATGCGGACTATGCATAGAGACATGCCCTTGACCACAGTCCTAATAGAGAACCGTCTTGCGCCACCCAGAAGCCAAAGAACCATCATGCACCACCCGACACGACAACTGCTTACGCCTCCTGAGCAAAAGCCTCGGGGAAGCGCTTCATGTTGTGCTCGAGCTTGCCGTGGTTGCTGAGGAACTGAACGTAAGCACCGTCCACCAGGATGGCACCAGCAGCCTTCTTCTCCAAGTACTCCTCGCGACGGAGGGGAGTGAAGCCCCAGTTCTTGGAGATGATGATCTTTTGCCTGCCAGGGAACTTGTACTGAGAGCGGCGGAGGGCCTCGAGAGCAGTGGCCTTGTCTAAACGCGGTCATTAGTATGCACGGGATATTACTTGGATTGCCGATTCAAGAATAGACTTACTGGAGTCACGAGTGCGGACGCTCATGATGATCTGACCAATGTTGACACGGGCAACGGAGCCGTTGGGCTTACCCCAGGCACCACGCATACCAGTCTGCAGTCTATCGGCACCGGCGCAAGACAACATCTTGTTGATACGGACAACGTGGAAGGGGTGGACGCGGACGCGGAGATGGAATCCTTCCTTTCCGGCAACCTTGACGAGGTACTTGTTGGCGCAAATACGGGCGGCCTCGAGAGCCTCGGAGCTCAGCTGCTCATACTCGTTGGAGACCAGGTGGATGCAGAGAGGGAAGTCATCGACGGTAGCGCGCTTGCGGCCGAGATCGAAGATGCGAATCTTGGGATCGGGGACACCACGGTTGAACCGGGACTTGGGGTAGGGCTATGAGATCATGGGTTAGCATATCTTTTCCGCCTGCGCAGTCTTTCGTTGCCTTCTCCCGCCAAACTGTCCAAGAGCATTTCGAGACAAGGCAAGCGACCAAGCGGCGATATTGTATCCATCATCTGATTCTTGAGGGTGTCTTGTGGCGGTCTCCACGGTCGTCTTCCTTCTTTCGTGGTTGTCGTGTCTTGTCGTCCCCTCCTTGCTCGTCTTGGAAATGCTCGAGGACAGGTATCTCGCTGGAAGTCCCATCCAAGGGAATATGCTCACCTTGTTCTTGCAATAGCGGTAGCACCGCGCTGGACGACGAGCCATCTTAACTGATTTCGAGAGATGATATCACGTCGAAAGGTGTTGATGTTGGATGAGCAGTCGAAAGTGGGCAGGTCTAGGTGAGGGTGCCGGCCTATTGAAAAGTAGTTTTGCTCTTTCGCCTTGATTTCAAAGCAGGCGAAACTCGCCAGGCGAGTGGAGCAAATGTTCTGCCGGTTGGCTTATTAAGGTGGGGCGCTTAGGGTTTGTGACTCAACTGCCCACTCGAAATCACCGACCAATAGGAATTCGCAACTTTTTTCACCCGAAGACGGTTTTGTGATTTTGCATTGACCGAGATCTGGGACTTCTTCTCTCTCGACGACTTCAGACAACCTCGACACCATAACACAGCCAACCACGCCGGCCTCGATCGTCCGTCCCTAACTTCACAATGGCCCCCAAGAAGTAGGAACCCCGCCCAATTACATTTCCTCGTCCTTATCGGTTCCAGCTCGATTCCATCCATGGCCTGTCGTTCTGTTGTCGTCGGACATCGCTGACATTGAGTCTCTAGGTCCAAGACCGATGCCCACAGCATCAACTCCAAGTTGGCGCTTGTGATGAAGAGTGGAAAAGTTGTTCTGGGTTACAAGTCGACCCTGAAGTCGCTCCGTTCCGGCAAGGCCAAGCGTACGTTTATCACTTTCTTGCACGACCGCCTTTCGCTTCCTGTGCTAACAGTTGAGCTCTAGTCATCCTTATTGCTGGCAACACGCCCCCTCTGCGCAAGTCCGAGCTCGAGTGTACGTTCCCCCTCGCCTGCAACTATTGCTGGCGTGTCAGAAGAAGATGAAGCGGTGGATTTTCCAGCGGCAAGACATTGCTCCGGGCCTACTTTGGAGCACTTGGTTGCTGGAATGACATTGTGTCTCTTGGATATACAGCGATTGAGAACTCCATGCTGACTCTTTTCGCAGACTACTCCATGCTCGCCAAGACCTCTGTCCACCACTTCAACGGCAATAACGTAAGTCGCTACCACCCTTGACCGCGAAGCTGTTAGGAGAATGATTCTTGTGTGTCTTGGTCAGAAGACATAATGTCTTCTGGCCCGCCCAGAGAAGAAGTCTTAACAGACTTTGGAGGGTACTCGTCCTTGTACTTACTAGAGATTTTACAGATCGAGCTCGGCACTGCTCTCGGAAAGCTCTTCCGTTGGTAAGTCATATTCCACTACAACCTTGTATACGTATTCAGGTGCTGATTGTTGCCACAGCTCGACCATGGCTATCATTGATGCTGGTGACTCGGACATCCTGTCTGACCAGACCGCTTAAATGAACGGTGTTTGATGGCATGTAATGGCGTTCAGGCTTTCGGGTCGCGGAAAAGGTATCACGACGGGTCAACACGCACTGGTGCACGCTCAACTTTGAGCCCTTACCGAGGAGTTGCGCTTGGAGCAAACTCCTGCCCTTAGTCGTAGTTAGACGACAGATGTAACGCTGGCACTACATCCTACCAATTATACCCGGTGTCTTTACATCTCTGAGTGACCACCTTGCCAAAGAGTCTCCCACTAGTGACATGACGGGTTTGCCTTTTTAGGCCATACAAGAGTCAACATCACAAGTGGTTAAACGTGAGCGGCCTGTTATGGACAGAGATGATATGCAATGTCCGAAATCGCGCTAGTCGTTACTGGTCTGCACTCCGCTTGTCGCATTGAATGCCAGATTGGCATAATCTAAATTCGGTTATAGGAAGCTCCATCATTTAATCTCGATGTCCAGCATGATGACAAGGTCATCGTCAGATCGCGTCCACTACAGTCACAACGGGTACCATCGCTGTGCTACCCAAACCTCAATTAGGACGTCCAGTTCCGAGTCAATACCAGGTGCCCAGGCCGTGATGTGCATAAATGCACCGACGGAAGGAGATCCACGTTTCAGCCATCGAAACAATGCATGAATGAAGACGCGAGTGACGCGACCAGGCCGTGTGACGCAAGCAAGAGAGTACCTGTATTGGGTATAAGCATGACCTCAGTTCCCGTTTTGTTCAGCCTTCAGTTACCACAAAGCTGCATCATTCATTCCACCTATGTTCAACCTTATTCTCCAGTTTAAGCATCGGTTAACGACTCGACGTTGAAGTTTCCGAAGGTCGTCTCCACAGTCATCTCGACTCTGCTTCCGGGGACCCTGTCTTTCAGATCTTAGCGCCTCCTTCTAAGTGGTCTAAACCTCCGGCCGCGAACAGCCCCTGTGGCTGTGATCCACCTGAGCCAATCCCCTTTTATCGCGTTGTCCTGTCGTTCCCAAAGTTCATGTCGATTTCGTACATGAAAGCTGGACAAGACGCTGAATTCCCGATGGGCTGAGATCGACAACATTCGAGCGCCACATGTTCTAAACTAACTTCTTTGAACATTCCTTAGCCATCAGCGCTACAAGTCTACGGAGCTATTTTTGTCCACCCCCATTGTATCTGGACATCCTTCCTCGAGACGCCATTGTTAGCTTCACCTTGTTGAAGTCACCATTTTCCTACTGCAACGTTCAACAACGACTCACTGGTTTCTCTGATCGGCCATACGCCCTAGAACGTCGCTTCGACACAAAATAGTAACGAGGACTGAATAGGTGACACCCCCAGCGAGGGTGATTCGAGAAAGCCATGTCGTCGGTAACAAAGAAGCCGCCAGCAGCTGGCCGTGACCCAGCAGCCGGCGCCGCAACCACATCCCCGTCGCGTGGACCTCGAGCTACAACTCCGTCATCAGCCGCTACCGGCACAGCGACGAACGGCGTCGCCCGTACTCGCTCTATCCGCTCCGGCACCCCAGTCTCAGCTCGCGCGGCGGCCCAGGGACGACGAGACTCTCCGCTCAGCAACAGCATCAGCAGTGGCAGTAGCACACCTGCAGATACCGAGCGGGAAGAAGCCGCTCGCGCCGAGACGATTGCATTGCTCGACGACCTGAAGGAGCGCCTGGCCAAGGCCGAGGGCGCGTCCGAGAACTACAAGAAGTCTGCCGATGTGCTACAAGTGCGTCTAGATGAGGCACTCGGCGAGCAGGCCCGTCTGGAGGAGAAATGCCACGAGTACGAAGAGCAGGTGGAGGCACTCCAGAATGAGCGGCGCGAGGCGGCAAGACAGATGCGGGAGATGGAGGCCATCTATGAGGCTGAGCGAAGCGCCATGTCCAAGGAGAAGGAGGAAATGGCGAACCGCGAGGAGGAAATGCAGATGATTATCCAGAGGCTAAAAGACAGTCTTGCGCAGAGGAACTCGAACGGGGACGATGAACTTCGGCCTTCGAGACACTGTAAGTTTTCCTGTGGTCAGATGCGGCGCCTCTTTTCCGTCAAAGTACTGACGCGGTTATTCTACAGCACAGAACAACTCGCCGAGCATCGACAATGGCAGCTTTGCTCCGCCGTCGTCTCTTAATCGCAGCGACTCGCGGAACAACTCCAAGCTCTTGTTACAGAAGGACAAGTTGATCGAGTCCCTTCGTCTAGAGCTCGCCGAAGCCCAGATCAAGCTCGTCGAATCGGAGAACCAGGGCGGCGGACGGCTACATGAGGTGGAACGTCTCTTGATGGAAGCTCGCATGGCCAACGCTCGCCTTATGGAGGACAACGAGAGCTACCAGCTGCTACTACAAGAGCGCACGCTGAAGGGTGATTTTGCAACCAGCGACTTCACCTACACGGGTAGCACCAGTCCTCATCGGGGTGGCGGCGCGGCTTCGGCGAATCAAGACGCTCTCAACGCTCTAGAAGGACGGTCAGGCAGTGCCGGCAATGACGCTGCTGGCGGTGGCGGCACGAGTCTGGCTGACGAGCTCTCTGGTGCCGCCGACAGCGATACGGAGGTTACAGACACTCGCCGACTGGAAGCAGAGCTGCGGACGGCCAAAGACCAAAACAAGGCGCTCACCCTATATATCAACAGGATCATTGAGCGGCTCCTCCAGCACAAGGAGTTTGAGCATATCCTGGACCAGTCGAGCGACGGACCAAAGACGTCTCCTGACGTGAACAAGGACCTACCACCTCCACCAGGCGCCAAACAGCCACCACAGGCCACAGGCTCATCCCTCCTCCAACGCGCAAAATCCATAGCCGTCGGCGCAGCAAAGCCAAGGCCGAGGCCGATGTCCTTCATGCCATCATCCACCAACACGGCCAACCAGACCGGCCCGTCGGTCACCAACCCAGACACAGCCCCCAGCATCCCCATCGCGCCCATTGGCCTCACCCGCTCCACCAGCATGCGCCGCAACAAGGCCATGAGCGAGCAATTCACCGCCAACGGCGGGTCGGGCCTAGTAAACGCGCTATACAAAGGACCCGCCGACAACGGCCAATTCTCGCCCACGCTGGGCAGGGCGCAGACCTTCTTCTCGGGCCAGCAGCACCCGCAGGCCAACAGCAGGATGTCGTCGAGCGGCACGGTGGTGCAGGCGAGCAGCGGCAACTTCCCGGGGGAGACGAGCTCGACGAGCGGCGAGAGCGCGGGCGGGGGGGACGTGGCGACGCCGCCGTCGATGAGCCCGCCGAGGAGCGAGAAGGAGAAGGGTACCGGCAGCGGCGCGACGTTTGCGGGGAACAAGCCGCGCCCGCTCAGGCTGGTGCAAAAGAACGCCGCGCCGGTGAAGGAGCATAAGAGGGCGAGGGGGGTCGGGGGGGCGTGGGGCGGGGCGAGCGGGGGTGGGAAGAAGGAGGATGGGGGGTTTGGCGGGGGGGATGTCATTCGGGAGTAAGATAGACGGGCGCGGTACTGCTGATGATGCATTGGGGATGGAGTACTGGGTGTGAGGAAGGGGGTGGGTGTGTGTGCCTCCATTTCTCCTTGTTGATAGAGGGTCCCATTGGAAATGATTGGGTTGGTTCCTCGCGCCTTGAGTGGTGGAGGTTGTGGAGGGTTCTCGGTCTCTCTTTATGTCTGTATAGGTTTCATGGCATGAATAGAGATACCCGGCACGTGTTCTGCCATAGTTATGTGATGTTTCCCAGCCAAGGAGGCATCATGCGGTTCACCTGCCGCACGCATAATGCCAGCATCTATCTACGCTATTTCACGCGCACTAGGAGGCATATTTCGTAGCTAGTTCATGTTGCGCCATGACTACAACTTGATGTCCTTCGTGATATAGCTGTACATCATCTTGAAGACGAGGTTTAGCCACGCAGGCTGCTTCCCTAACCACCTATCCCATGCGTAATCTATGCATGCACCTCGCGGAGCTAATACTTTGGTCGCTGCTGTACCAATACTCTTCCATGTGAGCTAAGAGTCTAAGTCTAGGATTCTGGCCGAGCGTGCTAGCGAAACTTTTTTGCTTTATCGACAGCGGAACTCCTGATGGAACAGCAACAGGTGTCGCAAGATCTCTGGCCAATGTCCGACCAAAGCTTTGCCTGTCTGACTGAGGATTTCTAGGTGACAAAAATAACAAAAAGGCCAAGAACAGACTACAAAGAGTAACATCATGACTTGCCCCAGTACCCTGGAGGACGTGTTGAGCGGCCTCCGTTCCCCGAAGGTTATACCATAACCGACGTCTTCGAAGATTTCTGTTGGAATATCTAGCTAGGAGGTAGGAACAGGGGGCAGCAACCCAGGGGTTTCAGACGGTGCCTCGGGCAGGGGCACCAGTCTGTGCGTCAGGGGCACCAGAGGCTATTTCATGACGCCCTCTCGCACCTGGGAACNTCCCTCCTCTTAGAAGACAGACCCAACCACTTGAGCAATCTTACAGCACGTAGCCCTCCAAACAGGAGAGGGTATTTGCTCTATGTTCAGACGTACCGGTACCTGGTGGATCCTACAATTTCATTAACTGTGCATGTTAACAAGTCGCATTCTTATTTATAATGCCAGATCCCACAAGCAACTATTATACAACGCATCTGTTTTAGAATACATTGGCCATGATGACAAGCCGTTTTAGTCAATAATGATTCTGAATGGGTTGTCGTAGTAATACCCGCTGTACACCCTGGACGCGGACGTCGTAGAGGATTTCAAAATCGGTGCGCCTTCAAAGTCTTTGAATACCTCCCGCAGGTGTGGCCTGCTTGGCTCTTGCGATATTTCATGGTTATGAGATTTTCCTGCTGCGGCAGTATTTCCATCGAACTGCGATTCGTCATTATGATCTCTCCTTCCGTTAAGGACACTTCTCGGGGCGGCAATGACTTCTGGTTGTTTCCCTTTGGCCCTGGCGCTCAGAGGTCCAGGCGTGTCGTCCGTGGTATCTTCGGATGGGTTCAAGACTTCCGAGCCGGCGACCAGAGTTACTGGTGTTGCGTAACTGTCTCCAGGTGCCAAAGTTTGATTCTTGACGCGACGTTCGTCTATCAGTGTCTTCGCTATACTTGGCGCGCAGTCTGGACATTGTATTGAGCCCCAGACCTCTCGGATGTGCTCTGGTACGCTTCGGACTAGGGTCGGCATCATGTACGTGCCTCTGAGATACTGGGCTGTCGGGTCGAACCAATGGACCCATTCTCGAGCTCGGCGTGCCAAAGGGTTCCCCAGAGTGTTACTACAGTAGGAGCGATAGAGCTTAGCGCCTTTCTTGACCCTCATGATGGCGGCAGGGCATTCGTAACCGTCTTGTGCTGCGTAATGGCGACCGAAGCAGCGGATGAGAAGTGCGAAGGTCACGGTCGCCTCTTTGTCTTCGGTATCCGCCTCCTTACTTGAATCTGCCAGGTCGATTTGAAGAGGTGCGCTTTCCGGACGGCTTCCGACTTGCGATAGACCTTGCCATCTGTCACCCGCAATGTTCTGCATCTCGACGTCAAGCAAGAGCTGCGGAACGGTGTGGCAAGTACCGCGGCAACGGGAATCGTCCAGCAGTACACGGAAGGATCTCGGCAGCACAGCTTCCGTTGTAGGCACCGAGAACACGACTGCATGTCCCCAGTAGTCCAGCCCTCTCGCATGAACCTTGCCGTACTTTTCTCCCAACAATCGACCGCGGGAAGAGTGAGCCGGGCCGTATTTCTCAATGCCCAACAAGTCGAGTGGTTCCAGGCGGTGGCGATGCGTCACAAGATCGGGTATCTTGAGCGTCTGGGGTGCCCAACGCAGCCCTGGCATCTTTAACTTGGGTACAGTACTGTATACTACGTCTGTGGGGAAAGAATCCAGTCTCTTATAGAGCCGCTCTAGTCGCTGGTCGAGGACGCTTGGATCGTCCCATGGGAGCTCAGACACGGGTGTGGGGTCAAGACCAAGCATGCCGGCCATGATTACAGACTGGTCCTCCGGCCAGCTGGTGTCACGCCATTGGAACTGCTGCAGGATCTTATAAACTAGCTCGCCGCTTCGATCGCGCCCCGAGAGCGAACGGATATTGGTGAAGATGTCGCAAAGCTTGGGATTGAAGGTCCAGGCCGGGGACAACCTCGATATCAGGAGGAGGCGGCGGGACTCACTGTCAAACCGGACGAGGCTATCCTTGAATCGGAGAAATAACCGTCCGTTATCATTTCTAATACCATCCCCCGAAGCAAACGACCCCTCTTGGAGCGTCCAGAATCGCCGCATCCACGTACTGGTCTGGACCCGCAGCCAGGCATCGTGATGAAATGTGGCTTGGAAATCCATGCATAGCAAATCATCACTCACGACGATGACCTTGGTAGCTTGCAGGTAGATTTCGTTCATAGTTTTGAGCGCTTGTTGTCGCAGCTCTTTGTGTTTGTCCTGGACCGGGATGCACAGCGTATCCATCCAGATGGCGAGATTCGGGTTCAGCTCGCAGATGGAGTGAAGGAAGCGAAGCTGGCAGGACGGAAGGGCATTGCGCTTGTCGTTTCCGCGCCCATCAGACCAAACATGCGAGATGGCGATGTAATTCAATGGTGCATGCTTTGACCGCATCACCAATCGTAGCTGGACCTCAGATTCGGGTGCAGTACCTGGATCAATGATCAACAGAGGCAGGCATTTGGCCGTAAGCACTCTGCAGAGCTCTTCTGGATTCACTTCGACCTCATCGCAGCTGGTGCACGGTGGCATGTGACGTTGGGTGCTGCTCGGATTCGCATTCGTCGCATTCGTGCAGACGGCGACACTACACAGGCGATGATCGAGATCTGACGCCCTGGGCGGACCCTGGAAGCGGCCGACATTTTGTACGTGGAGTTGCAAGGTAGACATCCTGCCATCTGCAAAGGATTCCAGAAAGGCGGCTTCGTTTGGGCATCGCCTTAGGTGCCTGAGTAGCCTCTCCGAAAGACCCGGGTTCGTGCCCCAATTCAAGGAGAGCTTGTAAGCCACGCTTCCCATCGTGCTCAAAGCGTCGCCGCCTGCCTCGTCAAGCTCTTGACCGTGTCCCCATATGTGGCTTAAGGTCATAGGAAGCTTCTTCAACACGAAACCGACGTGCTCACCAACAAGCTGAAGTAAAAGAATCGACTGCCAAATGTACTGAAACGCAGTTGACGGCCTTGTGGCGCGATGCTCGGTGTTGGGGTCCTTTGTCTCGAAGAGATCTATTACCGCCAAGAGGAATTTGCGCGACTGTTCATAGGATTGCGTCAAGTCGTCGAACCATTCGATAAGAGCGACGGGATGATGCCGAGACGCATTGACCCGCGCAGTCTGAAGTGCCATCCAGTACCTCGCGCGATCAAAATTGTAGACTCGTTGCACGAGAGAACTACCGTCCTCTCTTCCGTCATCGCCGGTAACCACTGTAGGTTGCAGGCCGGTGTCTGCTTGCTCCTGTACAGGCTTGAATCCAAGCCGCGCCAAGTGGTTGGCTAAGTATTCAACCAACCGCAGAATCTGGTCAGTAGTTTGCATGGGAAGTTGCTCTATCTCTACGCTGGAGCTGCTCTCAGTGAAAGAACTAAGTGGCTCGTTTTCCGTGAACAAACTTGGAGATGCGACGAAGCAGCCTAGATCATGTTCCACATGTCGGCGCGTCAGGGCCATCCGTGCGCACTCATCAAGAGCCGGTTCCAGTAAGGCTTCCTGATATCGTAGAATGTTTCTGGAGCTCATGACCGGAAGTGAGAGGATGTGAGACCCCAGACAATAGACGACAACTAGAAGACGAGGCTCGCGTCTGGGTGCTGATTCTCTTCGAAAGATACTAATAGGAGAGCGAGGATATAGCGGAAGGACATATGCGAGCCTACCCGGAATTCTCTCACTTGTATGGGCACGTGGGCGGATGAGGCCTAGTCACATTACGATATGCATGTGTACAAGACATGGGGTATTCTGCCTGGTTAAGGCAGCACACAGCTGGGAAACCAGACAGCCGAGAATCGGGGTTCCGCATTGTCACTCGCCTGGTCAACCTGCAGAACAAGCGTGCTGTTCTGCTTTCTTCTTTTCTTGGTGCATTTCCACACGTCGCACAGGGCAAAACAAAAAACCCAGGCAGAGGTCGCCCGTGTGATTTTGTCCCTACATCTCGCCAGTGATGATTTCTCACAACAAACCAATCTGTTGAAACCTACAAGAAAGCCACCAGAGCTCCCAGGATGGCGCCGTTCCTACTTGATGAGAGTCGGTACCATCGGTTCTATTATAATCCTGTCTTGCAGATTTTTGTCCGTGGCTTGGTGAAGACACTGGTCGCTGTGGCCTTGGCTGCACTTTCGGTTATTGCACAGAAGCGCTGCGACTGTCCAGATTCATGGATTTGTGTGGGACCGGCCATACTAGTATTCTTCTTTATCTCGGTGCGTTCCCATTACGATCCAGTTCCGAAGGCTGAATTGGCTGACTATTGTCCCACTTCAAAGGTTGGCTTTCACTTGCTGTTCAGTAGTTATCGCGTCTGGCGAATGCTTGTCCGGCCCAGTCTCGATCCTCTGACGCGATCCCGCGACTTTTACTCGAGCTGCCACGCAATGCCGGCACCTATGTGCTACTGCGAAACCGCTTTTAATCTGGCTGGCACCTTATTCTGGGTAGTTGTATGTAGTTGGCAGGGTGTGCGTGCCTGCCTACCGACTGCATTCCCCCAGTGCCTTGCGATCCTCTTCGCAGCCCAGACGTGAGTATAACCCTCGCCGAGTACTACCTCGTATACAATGTTGTTGCATCGGTTCTGACCAAGGCGTGGCACTGACAAGTTGACTTCAACAGGGTGGCCTCCATATGGGCGGATCGACTTTCGGAACATGAGAGAAAGAATGATGTATACGCGTTTTCGCAAAGGCCTTTTACTTAACAGCCGAGATGAACCAAGCTTTCGAGCTGCATGTCCTATCGTACGGGCCATGTACTTAGTTGATATGCATAGCCAACTGTAGCGGTCATATACTCTGACAATCTGCTCTGGTATATGAGTGTAGCCTGAGAATCCATTAACTGTTGGAAAGGACTGATTGATCTGTTCTATGTTTCTGGAATCCGCAGCCAGCATCTATTAATAATCCTCTACAGTAGATCATGTTGGGGAGCTATTGAGCAGTCTGTAAATTCAACGAAAATATCAGTTCCCACCGTGATTAGATCTCCTTTAAGCTAGTAAAAACGACAGACAAGAAAGATCGCCCGACAAATAATAATTAGACAGAATTGTAAGGACGAGTCTTTCCTATTATCGTATCGATATCGGTTGATTCAAGACACTTCTAGGATTTCTTGTCAAGACAGCTACTCGTTCGGTCTTAGCCAAGTCTTAATAATCGCTTACTTCCATCCAAGGCTAGGCTTTCTCAAGACGGGTAGTCTGTACAGCATCACTACACGGCTCCAGGCTCTTTCCCTCGCCCCCTCCCGGTACCCATGTGCTCTGCAAAGGCTGCCATGTGCAGGGCGCTAACACAAAATGCCACAGGCTGCATATCGCAACCACAACCCCAGCCTGCATGTACCGGCGCATGTATTCGGCGTAATCCGTCCCCTTTTTCAGTCAAAGCCCCACAATCTATAGATAAAAATGTTGGCGGTAAAGGCGTCTATCCGTCAGCATCGGCGGACAGGGCGTCGACCCAATCTGCTCGCCCGCCATAAGCTACTCTTGAATCCATTTGTTTCATGCGAACTTCGTTAGTGCTTCCGTCGAAATGGCTCAGCAATACTCCCCCGCGGAGTGGGCCTCCCAGAAAGACCGTGTAGACCACCTCTACATAGAGCAGAGACAGACGCTGGAGCAGGTCCGGGATGCACTTGAAGCGAGCGGCTTTGTTGTGAGGTACGACTGTCTCAGCCGGCCGTTGGCCTGTTCCTACTAGTCTATTTAACCCAGCTAATGGAGGCACGTTAGCAAGCGATCGTTGCGAACTAAAATACAGCAGTGGGGGTTGGAAAAGAAGCGAAAGCCGCACGAGATGCGTACCGCATTACATATTCTCGCCCAAAACATGCCCAGTCTAGCCCCCGGTTCCTGCGGGGAGACCTTGTTCTTGATACGAGGAAAGGAAGTATCCCTTGACGAGATATGGACGTATTATCGACGCAGGGATATCTACGACCCGCTCGACTGGCTGGCACGCCATCGGTCTGATAACTTCCAATGCTCCCCCACCGTCTCCATGATTAAGCTGTGCGGGCGCACTTTGACTCCTGTTTCGTACGATGATATCTCGAGCTCTACCAACGTCCTGTCTAGACCAGGGATCGAGCTTGTTTGCGATCCACTCACGCAGCCATCGGAAGACACACTGAACGGCCCTTGGGCCATCCTACCCGCAACCGTTAGTATGCCTCACGTGGAAGCCGCCACCGTCCATCTTCTCTCCTTGACAAGGTCTTACTGTACCGTATATCTCGAATCGTCTCGAGCGAAATATCATTACGAGCCCAAAGCCCTTCGAAATACTGCCCATGGACGGTTTGGACATAAGATCCAGGACGCCATGGCCGTAGTTCTTCGTGGAGATGCGCCAAGCTCTGCTCTCGACCATGTCAACCTTGCGGCGGACGAGATGCATCCCCTGTTGATGGACCACCACCCTATGAGTCTCGCCCAGATACTTACCGTCGTGTGTGAGCTGGCGGCGACGATACCACGTACCACACAATATGCAGAGAACAAAGTCCTTCAGGATATTCTCATCCTAATCCTTTATTTCATGAAAGACTTATCGCTGCTTCTTCTTTCCAAAGACCACCCTCTTACGTACCTGTTTGGTATACTTTGCGACACGGACCACGTACTGGAAAGATCTCTTCGCCTGATGCAGATGATGGTCGACATTTTCGAAGCTTCGAAATCTGCGATCTCTGATCCTTCGCATTGGAGACTTCTCTACCTTCGAGAGCGATATTACGACTGCCTATATCGCGCCCAACGGGATGGCGGGCGAAAGTCCGCACGGGCGCAGCTTCTGCAGGACCAAGAGCGCTTTTACGGCCAGACAGCTCCCAACGTTCTCTGGACGCTCATGAACGTTGCGGACGATCACCTCGACGACAACCGAGTCTCCGAAGCAGAGAGGCTGCTTAAACTTGCATTAGACCGAGCTGAGACCTTGGCCGACGGTTTTGCCAAGGCCAAGGCGCGTTTTGCGGCGCTAGAGGGGTTGGCTAAAATATGCTTGTTAAAAGCAGGCCTCACTCTTAATCCCCTATCTTTGCGCTGGCAAGACTCTGGCAGGATGTCGGCTGAAAAGCTTCCCAATATTATGAGGCTTGCACGGCTAGGGGAAGCCGACCAACTTTGCTTGCAGGCTGAAAGTGATGCCGTAAAATGGTTCGGGTATGACAGCCGTCGCAGAATTCGAATCTCTCAGACTCGTTTTGACATCATAAACGCGTTAGAACAAAGCCGAACATAGGTAGTGTAGAATGCATACCAAGAATTTAATAGTAATCTGCCAGTGTTCCCACGATAGCATCAACGATGATGCTCTCATGCAGCCAGATCTCTGCTTGCTTTCCTCTCGTCAACCTCGGCCCCCAATCTAGCCAGAAGCGCAGATACCCCGAGTCGTACCCAGCCATTGTTGAGGTTTTGTAGAATTCCGAGTGGCGACAGACTTTAAAGGAACTTCAATTCTTTTCATAACCAAAGAAGTAAAGCAAACGAGATGATGGCCACTTTCCCGCCGTCAGGCCGGATGTTAGAAACAATCCTAATCATCCGCTTGTATCAGCTGCATCCATGCTACCGATACTAGTGAAACAGGTCTGCAATCCGGACATCTCACCATGACTTACTATGAATATACTCTCGCCTCACTTATGAAGGGAGAGGACACGTTGTATACTGCAATCCTTTCAGTCTAAGTCTAGTGAATTAACCTGACCCCATCTTGATGTGGATGGTTGCGGTCGCCTCGGCGACGCCGATGATCCTCGACGGCAGTCGGACGAAAATGACCATTTTTTTATCTAGAGTAAAATTCCCTATAGCTTGCCTTGGCTTAACAATTGTATCACAGTAAGTCGAGACAGAGAGTGCACGCTTTGGTTAATTAAAGCCACCCAAGAGACAAGAGACACAGGAAAACTGCCAGTCTCAATTCCTATCATCTGCTCCTCGGTCCTCCAAGTAGACTCTAGGGGCAGACTTGATAAGTACATGTCACCGATTCCAGCGGGCTATGATGAACTTATCCTTCATTACATAACCACACAGCCCTGGTCTATTTACCATTAGGAAATCTCTTGTCACAAAGGGGTACAGAGGTTTGCTCACGTTCTTTACAAAAATAATTCGTGGAGTCCACTCTTCCGTATGGACACGAATCACTGTCAGTACATTTGTCTAATTTAGTTTGTCAGTGTAGTTATGCTTCAATGAACGATAAACGGCCGTACGGTTTCGGCATGCCCGCGCGCCATGAAACGCGACAGGTGCGCGGCATTGGCCATTGCCAAAGAACCAACCGCAGGCATCTAACAAAAATGTTAAGTTAGTATTATTTCTTCAAGCTGGACACGTGCGCTCTTCTTACGAATGTTGCAGTATCTGCTTCCCGCAAAAGCGGCATTCCTACACCCATAATACCCGCACGACATGGTGATTGTCGTAAGAAATATGGCGCAGTCCAGAGCGTGAGGGTAGAGAGAGACCAGAAGAAGAAGATTCGGATGATCCTCCCAAGAGGGAACGAGAAAGGAACCTGCTTTATACAGGTGGCAAGCTCTAGGATCACGAAAAAACTGCCGCCACTGCAGTGACGGCAAGCGGCTGACAAGCGGGAGACCATGATGCTACCCCAAAATGACGAAAGGTAGGTGCAAAGCATTTCTGGTCTAATACCCTCTTCGCTCTAAACCCCTTGCTCCTCCCTCCTCTCCCGCAGGCTAGCTGCAGTACTCGGTGCTCGATTGGCGTGGCTTGTCTACTCGTTTGCACAGTCCTGGTTCTCTTTCTGAACACACTCGCTGCTTATTGCCCAAGAGTAGCCGGCGCTGGGTTCACGTCGGAGTCGTTTTGCTTTAGCTACACAGGCATTTTGTATTAGCGTCATGCAGCCTACTGCATTTTTTAGGCACGCACAGAGAAGACATTAACCTCCCTTCCCCTCCCCCAACCCCAAAAAACTGTCATTTTTTGGGTTTCGTTTCAAGACGGACGCAGCTGAGCTGTGTCCTCCACTAGATGGCCTTACTGCTTACCTTGTTGCCCTTCCTTGCACAGCGCATAATGCATTATGCCTGGTCTGATAAGAGGGTAGCAATGCAGTGCCATACGACGGAAGACCCAGATCGTCGTAGTCCCTACATGGACTGCAGATACCAAAAGACCGCATGGAACCGGGCAGTACTGGGAAATAAGGCCATGTTGCTCGACTCTGATGAGGATTCATAAATGGTCTTGTGGTCCGGCTATACGAACCTGGGTGGGATATCTTCTGTAGTATCTTTCATCTCATATCCAAGTTCCACCAGCCCAACAGCTCTCGGTATTAATTTTGGTAAGCCGACTTTACACATTTCCTAGCATTTCTATTGTGATCTTGAGACTTCACATAGTATATTAACGAGGTGTCAGTCCCAAATCGTGACTGGTGGAACATAACGAGCATTTCAAGAAGGAGCGAGAGAAGAGGCAAACTCAAAATCCTACCGACATGGCTCCACAGTAAGATACCCTCATCATTCTGCAAACCATGCTTTAGATATAGCGACTATAAATACCTGTCTGCCTGCTGACGAGACGTAATGCTGAAGACGCCCCAATCCTGCCTACATGGGCTACGGCCACGGATATCATGCAAATCCTGTTCAAAGGCAGTACATGGCACAGCAGAGAATGCGTGCACAGCAGCAGCGTGCATACCAGCAGCGTACATACCAGCACCGGCAGGAAATGATGCGTATGGAGGCGGGCGCCATGGGAGGCGCCATGGGAGGCGCCGCTCTAGGCGCCGGCATGATGGGGGGCGGGGACGACTGCTGCGATTGCGATGACTGTTGCGATTGTGATGACTGCTGTTAAGTAGGAGACATTGCCATCCCATGCATCTATTTCTGTTAAAACATATCACTTCTGGCGTGTGATTCTTACCATCAATCGCCTACTTATCGACTGTCAGCTAGGCTTGGGGCTTCAGCGGAGAGCAGCCATGTTAGGCAACTCGATTCCTTTCACGCAGGCTGGCCCATCATCTTCGTCTGCGCACCCCTAACGCGTTTGCTCCTTTCTTCAGACCATTTTTGAAGTAAATTTACAGCTCACACTAAAACCCGCCGTAGTAGGACAAGATTTAGGGGTCACATCCCCAAAAAGAAAAGTCCGCGGGCGACCTCCCGCTTAACGTTTCCACAACATCCCAGGAAGCAGTGGCAGTGAGCGCCTACCTGGACAAAGTCTGGGGACAAGAAATGGGACATTGCAAGCACGAGCAAGTTTGACTGCTCAGCTAACTAGTGAGCACTAAGGCTGATACAGGCTGATCAAGGCTAATGAGGGCGGAGGCAAGACGGAGCCGAGAATGAGCAGGTGGGAATACGGCCCTCAAAAGCGGCGAGCGAGCAAACCAAAAAGTTGAACACTTTTGATGTTCGGATCCCAAAGTACATTACCTGCTATGGCCGACAAGAGTCACTTTACGGGTTCAACTGCGAAATCATGAAAACTTGAGAGCTCATACAGATCAAGGTTTGGCTGCAAGACATAAGTCTAGATATCGCACCTTAGATCCTCCTCCGCATTATTATCTATTCTCCAATCAACGTCATCGAAGGCGTCGTAAATGTTTCAGCGCTTGGTCAGGTGTGTAATCTGATCCCCGCCTAAAAGAGGATTATGAGGATTGAGGCATCCTGTGGTGAAGTGGTCCGTGATTGCATGCCTTGCTGTTCGGGCGATGGTGTCACTTGAGTGTGAAACTCAACTGTTAAATGACAAGGCAACGGCACGCTTGAGGGCAGCAGTGAAGTGAGCTGCAATATTCACTGGTAAGAATTTGAGATGATCGATATTCTGTGGGATGTCGCACAGAAATATTTGATCTAGATATCACAGTGAGAGCTCCAACTCTACCACATCGGGTTCAACTATTTAGATTCAGTTACATCCCAACCCGATCACCCAGCCTTTCCTCTCCTCGGCACGGCAACTCGAGTGCTTCCAATCCAACCTCATGGAGATGCACAACACTTTTTCATTCCTTAATCCCCAATTCCTTCAATATGCCACACCCCGGGACGGCACGTTAACACGACTGCACGACCCGACAATACACGCAACGCGAAGGACAAGCAAAATCCTCCTGCTGCCACGAGAGCTGCTCTTGCTGATTACCGATCTTCTCGACAAGAAGTCGCACAGTTTCTTCTCCCGAACTTGTTGGTATCTTACCTTCCACCTTCAACGACATCTTTTTAGAAGATGGAGCAGGCCCGGCCACTATCCGGCCATATTCTACGCCTGCGGGTCATGGAAGCAGGGTAAAACACCGGTGATCGACCGAGCGCTCTACTATGAAGCCCCCGCAGATCCGAATGCACCTATTTTCTTCGGTCAGACGGGCCTCACTGTGGCAGCGCGCAAAGAGTGTCCTGATGCACTCAGCTATCTACTCAGCAGGAATGCGGACGTGGACGATATGGGACACACAGGTATAACGCCACTTGCCTACGCTCTGGCAGCGCTGGGCAAGACAGACGCCTGGAAGAGCTCTAGTGGACCACGATGTGTTGCCAATATAATCAACCTGCTTGAAGCAGGCGCTGATCCTACCTGTGAGCTCCCCGAGAGTCTTGAGGACGACAGAAATGCCCCCATCCCGCTGACGGTGGTGTTGGATGCTTTCTTGGACAAGAGGATCACAGAGAACGATGCCCAGTGCCTCATTTTCGATCTGGTATCGAAGGGCGCAGAGACGGACGGCATTGGACGGAGAGGTTGGTCTCCTCTGGAATGGGCAGTGGACGGGAACATGCAGGCTCTTGTGACCTTTCTTCTGGACCACGGCGCTGATCCAAATTACCCTTCCGAGCAAGGAGTAGAGTTCACACCACTAGGCAAGGCAATCCTGTCAGGAAACATCCCGGCCATCCACTACCTCGTTTCCAAGGGCGCCGACCCCGGACCAGGGTCGGGAATCAGCGTGTCGCCACTCTTCTACGCGGTCCAACAATCCAGAAACGACTGCGTCGTCGCACTGCTGGAGAGCGGGGCGACTCCGAACTGGGTGGAGACGGCGTCCAACACCGGGGGAGGCTTCCAGTTCTACGTCACCGCGCTGTCCGAGACCATCCTCCGGCACCGGCTCCCCGTCAACCTACACTTCTTCTCCTCCATGCTCGACATCTTCCGCACCCTGCTCGCCTCAGACGCAGACCCCAACCTCGCGAGCATAATCGGCGTAACACCCCTGACCCTGGCCCTCAAACTCCGACACCTGCCCGACAGGCTCTACATCGTGCAGGAACTGCTCAACCACGGGGCGGACCCCAACCTGCCGGACGAGCACCTGGTCTCGCCCCTGGCGCTGTGCCTCCAGTCCCCGTGGCGCACCGCCCTGCCGCCGGGCTACCTGGAGATCCAGCTCGCCAGGGAGCTGGTCCGGTCGGGCGCCAACGCCAACACGTGCGGCATCGGCATGCCCAACTCGTCGCCGCTGCTGATGGCGCTCCTGGACGGGAGGGGCGGGTACTGCGCGGGCGACGACTACGAGCTGCTGTCGGCTAGGCTTGCGGGGCGGAGCACGCGGCCGCGGGACGAGTGGACGAATCCGCTGATTCCGGTTCTTTTGGAGGCGGGTGCCCAGGTGACGCAGGATTTGCTGGATAGGGTTATTTGGTGAGAGGTTGCGAGATAGGGTGTGTTTCTGGACAATGGGAGATTGTATTTGTGGCGTTAGGATTGTGTCATGTTGTAACAAGGAAGGGGCGGTCCTCATTGAAAGATTGGACAGGCGAGGTTTTCTCGGCATTGATCTGGCAAATGTTTGTATCAGCATTGAGCAATAGAGCTATGGCTATTAATAGCTTAAGAGTGTAGTGTTTCCCCCGAGTCTAGTCCTTGCACTCAGCAGCTGTCGGACGGATGTTCTCTCCTGGCGGCATTTCAAAAGAGAGAGGACAGTACACTGACAGATCACATATGATTTTATCACGTTCCCTGTCACCTTCTTCGTTAGACCCTTTGCCACATTCTTGCGTGAATATGTTATGTGATATCGTTACACCAGTGGCAGGCGGATTGCGGAGAAGACCGCGGCCGGCACAGACACAAACAGTGAACGCCCGACTAGTGTGGCTGCTGACAGCGATTGGAACCATTGTCCAGCAGTCCCGGTAGAGTTGATATAAGGTAGAGCAAATCTCAGCTACGAGAAGACCACGTGTAGAGGTGCAACAATAGTTTATGTCTAGACAGGAGTTTGGAAGACCCGTCCAACGACAAGGGTCTCGTACACGAGTTCCTCGAATTTTGCGCGTTGGACAACCGCGCCAAAGCTATCATTATCGTCAGCTGAGCATTACAATAGCTAGTGAGAACTAGAGGTATAACTCGCCCGTGACATTTTACTGCTGCCCGAAGCTTCTCGCTGAGTGTCCTTAGACTCTGTGGATCTATATGGCCAGAGTACGGCCCGCGAAGAATGTCGTTCCAAGCCTGGATTGGCGTGAGCTCACCGTCCGAGCTTAGGTCTGGCGAGAGACTCAAGAGTCGCACTAGCATAGCTTCCGGAGCGCTTTTGTACAACGGACGTGATGAGGAAGGGGAATGATGTAGCGGAGAAGGCTCGCACACATACAACATCTGTGAAGTAGTTGTTAGTCCGTGCCCGTTTGGTTCGTCAGGTTTGGCCGGATCGCCGTGGATGTGGCCGAGACATGGTTCTTCGAGTCTGTTGTCTTCCGTAAGTATGTGTCTGCCTCGGATCTCCAGGTCTAGAAATCTTGTTGTTCTGGGACGTGGTGACTTACGTTAACACAAACTCCATTCCCACAGTGATAGCGTCCAGCTCGCCGAAACCAACGGACAGTCCAACGGAAATCTCACGAGTCTTTGTGTCGGCTAGGTCATTCCTCGCAGGCGTATACGACTGCTCTGAGTCGTACTGCTGCGTCGATGACGGCCATGATTCCGCAGGAGAATGATAGTCGGTCGATGGGCCTTGAGCGCTCCACAACACTGCTGCTGCATCTTCCACCACCCACTCGTCAACCAGTGACTCCTTCTGCCCATTTATACCGGCCTTCCCTATATCAGCGCCTTCACTTGGTGAAAAGACAGACGCGGTTCTGCAGCTTTGGAAGCCTTCCTTTTGCAAAAGAGAACAACTAGCTGGACCGTACGGACTCGGGGCGCTCAAGTCGACAGGGAGGCTTATGCCGTGCTGAGATAACAATCTGACAAGTGCCTTGACTGAAGCTTCGAGGCCTTCACACCGACGCATGAGTCTGGCTTCGTTTGCCCTCGTTCGCCCGAGTTCTTTCTCGAGATTTCTCGTGTAAGTATCCTTGCGCTCTCGGTACGTCCTAAACCGGCCATGTTAACTGGAGTATGGTCTATTTCGGGAGGAGATCTCGTACTGTTGAGCTCGTCGTAACTGGGCTCGTCTTTTATCTTTTGGGTCCTCCTTCAGCCCTGCAGTTGCCAACGGATGTCAGTCTAGGGTCCGATATGTTACGTGAGACTAAGGGCGTGGAGATGGCATGACTTCATTTGCCGTCCATACTGTGTTGTGCACGCTAAACTCACCTCCCGGGTTGAAGATTCGAAAAATGTTTTTGCCCATAGCGTACCAGTGTTGAAGGTATCCTTATAGGGAGTCTCATTCCTTTTCCTTCGTGCAGGTTGTCACCGGTGAACTGGATTTGGAATGGCGCCTTGACAAGTGTAGCGCATGGAAGATGACAGATACAGGCGACATAGCCTGATGCGCACACATGTCTATCGGGTGAGTTTTGAGTCCGCTCAGGACTGGAGTGGAGTTGCTGATACATGAAGGATGCGTTCTGAGGGGGCAAGCCTAGCGCCAAAGGATCGCGTTTCACTCGTGGGATAGTAGATTTTGTCAGCTTAGACCCCGGTCTTCGTCCGAAAAGGGAAATTTTGATTACCTTGCTTGATGTGCCAAGGAACCTCGTACCTGGTCAATGTCACTATGCCCCGGAAGTGTCAGATCTTCGGGAGTACCTTAAACAAAAAGCTTGAGACGATCGACGTATGCATGTTCAACCCCAGATATCATCATAATTTCCAGAATAGGAAATTCTGATTATCTTGCGAGAGAAGGAATAGATTATTGTGACAAGTAGTCTTCGAGATGGAAATTACCATTGATACAGCAATTGACCCAACGCGGTCTTTGCTTGAACATAAAAGCGAGTTAATGACCTTCGTCCCTGGAGCCAGCAATCTGACCTGAATATCCTTTAGTTGCACGTTCAACTTTGACACGCAGAGTCACTCCCTTCATCCGACAGCTGTGTCAGCATAAATCTTTTGATCAGCTACGACTTGCGTGTTAGAAGTGTCAACATGATGCGCTTTTTGCTGCTCTCGCCCATCCTGCTAGCAGGATTCTTGCAGTCCACCGTGTCGGGACTGCCAGCAACCTGCAATGCACCACCCGGCAAGGCAATCTACCTCATCACGAATGACGCAACAAACAGAGTCATTGCACTGCCTATCGGACCAGATGGGAAGCTTTCTCAAGGCACAAGCTTCGCGACTGGGGGAGCAGGTTCAAACTCCATTGCTGGTGCAACCGGACAGCCTGCTGCGCCCGATGCTCTGGTCTCCCAAGGCGCGCTTGCAATAGCCGGAAATGTAAGTGGTAGCATCCACGGGAATCTCGGCACATGGTCTCCAACTTATGCTCTACTTCTTCAGAACCTATTTGCCGTCAACGCAGGCTCGAATACCGTGTCCATGTTCACAATCGATACCAAAGACCCAAAAAAGCTCACGATGGTGGGGCAACCGGTCGCCGTCCCTGGCGAGTTTCCGAATACTGTTGCGGCGTCTGCAAAGAACAAGCTGGTGTGTGTTGGCTCGACGGGTGCCGTGTCGGGCGTCTCCTGTAGCTCTTTCTCATCACACGGCATTGCTCCTATGGACGCCCTTCGACCTTTCGATTTGAAGCAGACAACCCCACCCGTTGGACCGACAAACACTGTATCCCACGCGTTCTTCTCAGACAACGAAGACACACTATTTACCACTGTCAAGGGAGACCCAACAGTTAACAACACCGGTTTTCTGGCGGCCTTCCCTGTCACTAGCACCTCTTGCGATGCCGCCGCCCGAGATGCCACTTCAGAGAAGTCAGTCAGCTATCGGGCAGTGAAATCGTCTCCAAGTGGTACCGCCGTTCTCTTTGGCTCGTCACCGATTCGTGGGTCGACCGACCTCTTCGTCACAGACGCTTCCTTTGGCGGCGCTGTGCTGGCCGTTGACTCCAGAAGCGACGTCGCTACCCTCAAAGGCAAAGGCACAGTCGATGGCCAGAAAGCAACGTGTTGGGTTGCTATATCTGGGGCAACTAACACGGCCTTCGTCGCCGATGTAGGGGTGGACAGACTGGTCGAGATGTCTCTGAACGACGCCAGCATCCTTGGGCAGATTGACCTCAGTGCAAATGGAGACCCAGGACTTATTGACCTCAGGGCCGCTGGCAGGTTTGTGTATGCGCTCAGTCCAGGCAACGGAACCACGCCGGCAGCTGTGACAGTGGTGGATGTCCTGAAGAAGCAGCAAGTGCAGCATTTCGAGTTGGACACTCTCGGGGCAGGAAAGAATGCCCAAGGAATGGCCGTGCTATTGTAATGTACACTACTCGCTTTTTATATGTATGTACATAGAGATATGATCTATTTCCGGACTGAAACACTCACGTCTCGCACCTCCACCTGTGGTAAGATTACGGATGTTAGACATACAGCATGGCAAGGTCAATGTTCAGAATGCTGACTATTATACGACGAGACGATCGCTTGAAAAGACGATGACACGACAAGAGAGCAGAGGATTAGACTTCAAGGCGACTCTATAAATGCTGCGTACCTATACATAGTGTCAGACGGTGATTGCAAGTCTAGGATATGCGTGACCGTGTGTCAAATCCAGAATTTCGTTCAAGGTTAATTTCAGCTACTGCCCTCAAGTGACTAGACTAGCAATTGGTAAGTGAAGTTTCGCCAGATTCACCCACTCAGAAGACTTCGCGTCTAAGGCAAAACATCGGGGAATCGAGAAATCCTAAGACAACCTACTGCCTCACCTCTTTTCTGATCACATCTCCTGGTATATAACTTCGACCAAATCTTTCCTACTTTCCCACTTCACAAACGCAGTCTTCGTTCTCAAACAACAAATTCATCTCGGCATCAACACCATTATGCCTAACATCAGCTCATACTCAACCTATTTTCACGTAAAGTAAGTTGATTATTGTCATCTCCGCGTCTGGCTCTACCACGCGTGTCTCGGTCTGATGATTATTGTCCTATCGATCCTTACGCCTTCGAGCAATGTGGAAACAAATCGAGTCTTGCTCTGACAGACTCGGAACTTTTGGGGAATCCATTTCTATCGTCGATTCAAATTTACATGATAATACTGATTTCAGTGCCGACTAGAACCCTACCGGCCTCCCATCACCATGCCTTCGACAGCAGGCGTCTTCATTGCATCTCCCCGACGGTAAGTCCAGATTCGAATATGTCGCCTCCACCTCTCCCTTGTCAAGATACCGCTTCGGAACACTTCTGTTGCCTTGCAAGCCCTTTCCAGCTCTCCATCTTTATCATTCCTACCAATTACCATATTTTCAACCCTCATCCTCTTCTGGCTTTTCAACTTCTTCAAATTGCAACAATCTTCCCACGACCTTTCCCTTCCTTTTTCCAGACTTTCTACCTCTTTCAATTCTCAAGCCGCCACTCAAACCTCTTCCGCCTTCGCCTTGCATCTGTCTCCACGCCTCATCACCTCAGTCATCTGCCGTTTAGGACTCAGCTTTACATCATCCGGCTTGTATTATTCTGCATTTTCCTATCACCTTACCAGTTGTTGTTTTTGTCTCACCCTAGGTGTTGAACGCACTGTCTGATCAGTAACAGCTTCAGCACTACTTCTCAGCAATCAGCAATGATAGTATTCGTGTTCTGGCATTGACTACACTACAAAACAACAACCCAAGAGAATTTGAAAAGGCCCACAAATCTCTCTTGGTCCGGCAACATCGACAACATTGAATTGGGTCATCGGGGGCGACCTTGGGGGAACCCTAACGGACATATGGCGCAGGTGCGCAAGAGGCTACGATGCCCAAGGGAAGGTGGTGCAAACGTTGAGAGCCAGCGAGGCGCCTGCAAGAGCTGAAGAAGCCAAATCCGGATCTGGAGGAGGGGACACGACAAACGAGGCACGTCTTCGGGACAGCTAACTGAGCCTAGGCACGCAAGAGACTACAATGTCCAAAGGGAAGGGTGGCACGCTTCTGGGAGTCGCCGTCCAAAATCTTTCGTCTCTGACCCTGGGCCAGTAATGACCTAGTGGGCTGAGCGAGCGTACCAATTTTTCTTTCAAACCACTTATCTGGCTTGCCAGACGCTCAATTGAGCAACACACTCTTTTGAGTCAAGACTCTTCGGAGCAACCAATTTTTCCAACCCACAACTGGCTTGCCAGACTTTCTTTTTTTTTTCTTTCATTGCAAAGTTCAGCTTGTCTGGTCTTGCGGCGAAGAAAAGCCTATGAGCCCCAATAACTCGAACTTGCTACTATTGAGTAAGTTTGTTGACATGGAAAAGAAGCTCCAATGTTCCTGTCGACGTTGGAAGTCCGGAAGACGTCGGTTCGTTCCGAGCTGACTCAGCTGCTACCCGGAAAGGTTCACAGGTAATCCGGGCCGAAGCGACGCAGCTCTGATTGCGTTATGGTTGGCTGAAATTCCGCGATGACCTCACCAAAATTACCCCACATTTCTCAATGCAACCCCTCATTGATGGGATAATACCTTACACAGGAGCTTCAGACACGATTACTGATGATACTGTACCATGTCTTGAGGTAAGCTTAAGGCGGGCTTGCAGATCCATAGATACCATGGAGTTCTCCGTAAATGGAGACAAGCACGCAGTGATACCAATCATCAATTGACCCAAGTCCGATCGGAGATAAGTGTTGAAGCTACTTAAGCTCGACCCCTCCACTTTCGGTTCCTTATGCCGACAACCGTGATCTGTTCCTCGACTTCTGCCTGACCTTTCGAACTCAAAGAACTACAAGTAAAAAATAACGCATCATGCCTCTCGTTGCCAGCCGCCCTACGAACCGGATCATCCTAGGTCTTATGACCTTCGGACCCAATGAATCCGATGGAGCTCGCGTTACGGACATCAATGAGTTCGGCAAGGTGCTCGACATCTTCCAGTCGCGGGGTTACAACGAGGTCGACACAGCGCGCGTCTACGTCGGCAGGCAGCAGGAGGCCTTCACGAGGGAGGCCAAGTGGAAGGACAGGGGTCTCACCCTCGCGACCAAGATCCAGTACCCCAACCAGCCGGGCGACAACCAGCATGACAAGGTTATCGAGTCGTTTGAGACGAGTCTGAAGGAGCTAGGCACCGACTCTGTCGATCTGGTGTACCTGCACGCCGCCGTAAGTTACCAGGATCACACATTTGAGCTCTCAGCCTACTAAAACCCGGGGTATCAGGACCGTGCCACCCCATTCGCAGAGTCCCTCTCCGCCCTCGACAAGCTCCACAAGCAGGGCAAGTTCGTCAACCTGGGCCTCAGCAACTTCACCGCCTTCGAGGTCGCCGAGATCGTGCTCACCTGCAAGTACAACGGCTGGGTGCGGCCGACCGTCTACCAGGCCATGTACAACTGCATCACGCGGGGGATCGAGCCGGAGCTGATCCCGGCGTGCCGGCGGTACGGCATCGATATCGTGGTGTACAACCCCATCGCGGGGGGGCTGTTCAGCGGCAAGATCAAGAGCAAGGACATGATCCCGGCCGAGGGCCGCTTCAGCGACACGACGCGCACGGGCAAGATGTACCGCAACCGGTACTTCAAGGACAGCACCTTCAAGGCGCTGCAGACGATCGAGCAGGCGGTCGACAAGGCCGGGCTGACGCTGATCGAGACGGCGCTAAGGTGGACGGTGCACCACTCCGCGCTCAAGGTCAAGGACGGCAACGACGGCATCATCATCGGCGTGTCGAGCGCCGCGCAGCTGGAGGATAACCTGACGAATCTGGAGAAGGGCCCGCTTCCGGAGGAGGTGGTCAAGGCGCTGGACGAGGCGTGGCAGATCTGCAAGGCGGATTCCGTCAATTATTGGCATTTGGATCTGAAGTACGGATACGATACGAGGGAGGCGCTGTTTGGCAAGGGGGCAAAATAAGTGGCCGTTTTTGTGAGTGGGCAAATGAAAGTATAACTTCAATGCATAATGTCGTTATCTCATTTCGCTATTTGACATGATCTGTTGGAGAGCAGTGGCTGCCGTTGCAAATTCCCCCCAAATAGCTGTCATGGCTGAAAACCCAATGCAAGCCATCACTGACCGAGCGCCTCGCGCCTCGACTTGGACTGCGGGTCATAGTACGGCTTCTCGCCCAACGAAACGACACGGTTGCCCTGACGCTTGCCGACGTAGTCGTTGGTGGCCGTGTGGAAGACGGAGCGGTTGTCCCAGATGGCCAGGTCGTTCTTGTTCCAGCGGAACCGGACCTGCAGGTCGTGGTTCTCGGCGATGACCTGGTTGAAGTAGGCCTTGAGCACGTCGCTCTCGCGCTCCGTGACGCCGTTGTACCACCCGGCGGCGACCTGGTGGGCGGCGCCGAAGAGCGACTTCCAGCCCGTCACCGGGTTGGTGCGCACGACGGGGTGCTCGGCCTGGAAGTCCAGGCCCGTGTTCTCGGGCGAGCCGCGGTAGTCGTCGATCAGGTCCTCGCCGAAGGCGTTCTTGACCTTGACGAAGTTGGGCTGGTAGTGCGTCGCCGTGAGGCTCTCGGCCAGCTTCTGGAAGGTCGGCGAGAGCCGGTCGTAGGCTTCGTAGCCCGAGGCCCAGAGGGTGTCGCCGCCGGCGTCCTGGGGCGGCTGGATGATCTTGAGGATGGCGTAGTCGGACGGGATGCGCTCAAAGGTGATGTCGGCGTGCCACCCCTCGCTGGCGAGGCGCTTGGACTTGTGCGAGAACCGGTCCTCGTAGAACTTGCGGTTCTGCTCCGACGAGATGACGGAAACTTCGTCGTCGAGCTTGCCGTTCTCGTCCACGGCGATGCCTCTCTTGCTGTTGGAGAGGGCGTGGCGGTGCAGTTTGGAGGATTCCGGCTTGCCTGTGAGTTCACCCAAGCGCTGTCCTAGCAGCTTCTGGTCGTCGATGTTAAGGTCCTGGTTGCGGAAGAAGACGACTCCGCGCTGCGAGACTGTCCGGTTGGTTAGTGCTATGCTCCATGGATCGCGCTGATATGACAGGAGCTCTTAGGTACGTACCTAGGATGGCTAGGTCGCGGATCTTTGTCTCGTCATGGAGGATGTCGCTGAGCTGCAGCGTAGGGAACTCGCGCCCGATGACATTTGTGACGTCGAAGTGGTCGTAGGAGTCCAACGAACCCGAGTACGTCAGGGGTCCGGACAGGCGTGAGGCGGTAGTAGAGCTCTGAATGCTCTTCGAGGGGATAGAAAAGATAGGAGATTGAGTCTGAAGGTCAACGTCTGCTGCTGGAGGAGCCATATTGATGGTGTGAGCTGGTCTTTAGTGTAGGAAGGTGCGTTTGATGATTTCGGTTGTTGTAGGTATGTTCAAGTTGGCAACGACAGATGCTGATTCTTGGACCTAACGAGTGGCCATCCGTACGAGGTCCTGATGAGTACTTATACTTGAGCCGGCGTCGTCCAGTCGCTGTTGAAGTGTTCGGACCTCGCCCATGCCTGCGAGCACAAGCAACACTCTCTATGGAATGGTGTGCGATCTTCCCCTCTTCACGTCAACGGATGGTGCATATAGCAGTCAACGATAGCATTGTGTTTGGTGATAACACTTATCTATGCCAAGGGTCGCAATCTAGTTATGTTCTCCGAGACACCAGAGTTTCCGACTGCCTAATGTGCAGAACCATCACGATGTTGGAGTCAAGATGTGATATCCCAGCATCTACATGTGATGCAGGATCAATTAATCTCGAGTTCGAATGATTGGTCAATCGGGTATCGGCCGTTTTCCGGTTTCTGTCAGATGTCGCGTTTCTGCAAAGAGGAGTTCAGACACACTCAACGCGCCAGCTATCGCGTCATCTTGCGCCACTTCGACACACTGACACTGGGCTTCATCTTCGAGGCGTCATTCTTGAACCGACTGACAACACGCCCAAGCGAGAGCGCTTGACCGGAAGCCGGATATCGTGATGACAATCAGTTGGTACCCCAGACAATCCGGAACTAACGGCAAGACAGCATCTGGCATCTCTTATTCAAGCGTGTCGTTCGTCCCTAATCCAATCTCTAAGGATTTGCGCCGATACTCTTGGTCCGTCAGGATAGATGATATCCGAATATCATCCAACATCTGGGTTTAAACACAGACCTTCTGACAATAAGCGACAGCAGAGTGTTGAATAGTCCAATCGCTCCGACGAGCAATGGTATCAACTGCCCAGCGTCAAAGACTTCGTTGACATTCACGACTCCGTTATCTTGTATGAGCTTCTCAATCGAGGCAATGGAGAATACGACGACGAATACCGAGAGGATCAGAAGCGATATTTCAGTTTTCGGCCGCTGCAGTGAGATCGGTCGTCGTTTCTCTTTGGATGTCTGCTTGTTCTTGGAGCGTCTTGATACAGCTTGAAAGACACGCTTCAAGGCCAGAGCAGCAGCCCAAAGGAGCAACAGCCCGCAAGCAACTAAGCCTGCCACTGTCACGATCTTTCCGAATGTCCGAAATCCACTGTGAAGAGGCACCTTGCCAAGGAAGACCACAGCTTCGCACGGAGTTGGAGGGAGCGAGTCCACCCCACCGCGAAACCAGAACCAAACTCCAAAGCCGGAAAGGGCAGCATACATGAGGATGCGCGCAAAGCCGGAGAGAGTACCGAGGGGACTGAGGCCATCACCAGTGAGGTTGGAGAGAGCGCCAAAGAGGAGCCAAAACGCAATCATGACCTCGAATACGTATATGGTGCCGTTCACGATCAGGAATAGCAGGCTCGCGAAGACGGCGAGCTGGAGGATGAGGTTGACGACACGATAGAGGGCCTCGTCCTCTGGCTTGAACAGGGTGATTAGAAGAGTCGATATCCACTGGGCGTAGAAGCCCAGGCGAATGCCGCAGCCGTACAGGTCGCGGTTGCCTTCCACTTCGCAGCTTGTAGCATCCATTTTGTCTGAGGAAAGGGGCGGTATGGAATGATATTCATGTAGATGTTTGCGATGCCGTGGCTCCTGTTGCTATATAATGCTCTGGCCCCTTGCATGGTACGAGGCAGACCACCGTCTGCCTGTTGCACGGACGGATGCTCTTTGCAGTTAAGCTCATCAAGATAACGTTGCAGTATTGAGCATGGGATTGTCTGTTTCGCGCACGCCATTGGTTCAATGCAGTGCAGCTGAATTATGGTATGCGATAGCCTTAGCATGCCAAGACTTCACAGCCATGTCGGGTAAGGAGGGCGCCAGAAAGAAATTGAAGCCCTCGAAACTCTTAAAAGCCGCTGGGATTCGGACCCGAAAGCCAGTCATGGTCATGTCTCCCTCAGTTTTCCAGCCATGAGTGGGTTGGAGCAGAGCAGCAAATGCGGGTTCGACGGCAACCCTGACCTCTTCGGCCTTGGCGTCCGCCTCGGCATTTATCTCCAAATCCCAGCTTTTATACTGGCTGGCGCTTTCCTGCCCAAAGAGTCGGCGTACTTACAGGGCTCGGCTTTCGTGTTCCTGCTCGCAATCTTCATCGCGATCGTGCGAGAGAGCGTCGCGAGGACACTGCACGCAACTGAGGTGGCACTTGTCGGTTGGCTGATCGTTTACCAGGTCATTGGAGTCTCCAGCACGTTGACGCGGCACTTGACGGTGACTGGCGCCCTGCGGATGGTTCTTGCATTTTTGATCTTCCCTGCATACGTACCATATTCCGTTTGGTTCTGGTATGTCGGCATCGACTCCTTCCCACGAGGACCCTGCGAAGAATATGGCTATTTCTGGAGCAAGGTCAACATTCGTGGGTGGTGCCGAACAGTGAGCAAGGTCGGTTGGACCTTTGCACTTGTCATCGTAGTGATTATCGGGGTGGCGGGGGTGGTCGTTCTGGGGTTGGGTAAGAACCTTATTCCGGAAACACGGTATCACGGCTGACGGTTCACACAGCTGCTGCTCTGGGCATTTCCGAAAGACGGCATGGTCAGGCTCACCATGAAAGGCAGCAGGGAGCTGAAGAGTCAGTCGGAAGACGAGATCGAGCGGGAGTGACGCGTCCTGAAAAGAAGGCCAGTCCGACAGCGGAATTCGCGAAGAAATATCCTAAGTTACATCGGACCGCCAAGTTCGTAGGGCTACTGTTTGTTGCGGCGGCAGCACTTGCCCTCACCGTCACGCCAATGGAACTGCTCATTCGCTGGAACGAGGTTCGTGGATTAGACCGTTTGGATTCCGTTGGTCAGCTTGTGCCTCTTATGCTCTCAGCTGGACAGCTCATCCATGTCCTATATGGCATCTTTCTGGGCTCAGAGGAGGAGGCCGAGGAGGTGGGACATTTGAATAAGACAGGTACGAACTTTCGGAAACTCAGTAGAAAGCATGAAATGCTAATGACATAATGCACAGACGGGCAGGGACATTGCCCGAAGAAGCAGCGTGTGGCTGATGTGGAAGAGCACGAGATGGGCGAAACCGTGGACGACCGGAACAGTGCAGCGGAACAGATAGCACCTACTGAGCAGATAACGAGTGTGCCGTGAGAAGAAAGAGTGATCATAAAGCTAGGTACCTACTTAAAAGACTACCGTCAGTTTTGAGGTTGCCGCGACGTACTCCACAGGCAGGGAAAGACCTCCCGTCTTGCGACAGCCACGACAATGCGGAAGACATATAAGTTTAAAGGTTACGTAATGCATGACAAATCAGGCAACGTGCCAGAGTGGTTAATGGGTATGACTAGAAATCATATGGCTTCGGCCGCACAGGTTCGAATCCTGTCGTTGTCGACTTGTTCTTTTGCTTTTGCTTTTGCCGTTTTTGTTTCCAGACGCATTAATATCACGAAAGTTGAAGCTCAGCATGGACAACCCTGTGACAAGGCGTTCGTCTGCCGTATCTTGGGCTACTGAGTCGAGCAATTTGTCCCAAGATGTTGAAGCGAGTGAACAAGCCCCGGAGGTGGGTCCGATGGATGGCTACCCCTGTCCTTGGACCCTGATTCTCTCCGAACCGGTTTCTTGGTTTGGCGACTCAAGCATCCGACGACATCGAACACTGGCTGGCTTCATCCAAGCAGAAAACAAATAAGAGCATATTCGTTACTTGCGCTGTCAACACCGAAAACATAGCCAGGTTGCTGATCAGCCTGGATAGAGATGGTTCCGCCACTATTACGAAGCTGTTCTTAATCATTTCCCTCCCTTCTTTCGGGCCCTCGTGTTTTCTCTGTTCGACAAATACTCTCCTTACCTGTCATTTACATCAGGATCACTGGGCCAGATGCGAACCGCTCCAGATCGTTTGGCTCTGATTTCTTATTCGCCCCAGTCATCTACCTCTAGCTAACGCCATGTTTCGCGCTTCCGACCACCGATCGGGCACACCACTGCTCGCCGACCATGCACCGTCCGACGACGAAGAACGCGGCCGGCTAGGCTACCGACCGCGCAGTCCCCTGCCGTCCTCTACAGCTCCAGTCGCGACGGCGGCCGACCGACCGACCTTCTCCCGCCGGAGCACGATGCGCAGCCGCTCGCCAACGACCAACACGGCGCGCCTCGCCGCGCGCAAGAAGTACACCTACGCCGCCATCTTCCTGGCCGTCAGCCTCGTCGCCTTCACGGTGCAGACCGAGCTGGCGGCGTACGTGCAGCACGACCTCGGCTGGGACAAGGCCTACTGCATGCTGTACCTCACGCACGGCAGCTGGGTGCTGCTCTGGCCCGTGCAGCTGGGCGTGCTGCGCCTGCAGAAGCGCGACATGCCGTGGCGCACCTTCTGGCGCAGGCACGCGTGGCTGCTGCGCACCACGGCGCAGATGGTCGAGGGCCAGACGCTCGACCCGCCGCCGTGGGGGCGGGGCGGCGGCGGCAGCGGCAGCCCGTGGCCGTACATGGTCCGGACCACGGCGGGCGTCACGATGGCGCTCACGGTCGCGGGGCTGAGCTGGTACGTCGCCGTGAACAAGACCACGCCGAGCGATCTGACGGCCATCTACAACTGCTCGGCATTTTTCGCGTATGCGTTCAGCGTGCCGCTGTTGAAGGAGCGGCTGCGGCTGGATAAGAGCATTGCCGTGGCGATTGCGATTGCTGGCGTCTTGATTGTCGCGTATGGTGATGGGGGTTCGAAGGCGCCACCACCATCACCTCCTCAGACGCCCGGGGCGGGTCCGCCTTCGGCGCGGCAGGAACTGGACGGCGGGACGCGCTTCTTGGGCAATATTATCATCGGGATTGGGTCGGTGCTCTACGGTCTGTACGAGGTGCTGTACAAGCGGTATGCGTGCCCGCCGGAGGGGACCTCGGCAGGACGCGGTATGATATTCGCGAATGCGTTTGGCAGTCTTGTCGGCGCGTTCACGCTACTGGTGCTTTGGATACCGCTGCCTATACTGCACTTGCTTGGCTGGGAGACCTTCGAGCTGCCCACCGGTTACACGGCATGGCTGCTGTTCCTGAGCGTGGTCATGAACGCCACCTTTGCCGGCTGCTTCCTCGTCTTGATCAGCTTGACCAGTCCCGTGCTTAGCAGTGTCGCAGCACTGCTGACGATTTTCCTCGTCGCCATCGTGGACTGGATGTGGACGGGCCAGCCGCTAAGCGCAGCGGCCGTTGTGGGCGGCTGCTTAATCATTGCCGCCTTTGCGATGCTGAGTTGGAGTACGTGGCGCGAGATGGCCGAGGACGGGAGGAAGAGAGAAGTGGATATATCCCCGGATGACGACGAGAGTGATAAAGATGTCGATTGAAATCTTGGCTGACCGATAAATGATCAGTTGGCCAAATTATAGACGCGGTTTAGAGACGGGTAGAGGGCAGAATCGCAAGGCTGGAGTGATAACCAGGGCATATTGCATCGGTAGCATATCAAGGCAGGTGGTAACCTACACATAGGTCATTTGCCATTTATCGACCTGCTCTATCTCGAGAGGGTTGGGGGACGGAGTTCAAGGAATTGTGATTATGCATAAGAGGTATCTAGGCATCTAGGCATCTTTCGACCTAAGTATCTACACTAGAAACAGGGAATGAGCGGGCGAAAGAAGCCCAATCGGCCGTTGAGTTGCCCTCAGTCACAAGTTACCACGAGAAGGACGAAGTGCTCATGTTTGGGAACTAACTCCATAGCCCGTGCAGAGGAGTATGTATGCCACGAAAGCCATGGAAACAAAATTGTTCACATTTGACTGCTTCTAGTTTTCAGTGCAACCAAGCACGTTCAGGGTCAATGCCAGATTTTGCCAGGACATGGCGGATGCATTGCCCCAAGTTCGGCGCTGCGCTGACATCGCAGCTATACTCCAAAAGACCCAATTCCCAGGGATGCAGCTATCGTACACGCGTGTAAGAGGCAGGTTGTAACTTTCCACACTCGTCTGATGAAATGTACGATCTCACATGTGCGTCATCTCATCAGCTGCAGTGAAGTAATGACCGCCCGCCGAGTACGGAAGTACAGCGCTCCCGTTGAACGCCAGGACCTCTAGTTGCCCCTTGCTTGATCTTGTGTCAGATATAATCCTTCAGACTTGGAAAACAGGGATGTGATCATTGAGGGTGAGATACTGACAACAGCTCGAAACCTGCAAACGGGTCGTCATCATGGCTGTCTTGGGTGTCCGAGCTGCCAGCAGGGGACTCTGAATCTGGGTGCGCAACTTCGCTTTCACGTCTTGGGCTGCCTTTCACCAACACTCCGTCCGCCATGACCGTCCAAGGCGTGCCGCTCATCCGAACATACTCGACCGCCATGTCCCAAGCCTCCTTGTCAGCCGCGTCCCCGCTCTCGAAAACCTTTAGACTGCTCCAACCGTTTTCCGGATCCAGGTCTTCGTCATCCCATCCGATTCCCACCTCGGCACCGAACAGTGCCCTCATGACCAAGCTGTAACATGTATTACGCTCCATCCACAGGTCACTGACTTGTATGTTGCGCATTTCGTCTTTGTTGTCCAAAATATCGTTTCTCGGCACCAGCTGCAAATAGAGGTTGTCCAACTGCGGTAGATAATTCACCAAACTGTTAAAGTGTGATGAGAGAGGGAAAATGGCAATGTATGAGAAGGAGCGAATGGAAGGGGGAATGAGGGGCTCGTCGTTTGGAGCTTCTTCGCAGCCCAAAAGAGAACCCAGTATGGAGGGGGGGCGTTTGAGGAAGAATTCATAAGTCTTGTACACCCGTGTTGACGATCCTTCATTGAGAAGGACTGACGTCCACGGCCGAATGGTGAAGAGCACGGTCTTGATTGGCTTGGTGGGATCTCCCCACTGATCTGATGTCCCAGTCGACGGCTCAGTCTGACTGTCGACCTGACCAACATCAGGATCGACGTGATGCTGTACTGGCCTCCATCTCTCCAGTGATTCCGGCGTACGCCTCTCAAGCGATAGGATATGGCATTGGTCCCTGAAGCTCCAAGCATCGCCGAGGAATATCATGCGCGACAGCAAACTAGCCAGCATCCGAGGCAAAGCAATAATGGTGAACCGCTTAGGATCCATGGCTTCGAAAAGGAGCTTCCACAGCCAGTTAGAGTCATCGCTGCGAGCGGAGTGCTGCCTCCAGCGCGAGGTCCATCCTACCCTTGCACGTGCATCCGTAAGTAGGGATCTCATGTCGTCGTCAAGATGCAGATCGGCATCGCGCGATGTGCTAGCTCCGCTGTTGGCGGCATTTCCAGCTTCTGCAAGACGATACTGCCCGTACATCCGATCGCTTACAATCAGCGTAAGGCTCTCAACATACCGTCCCAAACCATTGTTGCGGATGAAGGACAGCAGCGGTAGGGTGGTCGGGTTGCCGGTATGGTCTAGGGCGGCTGCACCAGCCTCTGGAAAGACAAGATCCCAACGATCAAAGGCCCAGAGAATGTGCCGAAAGAGGGATGGTAGGACTATGGCGCGCCACCGCTTGCTAACGCATGATATGGACTTGAGAGGCGCATCGGGTGATGCCAGCATTGACGGGCTGGGCTGGTCGCGAAGGCGGACATCAGATGGAGCTGGGCTGTCAAGGAAAGAGAATATATGGGATATGAGCTCCGGAGGGAGTGTCTCGATCATAGCTGGTGGTGAAGCCATGTTGTCTGCCAGATTTGTTCATTTGAATAGGTAGGCTCAGATGATTTGGCTGTGATATTCGCGGGGTTCAGCCTCCATGTCGTCAGCATTTGAGCCGCGAATGCATGTTGCAGTTCACAGCTGCCATCTTAGTCAGCAAGGAGCACCCAAATCCCCCGCCAAGTCTCTTAGCTTAATCTTATTCCAACCGTCAAACTTCCATTCGATGGGACACACGCGATGCAAGTTTGAGACATGATGAAGTAAAAGGGGTTTCGCGTCACTGCCTGGTGATTCGAGCATGTCCTGGTAATTGCCTCAATGTAGTGGTCATCTTTGCTCCAAACTCTCTCTGTGTTGTCCCCGTCTCCATGATTTACAGCACTCTCCTGTACCGGACACCGTCCTCCAGTAATTACTATATGTCAATAAGTCAGTCATTGCATTATCACCACCAGCGACGTGCTCTCCTGAGTGAACAGCGCCCGGTACCTAAGACAGATAGGCAGGACCATCACCCATATACTGTTTGCATAATGACTTATGGCCTCGCAAATTTAAAATAAAAACAAAAGAAACACACTGTGTAAATGTCTTGAATGTGTAACTTCGTGCTTCGGTAACCCGGTCCCTGTCCCTGCCAAGTCCGCTTTCGTGTCCACACCCTTTTCTCAGCCCCGCAGGCCAAGAGAATGATCTGGACCTGGTCCCCCTGCAGCACATCATTTCTAGCGCCAACCATCGACAAAACCCCATTCACGACAAAATGACCAACAGGATGACGTCCGAACGCATCACGCATCTCTCCATTTTCCCACGATTTAGTGCCAGATCCAGCCAATGAGTCAGGCAAAACATTAGTTTAAATTCGGCTGGTTCTATCAATAGTCTTCTTTCGACGCGCGCCGTAGTGATGCGGCTCAGGCTTAGAAGGCTTGCACAGACACACGTGTTTCCCGCTATTCGCGTCACGACGAATCAGACGGGCCTAAACCATTCAGGTCCCAGCCGCTTGGAGGCTCGTGGCGCTCGATAGTTGCACAAACTTTCACTTCAGGTTCAATGCAAATCCGCGCTTGCAATTTCGGTACCTTACTGCCCTTCAGCCCGACCGCGCCCATGAAATGGCGGGGTGCGTCTCTTGCTACTGTGATGTCGCCGGTCCACTGAGACTGCGAGTCTCCCACAGAGCAAACTTTGCGTATAGCTACACCTAGAGCGAGTTTCTGTAGCAGTGATCTCGAAAACACTGCTGACGCGACATATCGAAGTTCAAGTGGTAGTGTTGCAAAGCTGCTGCTGTGTTGGGGCATTCCACTGCACACTTTGGCAGCGTCCCGGATGCTTGGGGATCTGGGAAGGCAGAACGTTCGAAGCGACTACGTACAATACTGCGTACAAGGAGCTGTCATCTACCGATACCCCTGTCCGAGGACTCCTCAAAACAAAGATCGACTCTCGAATCTTGCCCGATTTGGCCATCTCAGCTCCCACCTAGTGTGCCAAGCTTCCAGATATTGGGAAAGCCGCCGAGCACACAAACCTCCTGGGTCCTTGCATAAGCCAACAACATGCTTTTCCCACGCATTGTCTTTGACGGCGCTCGTCACTATTTCTCCTCTCCGTGGAATAGTGCTTGTCAATCAACGCCACAGGACCGTCCGGGGCAAGCAGCGCGCTGGACAGTGCAGAAACCTCAATGCAGTGCCTCCACCAGATTTCCACATTCACTAGTTCAATCCCATTGAAGCTTGACGGCTGTCCGGCTAAAGCTGGATGGCCTGGGTGATACCATGGTCTCCCCAGCAGAACAAGTGCCCGAGGCGCGGCGTATCCGGGAGCTTCTCAAGTGAGGACCGCGAGGGACACAGATCGATCTACCTCGAGCTAGGTATATAACTCCCGGCGCTCTCTGTCGACCTTGAACTCTCACTTCTTGTCATTCCCTTCAACATACTTAGGACTTCGGGATATTTTAGGGACGCTCTTTAACAAGCAACTTGTTGTCACTCATTTTTTGCTCACCTATATACACCTGAGTTATTGACAAGATGCGTTTCAACGCCCTCGCCCTCGTGGGCCTCATCGGAGCGTCCCCTGTTTGGGCGGCCTGTGCAGATAACTGTGCCCGTGGTCTCCAGAATACTGCCAAGATTTCATCTGCGAGTGCGTTCTGCAGTGAATTCACGACAAGCCTCTTCGCCGGAGCTATCCCTACCTTTGCCTCGGCCTGTAGTAGCGATGCTGCCCGCATCTCTTCAGCTTGTAGCTGTATCAACACCGGAGCTCCCCCTGCAACGACGACGTCGACGTCTACGTCTACGTCAACTTCCACACCGGCCAACACCCCGACGGAGTCCGTCACTGCCTCGGTGACCGTCACAGTCTCTGTCTCTTCAACTGTCACAGTTTTGTCGACAGAGTCAGATACAGTGACCGAAACCTCGACTGCTTCAGAGGCTACGACCGACACCAGCTCCTCGACCACGACAACTACAACTACGACGAGTAAGTTCGGCTTCCTACCCGACATGGCTGTTTGACAGTTGTAGCTGACCTGAGATAGCCGAGACGTCGACCGAGAGCACAACTGAGACGTCTAGTTTCACAACGTCAACTACAGAAACTTCGAGCTTCACTGAGAGCACTACGGAGACTTCAAGCTTCACTGAGAGCACAACAGAGACTTCGAGCTTCACCACAAGCGAGACTGCAACCTCAAGCTTCACTGAGAGTACCACGGAGACTTCAAGCTTCACCACAAGCGAGACTGCAACCTCCAGCTTCACNTGAGAGCACCACGGAGACTTCAAGCTTCACTACCAGCGAGACGAGCACTTTCTCTACGTCAACAACGGAGACTGATAGTTTCACAACGAGTGAGACCGCCACTTCTAGCTTCACCGAGAGCACCACGGAGACTTCAAGCTTCACGACAAGCGAGACTGCAACTTCCAGCTTCACCGAGAGCACTACCGAGACCTCCAGCTTCACGACTTCTACCACGGAGACGTCCAGCTTCACGACAAGCGAGACCGCAACCTCCAGCTTCACCGAGAGCACCACCGAGACTTCAAGCTTCACCACAAGCGAGACTGCGACTTCCAGCTTCACGGAGAGCACCACCGAGACCTCCAGCTTCACAACTTCTACTACTGAGACGTCCAGCTTCACTGAGAGTACCACGGAAACTGATAGTTTCACAACGAGCGAGACGAGCACATTCACTACGTCTACAACGGAGACCGACAGCTTCACAACGAGTGTCACAGAGACTTCTAGCTTTACTGAAAGCACAACGACTACCACGAGCTCGACCTCGACCGGCTCCGCCACGGTTACAAACACCCAAACTTCGTCGGCAACTATCACGGCAACCAGCACGGCTAGCACTACCATCACCGGGACATCCACTGCAACCGCGACGTGAGTAACTTTCTACTTAACGTTGAGGTATGATTGTTTCGAGCACAAATTCGCTAACCTTTGCACGATAGTGCCACCGCTTCCTGCAACTATGTGAAGAACTACGGCTTTGAGACTGCAGGCACAAGCAGTAACCCTGTGCCGGAGTGGACGGTCTCCCTTTCCAGCAGCAGCAGCAGTTTGACCGAGGTCGGCACCGACAGCGGTGTCACTCCAGTCCAGGGCACTCGCCAGATCCGTTCCAATGGTTCGAGCAACTACAACAGGATCAGCCAGACCATCAGTCTTTGCCCGGGCACTACGAGTCTGACATTGACAGCCTGGGCCAGGGAGTACATCCCCGGTTTTGGCTCGGGATGCAACTTGAACATTTGCATCGGGAGCACGTGCAGCACCTACTCAATCGATGACACCTATAGCGCCTATAGTGTCAAAGCAACTGTTTCGGGCGCGACTGCTGTCATCAGTGCCGGGCTTGTCTGTGGAGGCAGCACGGCGTCCAGCACCAGGGGATTCCTGGACTTTGTTACTGTCGGCTGATCGTCAGGCTAGTGAACGCACAGCTGCTTCTGGGGGAACATATCTATTGTTTTTTAATCTATAAATAGGTGATTTTCTGTATTCTTCAATTCGTGTGGCCTGGGAGCATGGGGGGCGAGAAGGTCTGTTGCCGATTGGTCAATCAAGCCGTTGTGCCGTATTATCTTCACTTCTTCACTTCACGTAATTCTATTCGGTCTGCCTTTCGCTTCGGTACTCCATGTCCTCTTGACTGCGTTCATCGTAGTGTTTGCTGAGTATGCTGAATGTGCAGGACTCCCAGGCGCGTGTACCACTGGAGCATGTCCACGTTTGGCGTCCCATCACCTACCCGCCTGCCCGAAACCGGGGTTTGCTTTCTCAGGTTCCAATTGACTTCAACCGCTGGCAGAGTACAGACCACTCTTAACCATCGTACAACACCCTCGCAGACCTATCCCAATCCGTACCATAGCGCCAAATAGTGTCTCACTAGCGGGAAATATCGACTGTTCAGCGCCCCGCTCCGGACCGACCGGTCTTCGGCAGCGAGCGAGAGAAGACCGGGCCGGGCGCAGTTCCACTAACCAATCACAGTGTATCTCTTGCTCAATCGGGCAAGTAAGCAAATAGCTTCGACGCTAGGTCGAGCGACGGAGACAAGAACTGAAGCTAGAATGACGCTCGAACCTTTGTTACCGGTGACCGTGGAGTTAGGTCCCTAAATAGAGAGCTGTAAGAGACAGAGACGTAAGTATCATGGTTTGACTGTTAAATCGGTTGGACGTTATCCCCGCAGAAGTTAGGATCCCAAAACCACCATCAAGCGAACCATCCTTCTTCGGTGATTGAGATCACACATTCGCATAGATGTCATGGCTGCTGGTACAGTCGGACAGCTTGGGAACACTGCCGAAGGAGACCGACGCACCTCTGGCCGGCCTCCCACAGAGACCTGGTCCACAACGCAAATGCAAAATATTTCTATGAGCCTTCGAGCTTGTTGCCTTCAATGCCCTGACTCTTGACACAAAGTCGCGGAGGAAGGTCATAATTGTCAAGGTCGAGTGTGAGGTGGCGCTCGGCAGGAAATCATAGCATTCTGGGCAGCACGCAAGTATGTCACGTGTGCGTGAGGCCTCAGCCATGCAGCCAACAGGAAGCATGTAACAATTCCCCCTCATGAGACGCGCAAGGCCGCAAGGCTCCGTCAACTCGGCTCTAGTCAAGAACTTGCTCTGTCAAGGACTTGCTCAGCTGCCTTATTCCTCTGTCAAGCACCTACTTAGCTGCGGTCAAACCGGAATTTGAATCTCCCTCTCAAATCCTACTAAGAATGGACCCTGTTACCGCGATTGGCCTTGTGTCCGGCATTCTTTCTTCATTGGTGCTGCAGGAAAAACACTCAAACTATCATGGGTCATTTACAATTCGGTCGAGGGCTCTTCGGAAGAAACAGAGATGCGACTGAAGCTGGCTGACAGCATGGCTGTCGTAGGGAAACGATTAATTCCCAGCAGCCAGGATTCCCTGGCCCAAGAGGATAGAGCTCTTGTTGTCCTGGCTCAGGAGTGCGATAAACTGGCGAACGACATCAAGACGGAGCTACAGACTCTCAAACCCAAACGACGTAAGTCTAAGGTTCAAAGCGGCCTTGCAGCGCTGAAAACATTGGTGATTGAGCCGAAGATCAAAACCCTGGATGCAGCTTCAACGCTGCCGTGAACAGCTCCATACTCATATAGACGCCTTATCCAGGTAAGTGCGTGAACGACGAGTCAAAGGCATAAGGGGTCAAGGTTCCGACAGTACACTTACTAACACTAAGGTGTTAGTGACAACCTCAAAGCCCTGCTAGCGACGTGCCAGGAGGATGGAGCCAAGTTGGCACGGCTTGAGCTCTCTCTTGCTGAGCTGTGACAGACCATGCAAGGCATTACGGCCTTAAATGTTGGCTCTCTCAGCAACCAAGCCTTGAAACAGTTGCAAAACCTGCTACATGTCGGACAGGACGTGCTAGATGGACACGCGAACGACCGAATTCTAAGAGGAATCAAGGCAGGGTTCGAGGACATGTCCTACCGCTATCAAGCCGTTAATCGCCCTTTTGGCGAGACATTTGAATGGATTTTCGACCTCGACGGAGAAGCCCCAGAGGCTTCTAAGTTCACGCAATGGTTATCGGCAGGAGACGGTGTATTCCACATATGTGGCAAGCTTGGCTCGGGCAAGTCCACGTTGAGTCAGTCACGAAATGCCCTTCTCATGTGTTTTGCCTTCCACCTTTCTCGGTCGTTCAGGGGTGCGCAGTCCCCGCTGAAACGAACGCCAGAAAGCTCGAATATTTAGATGCTAAAGACTAACATTTACTAGTGAAGAAGCTATGTGAGCATAAGCGGACTAGAATCGAGTTAGAGAAGTGGATGCGTACGTCAGCCCGACCAAAGAAGCCTCGTGGCGGCGTGGCTACGGCTAACAACTGTTTAGAAGCCAGAAAAGCCCAGAAACTTGTCACAGCTAGCTTCTTCTTCTATGCACTGGGCACGGATCCGCGGCAAAAGTCTTTCATGGGTCTCTGTAGGACTTTGCTGTATCAGATCCTGAAGACACACCCAGGCCTCACACAAGATCTACTACCAGACCAATGGATCGACGCCTTTTCACAGCCGAAGACTCATTCGGCATACGAGGTTCTCGACGATGACCTCAGGCAGGCCTACGAACGCCTGACAAAGCAAAATGATCCACATTATCTTAAAGGGTACTGCTTCAGCTTCTTTATCGACGGCCTGGACGAATATCAAGCAACACCGTCAGTTGACCGTCGCGAGCTGGTCCGCTGGCTCACGGATTTAGCCAACAACCCCTCAGGAGTATTTAAGATATGTGTTTCCAGCCGCATGGAAAATCCGTTTATGGACATGTTCTCCGAGAATACAAGGCTCTACCTTCATGAGTTGACAAAAGCGGATATGGAGGAATACGTCCAGGGCTATCTGCAGTGTGTCGGAACCGAGGAAGAACGCAGCCAGCTCGCCTCGTCCATTAGGAAGAAGGCGGAGGGTGTGTTCCTCTGGGTCGTCCTCGTTGTTCAGAAGATCTGCAAACAATCAGATGACGGAGCCAGGTTTAACCGGCTACTCGCTGAGATTGAGTCCCTCCCGAGCGAGCTGAACGAACTCTTTCGACGAATCTTGGATACTCTCGGAGCAGAAGATCATCGGTTCATGAGTCATACCGTCTCCCTTCTCTTGTTCGTACACGCAATCCCTGATGGTGTGTACTTATGGGTTACATTGTTTGACTTTTACTTTCTTGAGGACTACGAAGCCGATCGTCGGTTTGCTGAGGACTCGCAATTCCCCCAGCCCTGGTCCGAGACAGTCAAGGAAACTGAAGCCCGCGCCAGACGACGATTGAGGGGCGTCTGCAAAGGACTTGTGGAAGCAGATGTTGAAAATAATATAGTCTTCATCCATCGCTCCGTGGGGGACTTCTTCAGACAGGAGGAAACTCAGACCAAAATGCGTGACTCGTTCTTTAACAGCGTGGACGCGATATCCCAACTCAAACTCGGGAGCATAAAGCATTATTGGTGGGATTTTGAACGGAGTAACGGAAACATGGACGATCAAGGAAAGCTGGCTGCAGAGAAAGTTGCGCTTGATCACTCGAACCAGGTAACATCCCTGATTGAAGTACGACGAATGCATCGGCTCGACGTCGCGCCTTTTACTTTCCTTGAAAGCCTCGATATCATTCCCCAGCTATCTCAAGACAAAGTTGTCAGTCGCGCGGTGGCTTGCGGCCGGACGGATTTTGTGGTCGCCTACTTGGAGGTCCCGAGCCATATTTTGTACGATGTCTGTCACACCTCCCGAGTTCGGCATACATCGAATTCTAAACTTGGTTACCCTGGAAACAGAGACTTAAGTGCTGTGGTATCTCCTCTGCTCATCTAGTTATGTTCGAGACGCTTGAGATATCCCCTCTGGAGGATCGGACGTATCAAGGACCAACCTCTGGACCCGGAAAGCCTCGCCATGATTATATACTATGCCCTAGGCATTGTTTTCAAACAAGACTTTATGCAATCGACTATAAGCCATACTAGTAGCACGAACGACTCTGAACATGGAGAAGATGAGAAAGACCACCCACGCGCAAACTCAAGAGAAGACGTGGGTTGTCTCTTCCTGCGACGTCTATTCGAAGCAGGAGTCGTGTCACCAAACTTACTGACGGAACTGGCGTTCGGCGGCCCCTCGAACTTCATCCTCATTGCCACCGGAGACCAGCAGTTATCTATCTGGCAGCATTTCTTGTGCTGGTGGGCGACATTGGCTGCAGCATTCGGCGATTTCGACTCTGCGCAAGACGCTGGCCATGGTATCGAACACTCAAACGTCTCCGTCGAACTAACCGGAGCCGGTGCCGTACTGGACACGTTTATTCGGAACGGCGCGGACTTGCAGTTGGCGCTCAGGATTAAACGCGGAAGATTCGATTTGTCAAATCAAGCTAAGATGTGCGTGGTATATCCCTTGGAAATAGTCACTCATGGTGGGGATGTGGTGAAGCTGGATGTGGCGATCGACATTAGATCGATCGACCTTGACTCGCCACATATTATAAAACAGTTCGGACCACGAGGAATGCGACATTGGGGAGAAAATGAGGAAGATAGGACGCCTGAGCCATTTCCCATGTCACCACTTTCTGTGAGAGAGTGGATCGATCGCTCTCGGCTGCCAAATAAGGACGTCCTCTTGAAGTTGATAGATAAGAAGTTGGAGGTGGTGAAAATGGGTGGTGCGTCAATATCTGAACCGACTTAGGATGGATCACAAGTGAGGTACTCGGGAGGCAACGAGGTACTGTGTTTTGTATCCTCTTTAACAATCAGTTGAGACGCTCACTCTATGTACAGTTTTTGAATGGCAGGCCTTGTCCCCCCCATTTTATATTGCTTCCTCAATAAAGGACTTCGGGTAACAGGAAAGCCCCATGACTATATGAAGATTTCCATAACTATTCAATGGCGAGGTTCTAGATGCGCATTCATCCGTGCGGTCAGGACTTCTATCAAGACTTGCGGGTGCTCAGCATGAGCAATTCGACTCCTAGAGTTAAGTTGGTGCTGGTGCGAAGCGTACCATCGACGGCGAGCCAAATCCAGGAGATATCTCATTCTCGCTTTTCAAGTTTTTCAGTTAAGCGCTTCGTCAGAATGAGACGAGAGCGCATTAATGGTTTCGCTGGTCCCATCATGACGCCCTGTAACGTCAAAGTCCAGCTTCCAGCTTAACACACGACGTTATCAGTTTGGCCAAAAAGGAAACGAACTTGACTGCCGCGAATAGTATACCTGCCAATTTCACAGCCAAAGACAAGTTGTGAGATGACTATTACGGCGTATTCATGAGCTATCTAAAATACTTCCTGGCTTCTCCTCCGATAATTTCGATAACGACTTTTGCAGAACACATCGTCCTCGCCACGAGGTCCTTGCCACGAGGTCCTTAAAATCCAGCCTCTAGTGCTACGTTGGTAATTTCGTTCTATCGCATGCACGGCCTTATGTCTGAAACTGCTCATCCCAGTTAAATCCCGAGCCAGTTCGAGGGCAGTTATCGACAGACGTACAGCTCTGCCAGCTGAGATTCGCGACTGGTATGTCAAAGCTGTTCTCAGATGCCGGGCACTTCACGTCGTCAGAGGATCCCGCTGACCTGGTCATCTCACAAAGAGTGTCGTCCCACGGAACCGTGCCCTGAGCGACGGCGCTAAGAATGATCCTACAGAATACGATGTCGTTAGATTCACAAATCACGACCAGACAGACCAGTACGAACATACGGATGGTCAGGGTCCTTATCCGCACAGATCCAATCTTCACGGACAGACACGGTCTTCGAATCCATGTCAAACGCAGAACTGCATTTGAGCAGCCCGCTCCCAGAAGGGCCGGCAAAGTCGCCATCCTGGCAGCCATACCACGCCTTCGGATCGCTAACGCCCTGGATACCGGGCGTCAAGGCGGGGCTTCCGGCGCTGAACTGCAGCTCGTTGTTGAGCAGGTAATTGGACACGTACATGTACACCGAGCTCTTCCGAGCCGTACTGTTGTCCGGCTGGGTCTCCGGGGAGGTGACGTACCAGAAGCTGTAGATATGGAACGCCTCTAGATCCTGTCTTAGGAGTGATGCGATGGTGCAGCTGCGCCCGAACACCTGCTGGCGCTGCAGGGCGTTGGGCGGGAGCTCTTGCTCGCTTACCACGGTTCCGGGGACGGTTAGGTTTGGTGAGCTGCCATTTACGCGTACCTGGCCGAGACTCCGGTCGCCGACGTACCTTGCGCTCGGGTCTAGAGCAGGGCTCACGGCACCGTACGCGGTGAAGCTGTACTCGTCGTGGTCACCGAGGTCGTCACAGTACCACGTCTGGTTCAGTTCTAGCACGTTAGAGGTGTGATTGAAGCGGAAGAGTGTCGTCGTCGCATGTTCAGCCGTCGGAGGGTCCGGGAGGTTGATGAATATGATACTATCAACGCACGGCAGCCACTCTTCTGACCCAGTATTAAGGTCGCTCAACCCGAGGTAGCGCACATCGCAGTGATGCACCTCGCCGGTGGCAGTGTTGACAATATCGAATGCGAGCTCTCCATAGTAGAGTGTCTGTGGGGGGCCGAAAGGGCCTCCGCAGGAACCCGACGGTGAGACACATGGTGGACCGAAATCGAGCCGAACATAGAAAAGACCGCGGACCTCCCAGCTGGGGGATCGAGACTTCTGCGTGCATCCAGGCTGGTCTGCTCCTGTCGGAGGGGTAACTTCTCTCGGAGAAATCTGGACAGGGGCAAGAAGAGAGGCCCGGATGGTTTTGTTTCCTGTCGAGTTGGTACCAGCTATTGGTGATGGACGCTTGACCGTGACATTTCCTACGCCGACGAAGGTCAGGTTAGTCTCGTCGCATGTCCATGTCTGGTTAACCGTCAGTAGACCAGATTTGCCATCGTATTCGAATGCAGTATGATCGTCGCCGCAGTTGTATATACCAGGGGCCAGCGCAGGATAAGACCCTGAGCAGATAATGTCCCTCGTCGGATCAGCGTTGTTGGCAAGCTGGAACGTTATCCGGTCATCGACGATAAGTAAAGTTGTGAGTTCCCAGCCTGGATAACTGAAAGACACATTCGTGCACAAGCCGGGGGAGACCATCGAGTTCAATACTTTCGCGGACTGGCAGCTCTGGAGGCCCTGAAATAGGACAACACCGAGCACAGGTCGGATACGCATTGTGACCTGACCGCCACTAGCAGTGCCACAGTGGAGGGCATGGATTCTCAAGGTAGTTAGGAGGACTTCGCTTGAAGTCAGATCCCCAGGGTTATCGAGCAGTTTCGATATGGACGTTTACCTGGTCATCGCAGACTTGTATCCGTTAATGGCTATTTAAGTTCCCCGCCATTTATATTGTCATAGTGTCGCACTCGAATCAAATGCATACCACGATCTCTTATCCCCTTTAGGACTTGCTTCATGCGAAGAAACCAGGGACTCGGCCTCTGTCAAGCAGCTGCAAGAAGCATAGCGAATATGATATCACGTACTTCGGGCAATTGGTGCCGAGAGCGGTGTGGATCGTGGGGAGGAGGGACAAGCTTTGAGGCTACGGCCGCTCCCGACTTGGCGTGGGCCTGGGGGGTCTCAAAGGCGGAACCGCACTGATACCATGACAATAGTAGTCGATCATGTGCATTCGAAACGATTGAGCAAAAGCTTAAGTATGCCTGAGTGCAAGCGTTTCAAGCGGCGATCATCCTTTGATAGTGTAAGAGAAGAGCCCCGAATAAAAGGTGTTTGGGAGGTCGGAACCATGGACATCAAATGTAATGATCCTACGACTCCTACGAGGCGGCGCAAGCGACAAGGACAGCATTTTCAGCTATGACACCACACCTGAGAATATAACGATTGCAAAAGAACATGCCGATCTGCAGCTGTCTGAGCTCGCCAATAGCTACGACATGCCTATTTCAGCTTCGAGCCTCTCCAGGGTGACATCACTGGACGTGGGACGGCCGAGAGTGGTGATCTGAATGGATCTGAAACTGTGACGCCAAGGCGATCAGGGATCACGCAATATACGGTCTCACCGAGAGCCAGCCTCCAACCTTCAACTGAGGGGTCACTGAAATTGACCAAAGTTCCCCTCGAAGCCATCTTAATGGGGTTTCTCTTGTCGACAGAAAGAAACAAGGAGTTCAGGTCGCCTCGCTACCAAGAGTATCAGCCAAAGTAAATATTCACACATGAATTCAAGCTTCAACAGCAACAATCCGAACAATATCACCAATAAGACCTCATAAAATGGGTTGGCTCGACATCAGAGACCGGCTCATGCTCCGTAACAGAGCTGTGCTGTCGGGGGAAGCACTGCCCTCTCCGGCCTCGTCCGATGCGACCAGGACTGCAACGACGGAGAAGGAGTCGGACATTGACACGACTGTCATCAACCAACCAGTCCAGCCGGGAGAACTGACCCTCGAGGAAGCAGCAAATGGGGGGCTGGGACGCCATCTGGGCCTCTTCTCGACAACCTTCCTGATGTGCGTTGCCCCTCCGACGGACCCCGAGCAGAGAAGCAGCAGCTAGCTAAACAGACATCGCAGAGTCGGCCGCATCATCGGAACGGGCATCTTCTCGACCCCGTCGTCCATCACAGCGGGGGTCGGCAGCGTCGGCGCCGCCCTGATGCTGTGGGTGCTGGGCCTCGTGCTGTCGTACTGCGGGCTCATGGTGTGGCTCGAGTTCGGCTGCATGTACCCGCGCAGCGGGGGCGAGAAGGTCTACCTCGAGGCCGTGTACCGGCGCCCGCGCTTCCTGGCCACCATCGTGTTCGCCGTGCAGGCCATCCTGCTCGGGTTCACGGCCTCGGGCTGCATAGTGTTTGCGTCCAATATTGTGGTGGCCAGCGGGAGGACCCCGAGCGAGTGGGAGGAGCGAGGGATCGCTATCGCCGTCATCGTGTTCGTGACGTGCGTGCACACGTTTACGCCGAAGGCTGGCGTGTGGCTAATGAACGTCATTGGATCGATCAAGGTCATCATCCTGCTGTTTATTGTCATCACGGGCTGGGTCGTCCTGGGCGGAGGGGTCAAGTCCGTCCCTGACCCTCACGCGAGCTTTAGGAATTCCTTCGCCGGCAGTGCATCGTCGGGGAATCTGTATGCTTCGGCACTGTTCAAGGTGCTGAACTCCTACGCCGGGTGGTCAAACGCAGCTTATGGTAAGCTTATTCCCCGAAGATTTCCATAGTCGGTTGTGCTGTTTGCTCTCGATAACTTCAGCTGACGATATCCAAGTCCTCAACGAAGTCAAGCGTCCAATCCACACGCTCAAGATCGCCGGTCCTCTCGGTCTCGGCATCTGCGGCGTCCTCTACCTCCTCGCCAACGTAGCTTACTTCTCCGCCGCGACGCCGAAAGAGATCGCCGGCTCGGGCGTGACGGTGGCATCGTACTTCGTCGGCAAGGTATACGGCACCACGGCAAAGCGTGTCCTATCCGTCTTCGTCGCACTATCCGCGCTGGGGAACGTCCTGACCATCACTTTCGCCCAGTCGCGGGTCAACCAGGAGCTGGCCAAGGAAGGCGTGATTCCCTTCGGCCGCTTCTGGGCCGGGACGTGGCCCGCGGGCGCGCCCAGCGCGGGACTCCTGCTGCACTTCATCCCGAGCTTCATCGTCATCGTGGCCATCCCGTTCGGCGACGCGTTCAACTTCATCGTCGACGTCGAGGGGTACCCGTCGAGCGTGCTCTCGGCGCTGGTCGTCATCGGACTGTTCGTCCTCCGCTGGCAGTTTCCCGACGCGCCTCGGCCGTTCAAGGTGTGGTGGCCGGTCGCGGCCTTCTTCCTCGCCGGCCAGCTGTTCCTCATCACGGCGCCGTTCTTGACTCCGCCCAACGGCAAGGGAGATACGAGCCTACCATACTGGCTGTACCCGATCATCGGGATCGTTGTCTTGGTCAGTGGAGTCATATATTGGTTTGTCTGGAGGAAGGTCTTGCCCAAGATAGGCAGGTATGAGCTTGTGGAGCGCAAGGAGCGGCTGGATGACGGGACCGTCGTGGCGACTTTCGACAAGGTGAAGTTGTGATGATGATGTGTACGAGTATATCGAGGTGAAGACGACCAGTTCACTAGTCAGTAGTCATGACAGCGCGTGTTCTCATACATACATGAAGCAGTAACATGACTCGTCCCAGCTTCAACTCATTGATCAGGGGATGTAGTAACCGTCTGCTTCTTCCATATTACTGTGACCGATATCACGGCAGCCTAGGCTGGACTGCCTGAGTGGTGCTAGCAAAAGTTGTTAATAGTGGTGAGCTTCCTGTGCCGGGAAGTGGCCCACTTCTAGCGGATGGAAGGTAAAAGGGAAAAAACGCTCGCATCACTACGACGAAAAGTATATCAAACATCATCAATATCTGTCAACAATCATGCAGATATCGCCCTCGCCCCCATGAGGTGATGATACTTGCTACAAAATAGTAAAAAGCCGCCAAAAATGCAAGCATCTGCCCACTCTCGGAATTGAACCGAGGACCTTGTCATGCCTGTCGCGGAAAGTACGAGTGACACGCTATACCACTTAGCCAAGCGGGCGCTGATTGGCGGACGATAGCCTAAAACTTTCCATGACCACAGTTGGCTCCTTGGCGTCGTGATCAGCCCAATTCCGCCTCTTACAATTCATCATACAGCTCAATTCTCTCAACAGACACCTCGAAATCTGCGTAAGGACGTGGATGATCAGCTCATCGGTTCACTTGAAGTAGATGATACGTTGTGTGGACATACCTGATGCTCCGGTCGCGCCGAAGCGGACAGTGTTCGTGTCGCCCGGCTTGAGTACAAGCTGGACAGGAACGACGCCATGGTAGCCAGCGCGAGAGTTGAGGTCCGAGATATTCATCGGATGTGCCTCGTCATTGATAATGATATGCGCCTCGCCGCCTGCAGGGCATACCCATTAGTATTGACAAGGGTGCTCAGAGCCAGAGCTGTTGATAGACCAGACTTACCTTCACGGTTGCTGACAGTGTAGTGCAGCGACAGCCACTGGCGAGCTCCTGTACCGGTTATGTTGTGGAACGCGATCTCCTCGCCTGGAGTGACTAATATTGGGTTAGGCTCTGCGTCAAGTCAAGTCTTGGCCACCCATGAGCTGAACTTACTTTTGCCGAGAGAACCCTTGCCGCTACGACTGGCCCTGCGCGAGACTTTCGCGTCTCGTGCCGCATACCGTTTCTTGGTTGTCGGATAGGACACAACGCCGGTCTTGACATCTACCTTCCACATGGCGTGGTACTGCAGAGTCACCGTCTTGGCGCTGTCACCCGCACGCGTAAGTTGCCGTCTCTCGACATCGGGCATGCACAGCGAGGTACAGTAGCGCACTCACCTGGGATTAACAGCCATCGGCAACCAAACATAATTCGACCCGGTTGAACCTTTAGAGTCCCAAGAATCGCCCATGTAGATGTACGTCGTCTGCTGGGAACCCTTGATGGTGAGCTCGAAGGTGTTCTGGGAGTTGTAAGTCTTCTCCGACTCGGGCGCAATGTTGGAGCCTCCTGTCCACGGCCCAGACAGCGAGGTTGCAGTGAACACTTTGTTGGGATTCGACCGCCAACCCGTCTTGCCGGATACGATGAGAAAGTATACTCCGCCGGCGAAAAACAGCCCTGGTGCCTCGTATGCGCCGCCAGCTGCTTGATGTCAGGAAAACGGGGTCTTGGACGGAGGTGCTAGACGTTGTGACACTTACTGAGCGCTGACGCACGGGCGCCTACAGTTCCATCCGAGTTGATCTTGTTGATTTGGACGGTGTTGTGGTCGGCGCTGGTGAGGAGGTACCAAGTGGCTATCACGGTTAGCCTGACACGCCAGCTGACTGGTGAGTCCAGGGCGACTTACACGACGCCTCGTCGTAATACATGCCGGTGTCAGAGTACGAGTAGTCACTCGGAGGCAGATGTACCTTGTTGGCAGTGCTGTAGCCCCCAACCATCTGGGCTGACTTGAGCGAGAGCACATATCGGTCTTGCTGGCCGTACAACTGCAGGATCACATGCGTCAGAACATCGACTCTCGAAAGATGTTTGCCGGTCGCCTTACCCAGAAAGATCCGTTCGGCTTTGCGATCTTTGGCCTCCATAACCCGGTGACGGACGACGCCTGCTTGCCTAGATTCTTCCAGTTGAGAAGGTCGGTGGACGAATACATCATGGGAGTCTCATCTGCTGTGGATTAGACATCCTTCGCCGTTCATCATGCTTAACAAATATTAGATTCTTACTGCTGCTGGCACTCTGGCCGACCCAGTAGAAGGTGTCTCCCCTCTGCACGATGCCGCCTCCATGTGCGTCGATCTTCTGACCATCCGTGTCATACCACACAGCTCCAGGAGCAATCCAACTTGTTGCAGCAAGAACACCTGTGACGGCACAGAGAGTTGCTAGGAAGTGCATGATGCTGTCTTCTCAGGCAGTGGACCTATGTGACTTCTGAGCACTGATATCGAATAACGACGGCTCTGAATGGCGAAGCCTCTTTATGTGTCGCAGCCAGCGCTCGTCGTTCTGCCATTTATTCCGTCGCCATGGCGGAAGGATGCCAAAACTCGGTGCAAAGCCATGCGAACCTGTTACCGGCCTAGGGCGACAATTCCTGGGGTTTACCTATTTTGTCCCGGAAGCCGGATCACACCTGGACACGATGCTACCCCGGATCTGATTTACCCTGGCTTCAGATATATTGACTTTGGCGCAATTGATGGGTAGTAACCGGCTCCGGTTTCCCCAGATTGTCGCTTACTGGAGACCATCTATAGATCGACAGATCGAACCACTTATACTACGCAGTAGAGTGGGATTGTCAAATAATGGTTGTTGTTCTCTTGACGCTATTTCTCGGTGTGTGATGTAAGCCTGGGATGTCACCTAGACTCCAATCTCGACTACAACACAGGGACATTGAACACTAAGCTTGCTAGCGACCAGTCTTTGGTTGTTTTCCCCATTGGTACAATGGTCTTCCGCTTCCCTATTCACGTACTTCTCATGTGTATTGAGTCGAATCCGTTGAAAGCTGTGGACAAAGTGTATGCTCCTGTCCAACCACCACGAGAGTCGTCTAATGCAAGCGTCTGACGAAGAGCCTGCAGTACTCCGCTACACATCACCACCGCCCCCCAGAGTACCTGAACCCATCGGAATCAGCTGCCCGAAACCCGTCCCTCTCAAAGTCACTGTAGTAACCAGCAAGCCCAGCGGACCTCCTCTCCCGCTCTCTCCGCATTCTCGCCGCCCGGAGATCTCTCAGCCTCGCATCCATCTCCCTTAGCCTCTCTCGTTCACGTTCCTCCTCATCTTCCCTCTTCAGCCTCTCCCACCTCTCCTCCGGTACCCTCCCGTACCCATACCGCACCCCATCCAGCCCAACCCTGTCCCCCGTTCCGGTCCGCTCACCCAGCTCACACTCAAGACAATACCCCGTCGTCCCAACAAGCTGTCGCCTCAAGCAACCATCACAAACCGCAACCCTCTTCCTCTCCCCAGTCCCATACCCATACCCAAGCCTCCCACCCCCCTCCACGCCACCCAACAACCCACCCCGTTGCCCACCAACAGCCACACCACTTCCTCCCCCACCTCCCATAGTCATAACCCCCCCAGGCGCATTGTACACAACGGCATTACTCCCCCCGCTCCCCCTCCGCCGACCGACAACATATCCTCTTCCCCCTTCCCCCTCGTCTTCCCCCGCCACAACATGCAACGTGCCAAAGTTCACGACCAGCTGCAAGGGCCGCTCCGACCGGTCCAGCATCGCGGGCACCAGCCGGCGGGCGACGTAGTCGCCCATGCGGTCGAGGCCGGCGACCTCTTCGGGGTGGGTCGTTGTGCCATAGGGTAATAGGTCGCGGTCGCGGGCGCGGGCGGCGGCGGCGCGGGCACGCAGGGAGGAGGTGTAGGTTGGGGTGTCGTGGTCGTAGAGGGTGGAGTGGTGGTAGGGGGCCATTGGGGTCTTGGTGTGGTTTTACGTGGTGGTTTGGTTGGGGGATGTTTGATGGGGTAGTTGGAGTTATGTACGCAGGGTTGATATCCGGGCCGGTAGAGAGGAAAATGGTGCTTGGCCGGTCTGATGGATCTGTAGCAACCCAAGTCCGTGTCTGTGGTAAAAGTGAAGTTGGAGTACCAAATCAACACAGATTAGAGAATATATAGTCTGGCTGCACCTTACCTTCTGGTCACTCCGTACAGCCTCGTGAGTACGAGAGTCTTCCCCTGCAACAAAGCGAGGATGCTCTCCAGATTGATGCAAGAGAGCATTGGCAATGTATGGCTGGTCTATCCAGCGGGGCGAAACGGCGCAACCATCTTACGCGCGGTTGCACAATGCCGACAGGTCAGGCAGAGATGCCAATTGGTAACCCTTCGTGAAGCAACTGCTGTAAAAGGCGGAGGCTAGTGATACAGATGGAGAGTCTTCCTGATAGGATGGCAAGCTGCAGACTCGCATGAGACCACATGTTCCACAGCTGCGAAGGCGCAGAGCCTGCTTTGGTTGTTTCCCAATGAGAAAAAGTGCGGAGTCTGCAACAAGCCATTGGGCTGCATTGCATGAGGCAAGCTAGCTGCAAATGTCAACATACGGTCGCAGCCTTACGCCCAGATCTGGTGGTTGTCGGTGTCACAACATGCAAGGTTTCCGTTAGCATGAAGAAACAGCGGCCCGAGCCTGTTTAGAAGCTGTATGGTATAGTGAAAACATGCGTTTATTTTGGGGATATCAAAGCTTGTGCACAAAGGAGTTGGCGGTGAGGCCCCTGAATTTCTTGCCAAAGAACCAGAAAATGATGCCACAGCCAGCGAATACTGTGAGCAAGGCCATGTTCATCAGGATAGGCGGTATGAAGCCGCTCTCCTCAGCCCAAGGAGTGAGGAATTTGCTACATGTGCATTGTCAGTGCTGTTGCAAGTCGTGAACTACTCCAGGAGGCCGACATACCTGACTCCGTAGCCCCAGACGTTCTTATTAATCGTTATGGTCACAAACATGGACCCTGTCGGCGTTTCATATTAGTGTCTACAGTATGACAGAGATCAGCCTGCTTGAGAGGGACTTGCCCGTAACCGGTTTATAAGAATCAATGGCATAAGTACTCGCAATACTCGGCAGCGCAGCGACCTGCATACCCACACAGGCATATCCCACCACGACGATGGCCTGCCACGGCCAGCGGTGATCGTACCCCACGGCCGTGACGACGCTACCCAGGATCATGACGAGCACGTACGGCACCATGGCGACGAGGCGCATCTCGGGCTCGCGCACGCCCCCGTTGCGCGCGGTGAGCCGCCCGGCCACCCAGTCGGACAGCGGGCCGCTGGTGAAGAGGCCGATCACGGCGCCGACCAGCACGGCCAGGTTGAAGAGCCCGATGGTCTGCGAGGAGTAGTCGTAGGGCGGGGCGGCGAAGGCCTGCGTCTGCGAGAGGTTGACGACTAGGAAGGCCGATGCGGACCAGGAGACCACGAAGGAGGCGAACTCGACTATTGGGTATACGTGGAGGTAGAGCGGGAGCCAGAGCTCGCGAAGGATGCTGGACCAGGTCTCGCCTTCGCGCTTCTGCCAGGGGAGGAACTGGGATCTGGACGGGTTGCCGCGGCCGAGGTAGGGATCTTGGTGCGTTAGTTGGGGGGTTAGGGGGGCGCCGGTGCCGGACTCGGCAGCTTTGAGAGCCGAAGTGTCGTTGGTCGTGTTGCGGGCTACGTTCTCGGCGTGGTCGCTGCGCTCGACTTTGCTGTCTGAAGTGTGGTCGTCGTCCTCCGGCGGGACACGTTGATCGCCGGCTGGCGGGATGGGTATCGGAGCTGCTTTGGCTGATCCTGGCGCTTCGTATGCGCGTCTGTATCGAGTCTCGGGGAAGAGGCAGGCATTGAGGACCAGGGTGAATATGAGGAGACCGGTATTGAACCACCAGAAGCTTCTCCAACCGGTATGCTCGGCCATGGCCCCAGAGATTATTGGTCCGACCATGAGCGATATGAAGTACATTGCGAAGTACAGGGTCTGGTACTTGCCGCGGTCGTGCAGGAAGATTACATCGGCAATGACCTGCGGCATGAGACTCTCGCAGGGGCCAGCCGCTAGTCCGTTGAGGATGCATGCCCCCATGAATGAGTTATAGCTGGTCGCCAGGGCTCTCCATATAGACGAAGCAACACATATCAGCGTCGCGAAGATGGCTACGGGACGCCGCCCGAAGCACACCATGATGGGCACCCAGATGAAGTTGCTGAAACCCAGACACAGAATAGCAACGCCGGTGAACTGCACCACGTCTGCCAGGCTCCTGTTCCACTCCTCGATGTAGGCGCCGAACATGGGCGCCAGGGCGAGGGGGCCGAGGTTCAGACTGAAGGACAGGGCGGTCGCGCAGAAGATGGCCGTGTTCTTCCAGAAGGGCGACCAGTTGAGCGGGTCGTGTCGGTCATCCGAGGGCTGCGGTACGAGAACGTTCTGGTTGCCGTGGCCGGACTTGACGAAGTGGTGGGTGCCGACGTCTCTCATGATCTCCGTGCCCGGGTATATCTTGGTGTTGAGCTCCTGCTCGAGCTCGCGCAGAGCCCGCTCGTCCAAGTTCTCGTCCATTTCTGCTGGTGGCGAGTAATGAAATGTCGGTTGGTTATCCTAGGCAAAATGAGACGTGATGCTTTTTCGAGAGAGCAGGGTTAGCTGAGATCGATTGAACAATATAGAGGCCTAGATGCTTTGGATGCTGCCATTTTGAAGTAGTCGTAGGGAATGACTGCATATGCCAGTTATATGAACGTGTAACAGTACAGCGCCCTGTCCATCAAGGAACGGTGGCTACACTTGAGGCAGGTTTCCCACCCCTTGGCGCCGGTACTGGGATCGGCATTTCTCACAGTTGGGAGAAACTATATCACCGTTATGACAAGTACAAGCAACGTGGAAGCCATTCATCATTTCTGGATAACAGACCGATGTGAGCTAGCCAGTCAATCGGATTGGCGGCACCTCCTGTCTCTTGAGAGGATGTGGTACAGTAGTGTGGTCGGCTTGAATGCTCGAAACGGCAAGCTGATCCCCACATCCCGGAACTCCCTTGTCTTCCCCGCGTTCTTCGCACCCCAGACTAAACTCGGTGATGTCACCGGGCTCATGTCCTGCGTTGGAAGTAGTCAACGCTTTGTCGACAAGGCGTGGAGGTCACCGGGTCACTAGTGTAGCTCATGCTAAAGGTAATGCTGAGTGAACATGAACGTTGACCGCGTGGGGAGATGTACGTATATGGGTATCAAGCAATCTATGTCGGGTATGTCCATAAGCCAATCAACGCCGAAAGATGGTATATCTGATGAGCAGCACCCCAAAGTCACAAGAGCCTCCTCTAGCCGCCAAAGGAAGAAAAGCCCAGAGACCGCAAATAGGCTGCGAGCCAGTGTATTAGTGCGGTGTGTATGAGGACCAAAGAAAACATTACTTCCGTTTCCCTCTGTGACAAGAATGGTCATCACGATAAAAGCAGCCGTCAGTCCCAGATGTACTCCTTCCTGAAATGCAAATACGTCGGGGGTATGAATGTAGGGTATTACCGAGCCCGTAGGGGAAACTCCAGTGAATGAGGGAGCTTGTCCATGGCCATCGTGCTAGGCCTCACCATCGCAGCTCGTCCAGTAGCTCCCGAAATAGTGTCTTCTTAGCCGACTCGTTAAAACATTGTCCACGCCAAGGTGCTTGGTAAGAATCTTCGACAGCCCTGATGTCCACGACGAAAAGGTTGCAGTTGAAGATGCCGTGGTTATGAAAAGCGTGGGATTACCACCGTCAGACGCACCGACTGCTGTGTCGAAAGCCAGATCACTTCTTGCCTTTTTGTCGAGAGCCCTTGGTTTTCCGCCTCTTGACCACCATAGCCGGATTCCACGTCCCGGAAAATATATCCTCACACTCGTCCTCATCTTCAGAGTTGAAGGCAACCTCTTGGTCAGAGTCATCATCCTCACCGTCGTGCACTTCTGTGTAGCTCTTGCTTTCACCGCCTTCGGAGTCAATGCTGTCTCTCAAGGCTACACTGCCCCTCTGGCGCGCAACGTCAATGCTATCCCTGCCGACAAGTCCGCAGGTATACGAGACGTCTTCCCAAGACCGAAAGAGGACGACCCGCTGCGTCTCGAGGATGAACTTGCCCTCCTTGTACTTCTGGGACGCCTCGGCAGCCTCGACGTACTTCCAGCCGACCTTGGTGTCACACACGGCACAGCTGATGTCAGCCACCACGTGCGCGCCAGTTACGAGCTGCCTGTTCTCTCGACCTCCAATCTTTATGTTGAGGAGCTCGCTGTCATCTAGCTCTTCCATGTCTCGCTTGCTGATGGCGTAAGGACGTGAGTCGAGACCCAGCTCGACCGGGGTCGTGGAGAGTAACGAGGGTGGGCTGACGAGAAAGGCTCGGCCGTAGCGGCCCGTGAAGCCTTTACTGACTATCTGAGCGCCGAAGGCTAGGTCTGAAGAGCAGGTACCGCATCGAATGGTGTCGGGCTGGGGACGATGGAGAGTCCCAACCTCTGTTGGAGTTGGGGGTGACTTGGGCTGGTCATCTTGACCGCCCAGGTCTAAGGTGAAGGAGAACCTTTCTAAGTCAGAGGGAGACGCGGGATCCGAGTCCGAGAGCGTCGATGTGGGAGAGGCAGACAGCGACGGCACTGGACTATGTTCCGTGTCGATGATCTGACCATGGCTGGGCCGTTTGGAGTGCGAACCAGAATCAACTTCTCGCCGGCGGAAGGGTAAACGGAAGCTAGGGAGAAGGTAGGTCGGGAATAACGGGACGCTGCTTGTCGAGGGACTCATGTTGACATTGAGATCCTTGAATACGAAACTGACATTCCTATGGCCTTTCACGATGGTTGAGATGCCCGAGGTTCAATCTTGGGTCCCCCAGGAAAGGGCTGAACTTTGTATTGATGTTTGATGCAACCAGGCTAGACCCCAGGACCCATGGGGAATAAGGTTCGGAGCCGTCGGCAGGCGCTGATGAGTGTCGCACAGTGAGACAGTGCACGAGATTCACGTGGTGGAGGGCGAAGCTGGGCAAATATCTAGCAGAGTTCCACGGAGCTCCGGGTTCGCAGTATTGTCACGGGGGGAGGGTATGGGAAATCAGCGGTATTAGAGCATGGCGATTCGCAGAGTGCTGTACTTGCTTTTGCACGGCAATGCAACGGAACTGACCGTCCGGCACCGGATTCAGGACCCCCTAACTTCGAGAGATCATGATGACGAGCAGATGAAACTTTGGGCGCGCCCAACAGTGGTAAGGCTTGTGATAACTGATGTGATATTGCCCCGGCCAGAGCGGTTATCGATAACGAAAGCAACCACTTAATGCTGGTTGGGGCAATGGTGGGGTCAACGATGATCCCTGCAGCGCACACTAAGTTGCGTACAGTAGTACCGACGGGAAGTATACTGTAGTACTGCGTAGAGAGCCCCAGAGAAGGTGGAGGTGACCTCTTTCTGCCTGTCCTTGAGCATTGAACTGGAATTGTAATTAATCACACCGCTGGTCTACCATAAGGAGACGGTCGGGACGGTGAAGACCAACAAAAGGTAGCCTGGTACGTGAGTTCGACACATCAGTTTGAGGGGTGAGGTATGTCTCTGAACAGCAAAGATCTCCTCCGTCTTTGTCCGGAAAGAGTTGGAATGCGTTAGCTCAGGTCATGAGATGAGTTGTGCTGCCGGGCCAGCTGTCACATGGCCTGCATTCGTCGAACGAGGTGAACGGCAACCAGTGATTCTTCACGGCCAGCAGCCCAGGTTTGTGATTTGGCGAAAAGATAATCTATAACAACGTTAGTATAAGTGAAAATTTATTGACTTATTATTAGTGATAAGATTGATCGAGATAAATTTGTATGGACCTGAGTTTGTGACACTGAAGCCCGTTTCGTTTCAAATGTCTTTTGTTAACTTTAGAGAAGGGAGAGTTACTCAAGAGTAAGGTATGTGAGGTACTTACACGTAACCCAAACTTGGCTGCAAGACTAGGTACCGGCATGGTTTCCCGAGCCAAGGCTTCCAAGCAGGCGGAAAACCTTGGAAGAGTGGCGCTGGTTCTGGGTTTCCGGGTGCTGATCACGTGACGTGAGACGAATCCGGGCCTCCGTTTTAAGACAAATCTCCAATCCAGTCACCGCCTCCGGCCGTCCTTCTTCTCCTCCCACTCTGACTGATTGTAACCGCCGGCTCACGCTGTACGACGTCGTTGTTCTCACTGTCACACTATCTCGCCATCATCAAATCTTCGGATTACCATATCATTTTCAGGAACAAATTGAAAACAAAAAAAAACACACTCGCACCGAAACATCTTCGTACCACCACCATCAATCACCTTGACTCGACTCGACTCGACGGGACGGCAACCTCACTTGCACAACCAAACCCAATCCAGACCCAATTCAATCCAATTCACCAAAAAATCAAACGTCCCCAACCGTGGCATCCTCCAGCAGCAATGGCGCCCATGAAACCCAACAACAGTAATAATCGCAGTAGTAGTAGCTACGGCGAGGACATTGTGCGCCAGGCCAATATCCTCGCCAGCTGCTACGTCGTCGACGCCTCGGCCTCGTCGCTCAAGGGCCTGCACTACTGCACTACGGGCGTCGCAGGGGCCGAGTGGTATTCCTGAGGTCCCTTCCACGGGACTACCCTCGCCGCCTTCAAGCCCCCCCCTCGCGGCCATCACGGCGACCAACGAGCTCGCGCTGACCCCCAAGGCGAAGTCAGCCAGACACTCTGGTCGCTCCGGCAGCAACAACAACAACAACTCGACTCGGTTTGGGCAGCAGCACCGTCGAGGGGGGGCAACATCTCGGATCAGGGGAGAATGTGAGAGGTTCTTCTGCGAGACTCTGCGCGCCACGTTTCTAGGTGAGAGGGACGGGGCTGCGCGGGTCTCCCGCCTGACGGATGTTTATTACTATCACGACCAACACCAACCGCAACAACTACAGCAACAACAACAACACTACGGTCACAACCACCACGACTACCGCACCGGCACGGGCTTTGATGGACCCGTCGCCGGCCGCGCCCTAGTCGACGTCCACGGCCAGCTGACGCCGCCGGACCACTACCCCATCAGCGACCGCGCCACCGCCCACGAGAGGCGCCTGTCCACCACCACCACCAGCGTCGCCGCCTGGCTCGAGATCTGGGACTACGCGGGCGGCAACAGCTTCCGGGCCTTCGTGGCCGCCGACGACGACGAGGAAGGTGGCGTAAGGGGCCTGTTTGTCTTCTTCGACGCCGGCGTGCTGGGCCGCGACCTGAAGCAGGCGCTCGTGGCGCTCATCGAGCTGGCCGAGGGCCCGCTCGCGTGCTCGCACATGGTCGTCTGCGTCGATAGAGTCGTGGCCGAGGACGAGGCGGACGGCGGGAAGGCGCTGCTCAAGGGGTTGCAGTGGGCGGGGTTTTCGCTTACGACGCTGGATTTCTGGACGGGCGGCGTGGATGTCACTAGTGACAGGTGGCTATTTATGGGAATGGAGGTTTGAGTTCTGCGGATCAAGGTTCAATCTCCTTATTCTCCTTTCTTGATTCGGTCTTTGGGAAGTTACATCGGTGGATTGTCTGCTTTGGGTTTCCAATATGTTTCTTTGGTCACTGTCGCTTGGTCTAGTCTGTCGAGGGTTTTACGGGATTTGCACACTGCTTTCTTTTGCATATCGCATTGTACGGTCTGGATCATCACAGTCGTTGCATCGGATTGGTATCATCATTGGACTGCCCGGGACTCTCGCCTCGGGAGTCATAGTATAGCTCTTCTATAACTTTTTTGCCTTTTGAGGGCGTCAAAAAAATGGCTACAGTCTATCCTTTCCCAGCATTTAGCAATTACCAATTATCTACACTTTTCTGTGCTATAAGTCTCCCTCGAATTTCCGAACCACCAGACCCTTCTCTGCCAGGTAGTCCTTCACCTGCTGCACAGTGTACTCCCCCCTGTGGAACATGCCCGCCCCCAGCGCCGCGTCCGTCGTAGTCTTCTCAAACACCTCCTGGAAGTGACTCGGGTTCCCGGCCCCACTGCTAGCAATAACCGGTATCCTGATGGCACCCTTCACCTGCGCGATCAGCTCCAGGTCGAAGCCGCTGTTTGTACCGTCCTTATCGATACAGTTGAGCAGGATCTCCCCCGCGCCCATGGCCTCGACGGCGCGCGTGAGCTCCACGACGTCCAGGTCGCGCGTCTCGCGCCCTCCCTTGATGGTGCACGCGTACCAGCAGTACTCCTCGCCCCTGGGGCCGGGCGTGGCGGTGCGGACGGTGGCGTGGCGGGTGGCGTCGGGCTTGGGCACGTAGACGCGCTTGGGGTCGACGCTGACGACGACGGCCTGGTTGCCGTAGGCGCGGCTGATCTGCTCGATGGCCGTGTTGCCGAACAGCTGGGCGCCGGAGGCGTAGTACTCCTCGGCGGCGAGCACGGCGTCGCTGCCGATGCTGACCTTGTCGGCGCCGGACTTGAAGTAGAGGGTGGCGATCTCGAGGGCCGAGACCTTGGTGCCGTCGGCGTCGACCGTGTCGCGGATGCCGCCGCCGATGGTGAGGGGCACGAAGACGGTGCGCGACGTCTGCCGCAGGATCTCGAGCATGGGCAGGTCGGCGACGGGGCAGTCGCGGAACGAGGTGATGTTGAGGAAGGCGATCTCGTCGGCCCCTTGCTCGTAGTACTTCTTGGCCATGGCGACGGGCTTGCCGAGGTTGCGCACCCCGCGCGCGTCCGTCTTCTCGCGCACGTCGTACTGGTCGCCCTTGGTGACCACCAGGTCGCCGGCGTCGTTGGCGCGCACGTCGAGGCAGGCTATCACCCTACGCGTGAGGCCCTCGGGCGCCACGAGGGACGACGACGTGTTGGAGATGTGGTCTGCCGAGGGGGGCTGGAAGTTCAGGGCAGCGGCGCCGGCGCCGGTCAGGAACGCGCGGATCAGCCGCAGGCCGGCCACGCCGCTCTTCTCGGGGTGGAACTGCGTCGCGACGACGTTGGCCTTGGCGATGGCGCCGATGAAGGTCTCGCTGCCGTAGGAGCCCGTCGCCACGGCCCAGCCGAGGGATTCCAGCTCGCCGGGCTTGTAGGGGTATTTGTAGCTGTGGACGTAGTAGTATTTGCTGTCGGGCCGGAGGTCGTAGAGGGTCGGGTTCGTGGGGCAGGAGGCGTTGTTCCAGCCTATGTGGGGGACGGACTTGGAGGTGTCGTCGAAGCGGTCGAGGGAGCCCGGGATGAGGGCGAGGCCCGGGCAGGCAGGGTCTTCTGCCGAGCCGGAGAACAGCGCCTGGAGGCCGACGCATATGCCCATGAAGGGCTTGCCAGCGGCGATGTGGGCTTGGAGAGCCGGCACATAGCCGGCGGACGAGAGCTGCGAGAGGCAGTGGCCGAAGTGGCCTACTCCCGGAAGAATGAGCTTATCGGCATTGGCGACCTCTTCTGGCGACCTGATCCATTCGACCTCGTAGCCCAGCTTCTCGATGGCATTGACCAAACTGCGCACGTTGCCGGCGACGTAGTCGAGGAGGTGTACCGTGGGCATCTTTGGGTCGGCGCCTTCAGGCAGGGTCTGGTGGGCTTGTTCAGTGTGAAATTGTTGGTTAGGATGCAATAGGGAAGCAAGGAACAAGAAACAAGGACCAAGGACACAAAATACGAGGAGGTGACACCGGTGACTCAATCAATGCAACTCAATGCCATACCCAGATAAGTATCCGAGTTCCAAAAAGTTGACTGGCGGGGTTTCCAGGGCCCCGCCATTTACGTAGAGTCACTATCTTGCAGTTCTTGACCGCTAAAATTCAGCGCGCTAAACAGCTTCCACTGTCGCAACTCACAGCTTCACCAATCATCAGTGACCCGGCAAGCGTACCGTACATCAGCGACCAGATCAAAGAGTTCATGTCAAAGTGACGGTCAATTCGATGGGATATATTCTTATTGAACTCGGTCCAGCCGCATTGCTCAATCCTAACGGATAGCATTTGAATCATCGACGCGACTTGGTCAACTGGCTCTCGTCTCACTGCCTCCCTTTTCTCTCACATAAACATCCTCATCCTGTCGCCTTACTCTTCATAAATCAGAGTCCAGTCGCTGTCAGATAAGTCTAACGATGACGACAAATGAAACTCGCTCTCCGCCGCCAGGTCATGGGGATAGTGACGACGAGTGGGAGTACGAGTACTCTACCACAGAAACAGAGGTGAGAATCATCTTCCAGCACATATGCGCGACCCGAACTAACCATCCGCAGACCTACTACCTGACTCTAGATCTGTCTGTCCGGGACTTTCTGGACAAGATCGACGAGAACGTGCTACATAGCACGCGGGCAGGTTATCGTGTCTGGTACAATCCGGTAAAATCCGGCAATGACGACGAGAATCTCGAAGGTGACGGTGATGGTGACGGTGAGGGTAACGTCGCTGGACTCAAGCGAGCCAACCCAGGTGCCAACGATGATGACGACGAGGACGAAGACAACGATCCCCTCTCCGAAGCTGTGAGACAACGACGCCGTGCACGAGGAGGACCGGATGTCGGGGAACAGCCAAAGACTACCCCCGACCGGCCGGCCGAGACTATGCAGATCATGGGGCTGCACACGGCAAATCCTCTCGTGTCCTATCGCGGTATGGTTTTCCGAGGGGTTTGGGCCGAAAACATCGGAACAGAAATGATCTTTGCGAGGCACGAGCCTGACGGCGGCTTACAAGTCCTCCGCAACCTTCCGGAGAATATCGACCTGCTGTCTGCCTCCAGCACTAGGATCAACTTCAAGGAGGTAAAGCTGGAGATGCGCGGACAGGAAACCAACCAGAAGCAGACGGACCGGCAGTGGGAAGAGGCGGCAGCGGAACGGTACAGAGAGAACGGCGGTATTTACGTCCACGTGGGCAGCGACAAGCACGGCTACCGCCGGCCGCAAGCAAACTTTCTTGAGGACCTCACCGTACTGAAGCGCAAGCGGGGCGAGAAGGATGCGGTCACCATCACTACCGTCGAGACAACCCGCAATGACCTGTTCCACGACGACCTGGACGAGGTGCAGAGACGCAAGAAGATCAAGAGGGATAGGGCGCGGAATAGAAATCTTGCTCAGCTCTCAGCCTCCACTAAGAGAGGAACGCGCGGACGCGGTCCGAGAAGGACGGGCCGCGCGAAGGGCAGAGGACCTCCCCGCGGACCTAGCAGGGCCGGTCGTAGTCGTTTGGCCGATGTCAGTGTACCGGAACAGCCACGGTTCGATCATACTCCGTCAGGATGGGACGACTTGGACCCGGTTCCTGCGAGTAGCCCTGGGGTAGAAGACAAGGCTAACAGCGACGAGGAGTCTGGCTCGGAGGAGAGCGATGCCAGTGATTGAGTAAGGAAGATACCCGGCGAACAAGTGAAAATCGCCCTTATTTATTTTATTATTGTTTTCACCTCAATTCTATTACAACTAGTACCTCTACATGATATCCTGCACTTCACTCGCTATGATTGTGGGGATCCGGCAGGTAGAAGTTATTTTCGTCCGACCTGCTGAACAGGCGCAGGGATTGGGGTACTCTAGAAGTATATTCCGCTAAAAGGAGCCACTAGCATGACCCGCCACGGCCCCACCCAGTCCCGGGACCTGCATCAGCGTCATCCTGCATCGACGCACCTCCAACTTCCCTCAGAGACATGGAAACTCCAAGACATGGGAGTCCCACGATCGTAACTTTAACCCACCCAGCTTCGGAGCGAAGTATGGATCTATTCTTCCTGACAACCATCTTCTTTTCCACTTCAAAGTACCAATAGCATCGACATCGTCCTATTCTTTCCACGCTTCCGCTTGTGCCGGCCACTTACCTTCTGTGATTCTGTCTACATCTGGTTTCTAGCACTTGTTCTCGTCTACCTCGAGGCGCCCGCAACCGCGAATCTCACTGTCTTGGGCCGTCACTCGCGCAAGCCCGCGATATCTCTCCCATGTACCACCTGCGCCGGCTGGGCATAGCCGCAGTCTGCCTCCTCTCCATCGTCCTGATCCTCACAATCCTCCCCGGCATCCTCAATCCGACGCCACCGAGCAAGGAAGAGCGTGAACGCGACAAGAAATGGGTGTCCTCGTCACCTTACTGGTTTGACCGGCAGGCTTGTAGATGGCTGATGCTCTGCGGGGTCCACCACGTCAGGTGGGACGGGCCAACTCTGCCGGACAACACAACGGACGACGGAGACGAGTTGAAGCGGGTTGACCTGCGGAGGCGGTCACAGGGCCGAGATGCCGAAGAGAGGCCAAATCTAGGGGCATGGACATCATCGAAAAGGAGGATCCAAGATAAGACAGCGCCGCGTGACGCCCAGACAGCGAGGGAAATCCCGGACTACATCCTCAAGTATGCGCCCCTGGTTCACCTGTACTCGGGCGAGCACTTCTGGCCGTCCGATATCGCCGACTTTATCAAACATATGAATGCCTACACGAACGGCGCTGAAATGAATATGTCGGAGCCTCTCGACCTTGATAACCTGGGTGACCTGGAAGAGGATGCCACCCAAGAAGTATTTCTCACCAGCGAAGTGGACGTCGAGACTAGGCCGAAGTGGCTACACAGCTATAAGAACACGCCTGTTCCGTTCCACAACGAGTCTATCGGTGGTGGGGGCGGACAAGACCATCCAGGCCAAGAGAGTATGACGTATTCTCCTTTGCCTCTGGACAAGACGACGTGGTGGGACGTACAAAGAAACCGCCCCATCCACCGAATATCGGACCCGCGCAAACTCTCCTGGCGACGACGCCCCAGACGTCCGCTATTGCCGAGGGATCAGCAGCAGCACGTCCTCCAGGCGACGGCGATGCACAAGCCCGATGCGGAGGGGTACTCCAGAGCCCCCGCCGTGCTGGTGATGGTGGACAAGGGCTCGGGCATCCTCGACGCCTTCTGGTTCTTCTTCTACAGCTACAACCTCGGGCAGACCGTCTTCAACATCCGCTTCGGCAACCACATCGGCGACTGGGAGCACGCCATGGTGCGGTTCGAGAACGGCGTGCCACGCGCGCTCTTCTGCAGCGAGCACGCGGGCGGGAAGGCGTACCTGTGGAGCGCGCTCGAGAAGAAGAAGTTCAAGACGAAGACCGGTGTTAAACATCCGGGTGAGGAGGAGGAGACGGAGACGGTCGAACGGCCGGTCATATACTCCGCCGTCGGCAGCCACGCCATGTACGCCGACGCCGGGAAGCACCCGTACGTCCTGCCGTTCGGCATGCTGAAGGACGTGACGGACCGCGGGCCGCTGTGGGACCCGAGCCAGAACACGTACGCCTACTTCTACGACTACGAAGCCGACAACGCCGCCTCCGGGAATGCCTCTGTCCACAGCCTCGTGCCGGCGGCGTCGAACCCGGACGCGCCGACGTCGTGGTTCCATTTCGGGGGGCCGTGGGGCGACGAGCTGTATCCGCTGGCCGACCGCAGACAGTGGAGGCTGTTCGGGCAGTACCACTACATTACCGGTCCGCTGGGGCCGAAGTTCAAGAAGTTGGACCGCGCGAAGGTGTGTCAGACGGATAGGTGCGCTATCGTCACGAGTATTGAAGCTGGGAAGAAGAGTGCTTGGTATGGGTAGTGGAAAGAGGTACTGTGGGGTGGGGAAGGTGGTGAGAAAGTCTTTATGATACCCTAGATGTGATGCGGGAAACGACAATAAAAGAAATGCATATAAATTGATGGCGCATGTGCTGTTTCGCGCTTTGGTAGATGGCCTTTCTGCTTTAACGGGATGTCCAGCCGATGAAATCATGCGAGATCGCAGCTGGTGGTGAAACCTCACACTACGTTTGGTATGCAGGGATCAGACTTGAGCCATGATCCGCTGTGACTGTGACACAGCAGCGGTAGACTACTCGCAAAGATAGTACAGTGCTACAGGAGCGTAGTTCGGTGCTTGTACCCGTGCGATTACTGAGTAGGCACAAGGTATTTGCCTAGCACCCGAAAAGAAGGCGATATTATGGCACAGCATCTGGGACCGCCCTTGCGTCTGCTTGCTCTCTTTGGTCAGAGAAGTTAAGTCAAGGCACAAGCTTGATACACTGTCGAAAAGAGAATATATTTTTAAACACTAATCCCATAATAGCAAGGTACATTAAATATATAATATAATATCACGCCCCTGTCGAAATACACGCAGATCAATTTTAGCAGGCAACCCCCTTAATAACCTTTCCAAGCGTCTCGCAGATCAACAGAATCCATCCCCCTAATCACTATGATCCCTCGCGGTAAGCGGGACATCCGTCTTGGGCCACAGATGCGAGAGATCGCCGACGGGCAGGTTGAGCGTGATGCGCATCTCCCCCGCCATAATTATAAAACACATGTACCATCCGAGCAAAGCAACGAGGAAGAGCAGGGCGCCGCCGGCCTTCTGGATCTTGCCGGCCTGCTCGAACTCGCCCTGGCTGACCTTCCAGTAGGCGGCCGACAGGACCCAGGCGGCGGTGCTGACGAGCAGGAAGATGGCGGCGAAGACGGCGTTGATCTTGCAGGTGAAGATGAAGAAGGTGAAGAGGGCGAAGCCCCAGACGATCAGGTACAGGGCCACCGTGGCGTTGAACTCGGGAGACCCGTACCCGGACGGGTCGGCGGTCGAGGCGTAGCTGGCGCCGAGCTGGAGCGTGGGGAGCTGGAGGCAGCCGAAGGAGAGCCAGAAGACCTAGAGGGATTGTTAGGGGAAAAGGGGCGTTTGTTTGAAGCAAACAGAAGCTGGCCTTCCAAGACTTACAGCGAATAGACCCATGACCATCATCGGAAAGAAGTTTCCCATGATCCATTCAAAGACCATGGCGAAGATCAGGAGGACCGGGCCGACGAAGAAGAAGATGCCGCTTCCAATCTGTTAGCTGTTTCACGGATTTGGTGGTGGAGATATAGAGGTAGGTTAGCCTACACGACGGGCGACAGTCCGGAGGCTCCTCCCCAGCCCATCATGACCATGGAGAAAGTGAATGTCGAGATGACGAAGCTATACGGAAGTGCGACAGGCTAATAGTCAGTATACTGGCAGGGGGGACGTCCTTATAGCGGACCAGACACACTCACCCAACGAATCCTAGAGCCGTGGGATTGGCATATCGTTTGTTGTTGTCACCCACATGTGGCACCTTGGGAGTCAAGTAGAGCTGGAAAAGGCTTCGTTAGCAGATCGTGCATATGAATAGTTGGTCCGGTGGGTGTTCACCTTCTCGAACAGCTCCGGCGACATCGTGACGCCCGTCACCGTTCGGTGCAAGCCCTTCTCCTCATCACTGTGTTGGTGATGGATCACCTCGGTGCGGTCTGGAGTAGACGACATATTTGGTTCAGAATGAATGGACTTAATGAGTCCAGCTTACGGTACAGTCGTGGCAGTGATTCCCCGTAGAATCAGATCTCACGGAGAGATCGGCAAGGGGTGCCTGCGTACATATAGCTCTCTTCTACACGGCACGAAGGTTGGCCCGCCTCCTGCTGCATGTGTTCCTTCGAACCTTGGGAACGGGAAGGCCAAAGCAATAGACAGAGTCACACCACGTTACGCACAAACGAAGCAGCATGGTTGGCTGCTCGTGCCCTAGTCGTACAGACGACATATAGGTGCCAGCTTACACTCGGCATCTTAAATTGAAGAGCTTCCCCGTGCGACGCAGTCTGGGTGGTGTCCGCCTCGTCAAATGGATGAAGCAGCTGCACTGTTACCCCAGGTTCTTTTTTTGTGTAGGAGGAGCTTGTCTCAATGCATCTAAGTCCCCAAAAGCCGGACTAGGTTCCCCGCATGTCATGACACCACCTCAGCGGTCCGGGGAAGCACCAGGAGGGAGGCAGAGCGGCTGGACCAATGGTGCTAGCTGTCCCAAATGATGCATTTTCTGGTTCTGGAGCGGTGGTTGGAGATGAGAAAGGAATGACAAAGGCACCACCACGAGCACCATGGCGAACGGACGGCAATACTTCTGTTGCCGGGACGGTCATGTGGTGTAACTGCGGCAGACCGTTAGAGGGTGATACAGGACTATTATTTGAATTTGTATTCCTTCCTGTATTGCTGATTCGACCACTGGCAGTCGGCGAGGACACGCTCGTCCCAATCGGCGACTAAGCCAGTGTGAGCTAACAACATACTAACTTAGCAGCGAAGGCGTGTGACAGAATACTCAAGTGGTGACGTCTCGATCCTCTTTAAAGCTGTCTTGCTCCAAATTTGTTATCCGAATGTCAGTACGTATGTGAGGCACTGTGGTCAATGTTCGAAAGTACGGGACTTTTGGCCTCTATCGAAGCTAGTCAGCACTCAAATAAAGCTCGATGCCAAGGATATCGCCGATAGATGTATTCTGTATTTCAGCTATAGATCGGGAACAGTACTCTTCAGCATCCCTGCTAAATTGTTGAATACTGCAGCCCTCTATCACCAATATCAGCATCCAGGAGCTCAGCCTTTCATGCTCTGGGAAGTATCTAGTTTATTGGCTCCACGGCAACGTGGTGAAGATAGGCGCCAAGCAGCTTGATGCCTTCAATGTAGTTGCGTTTGTCCAGCTTCTCGTTGATCGAGTGCGCGCCGTCGGTTGAGCTGCCCATAGGCAACAGCAAAACGTTCTTGCCAGTTGCCTGCTCGAACGTGAGAGTGACGGGAATGCTACAAGATCGTTAGTATATACCGAAGTCAATCTTACAAGCATGCGTGGAGATGCTTACCTTCCGCCCTCTCTGGTAAAGTCCGGTTGCACTCCAAAGACGCGCTCGACGGCCTTGGCGGCTGCAGAGAAGTTCCAGTGCTTTGGGCTCGAGACCCACCAGTTGCCCGTGTGCATGACATCGACCTTCAAAGTGTTCTTGCTGCCCAGTTTAGCAAACTGCTCCTTCACGTACTTGAAGACGAGCTCGTTGGTCTTCTCGATCTCCATGTTTGGCACTGTCCGGATGGAGAACTTTCCGATAACCTTGGCCGGAATGACAGTCTTCGCGCCCGGCTGTGAGAAAGCACCTTCTACGCCGTGGATGGACAAGCTGGGATACCGCCACCTCGCCATGAGAGTGGACTTCTTGTCTTCGAAGATGGTGGTCTTGCTACCCAACGACTCATGAATGTTGTCCATGGTGAAGGCAATACCGTCATAGAGGGTCTCCTCCTCCTGTGTCACGGGCGCGACTTGCTCCTTGATGCCGGGGATCTGGATCTTGCCGTTGGTGTCGACCAATGTTGCCAACACGCGCACCAGATCCGTCATCGGCTCCTGTGCAGTACCGCCAAAGACACCGCTGTGTAGGTCGGCCCCTGGTCCAGAGACCTCGATGGAGTAGTAGTTGCATCCGCGAAGGCCGTATGTGAGACATGGCTTCTCGGTGCCAAGCCAGTAGTTGTCCGAGATACAGACAGCGTCGGCGTCGGCGAACCACTTCTTTGCCTCATCTTCGATAAGAGCATCCAATCCCTCAGACCCGTACTCCTCCATACCCTCGAAGCACATCAACAGGTTGACGGGGAACTCGACGCCAGCCTTCTGATGAGCCTCGATGGCATTGAGCCAGCCGAGAACGGGACCCTTGTCGTCAGTCGAGCCACGGCCGAACATACGGCCTTGCGAGTCGACGGTCAGATCGAAGGGCTCTGTTGCCCAGCCGTCCGCCTTCTCCGCTGGCTGTACATCGTAATGTCCGTACACCAGGATAGTCCGCTTGTTCTTGTCGTTTCCATAGCGGCCGAGCACAACGGGAGGGAGGTCGAGGTGCGGATGGTCGGGCTGCTTGCCAAGCTGACGGAGCTCGACCTGGGCACCAAGGGCCTTCAGTTCGTCGGCTAGCCAATGGCCCATGCGGAACACATCTGGACGGCGGGACTCGTCTGCTGAAATGGACGGGATGGCGACGGCCTTGCGAAGCCTGTCGATGAAGTGGTCAGACAAGGTGTCGACCTGCTTGAAGAAGCCGTCGAGCTGAGGGGCACCGGCCATCTTGCGTGCTTGGTGAGATCTGACTGCTTCGGTGAGGTAGTAACGAGCAGTTGGAGGGCTTTGAGGGTGAGTCTCCGGCTTTGTTCTCGCAATCGACTGACAACTAAAGCTCCAAGAAATAGGCAATGACTTGGTCAAATGTGTTGATCTGACTCTCAAGGAAGCAGGTCGTACAAAAGTGCGGGGCATTGGAGTTTTACAGAAAAGGAAGCCGCAAGGCGCAATTGATACGGAGATACGGCAGGTGTGGGATGGAGCTTGCGGGAAGGTGCAGCAGGCAGGCCGTGACACTGGACGCCCCTCTTTGTGCGGTTAGTGTCGGAAGCCACCGCTAAGCCGAAGTTATGCAATTATCTGATGTCCCGTACTGTGGAAGAGCTCACCAACAACGGTAAATGAATTTGTATAATATTTTAGATCAAGCCCAAAAGGTAGGTTGACTCTCATGCTATCTTTCTATGTACCAGAAGTAAACTGCTGATATTTTATGAGGACGGGAGAAACCCCGTCCTTATCTTACTATTTGGAGATTAACTCTAGGCTTATAGGGTCTTTAGTGGTACCTCGGCGGTTTCGAACGACGTCTAGGCCCACAATAACACCAAACCTGAAGTACTATTAACCTATGGGGATTTCTACACTTACATGATCTCAACACTTCAAGTGAACACAGCATTAGAAGCATATCCAGATCCGCATGACACTGAACCCTGCTCGCAGCTCAGGTGCTTTGCTAACCATGCAGGGCAATCTAACACTAAGGGAGCCAAATGAACTGTATATCGAGGCTATCGTCAGTGGCGTCCCTCGGCATGGTAGCTAGCCCACGCTCTTATCTCTTGCCTTATCTCTGCCTCGACACCAAGTGATGTCAGGGTCCGACTTCAGCTGCGGCCACCAGATAGATGCCTCGTGATATTCTGCTGGCCGCTGGGCGATAGCCATCATCTTTCACTCACTCCTTCGGTAAGACTATTCCGAAGATTCAAAGAGCGCGCTCTTGGCCTTCAACGCGTCTGAGTGTCGCATCAGCGACGATGGCCCAAGATGAGCCCTCCCCATCCACTCCTCTGCTTCACGCTCCGTCTCACCCTTCCCACCTTATAAACCCTCATGCTCTGCACAATCACGTTTACGACGGCGACGTCGAATCCCTCCTGTCCTCTCATCTTTCCAAGGATGAGCGGGCTCTGCACTCTACCCCTCTTGGCGAGCGCCTTCCCTACAATGACTATACAACCATCGACTGGCTACATGATTTAGTCAAGGACTCCGTGCGTACTAGGACACGCGCTCGGGGACGCGGTATCCGCCCTCGACTCGCAGAACGCTGGGATATGGCGCAGGGGTGGGTTGCCGCCGCCATCATCGGTCTGTTGACGGCATGTATCGCATTCGTTGTCGACGTCAGCGTAGCCACCGTCGCGGACTGGAAAGAGGGATACTGCGTCCGAAATGCGTGGTTGAACCGCCGAGGTTGCTGTCCCGTTCCCGGTTCGGACAACGTCCTGGGCCTATGCACCGACTGGAAGGAATGGACCGAGTCTGATGCGGGCTCGTACGGCGTCTATGTTGCTTTCGCCCTGCTATTCGGGCTGCTGGCCGGAGCTGTGACGATGACTACCAAGACTAGCCTCCCCGCTGTGAGCGGTGCTGCCGACGCATATACCGAGACGGCGTCGGGCAAGACGATGTACATGGCTGCGGGGAGCGGGATTCCGGAGATCAAGACCATCCTGTCGGGATTCGTGATACCGCATTTCCTGGACTTCAAGGTGCTTCTCGTCAAGGCGGTTGGAGCAACATTTGCTGTGGCGACGGGCATGTGTCTGGGTAAAGAAGGCCCGTTTGTGCATATTTCGACATGTGTGGGATACCTGGTTGCGAACTGCTTCCCCAAGTACCGCGAAAATCAGAGGAAGATGCGGGAGATGTTGAGTGTGGCGTGTTCTGCCGGTCTTTCGGTAGCGTTCGGAGCTCCTATCGGAGGAGTCCTATTCAGCTATGAGGTAAGTGTCTAAACCTTTGTCGAGAGGGGAGCTGCTTTGTTTACAAGAGAATAGGAGATCAGCACCTACTTCCCTCGACGGGTGCTCTGGAGGTCATTCCTGTGCTCTTTAGTCGCCGCCGCAGCCCTCAAGGAATTCAACCCTACCGGGACAGGGAAGCTGGTCCTATTTGAAACGAACTATGGCGTGGATTACGACTTCGTCCATTACCTGCTCTTCATCCTGCTTGGCATATGCGGTGGCCTATTTGGAGGCGTATTCTGCCAGGCAAACTTCGCCTGGTCCAAGGTATTCCGCAGATATTCGCTAATCAAGAACAACCCGGTTCTTGAACTGCTCTTGGTGGTACTCGTAACGGCAGTGTTACAATACCCTAACAGGTTGATCCGAGACACCGGTGACATCGTCATGGAGGAGCTCCTGGTTGATTGCAACGGACCGAGCACCGCATACGTCTGTCTGCAGGAAGCAAAGGAGGACAAATCTTCCTATTATTTCTTCCTGATCTCCGGGACTTTCGTGAAGCTCCTGCTGACAATCATCACGTTTGGTTGCAAGGTGCCGTCGGGCATCATCATTCCAGCTTTAGACGCTGGAGCACTTTTCGGGCGGATGGTGGGTCAACTCGTCCCGAATATCTCGCCCGGAATATTCGCCATGGTGGGTTCCGCAGCCTTTCTGGCCGGCGTGAGCCGCATGACGGTCAGCCTGGCAGTGATCATGTTCGAGCTTACGGGCGAGGTCAACTTCATTCCGCCCTTCATGATCGCAATCCTGACGGCGAAATGGGTCGCTGACGCCATCAGCGCGGAGAGCGTCTACGACCTGTCGCAGCACCTGCTGGGGCACCCCTTCCTGGATGCCGAACATGCCATCGCCAAGCTCCGCTCGCTGTCGGACCGTGAGGGTACAATTACCGAGTTGATTCCGCCGGAGAACACGATGGAGGAGATTACTCTCTACACTGGGCCAGACTACCGTGTCCGGAAACAAACACTGAGGGACAAATTGGGGCAGTTGAAGGCCCGTGGCCTGATGGATGCCGGCCTGGTGCTAGTCAACGACCATGTCATATGCCATGGGTATCTTCCGGAGGCAGAGCTGGAGTTCGCTTTGGGAGTGGTAGATGAGCTCGACCCGGATGCTGTTGAGGTCGATTTGCTGGACGGCGTGTTTGCCGAGTTCATTGATCGTAGTCCGTTAACTGTGACCGCAAGCGCGCCTATTGAATATGCTGTTGAAATGTTTGGGAAGTTGGGCCTGAGATATCTCATTATTATTGAGGAGGAAACGGCCAAGGTGCGGGGAGTGGTTATCAAGAAACGCCTGGTGAATTACTTGGACAGTTTGCACTAGGCTGTCGGACGCTGGCATGTAAGGTGGATGATATAACAGCAATATACCCTACCATGATACCCGGAAACCGCACTGACATGCCAGCGCTTCTAATCGTGGCTTACTTTCGCCAAAAGATGTTTGACAAAACCCTCAGACCTCGCGAGTTGATGGAGCAGCGGCAGCAGCGGATGGTCGATGAACATCTTCGAGTATCCATTTCTCTCCCGATCAGTACCATCTAGTCATATCTTAACATGTGGCAACTCAATCCCACGGTTCAAGCAATATGTACATCGGTGCTTGTTCCTTCCCCGTCCCTCATTCAACATCTCAATTGCTCCGTGCACCGCCCTTGGCTTCCCTTAGCTCGTTCATCTTGGCTACCCGCTTCTTGAACTCGACGTATTGGCATTTTTCGTACGTGTGTCTCTCGTCCTGTGGTCGTGGTTCGGATTAGCCATGCATTTGCCAACGTGGTTAAACGTCCACTGAGACAAGGAACTGTGAAGAGATTAGAGGCGTACCTCGCACTTCCACGGGAGATAGTACTCCTCGTATCGACACCGATTGAGAGGGATCAGAAGGTGTCCACAGCTGTCTCTGTACGCGAGCGGCAGTTTGGCAGCGCTCATCTCCTCCCGGGTCGCAGCTATAGATCGGTCAGCGCAATGTCTTCGGAGGGAGAGAAGGCCGGTAACAATGACGCGTACCCCGGGGAGCGGTGACTGATTCGCCGAGGGTCATCTTGCGAGTGCAATTGACACTGTTGTGTTGCCAATCGCCGGTTCGTTACGGAGCAGATCGCCTTCGATGGAGTTGACGTTCAAACAGTGGTGGAGCTCCTCCGGTGTCTCGAGATGGCTCGAGCTCTCCTAGCTGGACTCGGAATTATCTCGGGCCGCTTGCAAGCTTATGTCATGATCTTGTCACGTGGACCCTTTTGATCAAGCACGTCACTACACTTTGAGAGACGAGCTCAGGAAAAATGTCACGGAACAGCAAGAACAGTACCAAGGGCAACTCGAACCAGTTCGAGTTGCTCAACATTGAGGACGACAGTACGAACGACAATGTCGGTAGCATCACGGTGGCCAATTCGACAAAGGCGGC